>JAJOZX010001159.1:545000-1007500 GCA_023014485.1 Bathynomus jamesi
GTATATAATTCAGTTTTCAACAGCTTATAGGCTATAAGCCGCGATTATAATAGTATAATAAATCCATGGTAAATCCGACAATGGAAAATTTCTGTGGTGCCCCCCTTCCCTTGATGCCCTAAGCACGGGCTTATTTTGCTTAATGGTTAATCCGGCCCTGTACAGACGTAGTCAGTTGTCACTTGCTTCGTTGTAGAGTTTTCAAACAAATGAAAACCGAAATACGCCCAAAACCTTATTCCACGTATATCTTGCGCCTCAAAATGACCCGGATCGCTGTTGATGAAACAAATAGATCCCAACAACAAGAAACGGGCGAAAGAATTCATTTTTGGGTGAGACGGGAAATGGTTTTCTTGTTCTCCAGTGAGTGTCCGTTTCCTAAAAATCTTTTGTAGTTTGGCTTTCAATTCAACTAATTTACGTTTTAAAATATTTATTTATAGAAAATCTGTTTTTTAAATTATTAGTAAAGAAAGTGTAGCAAACGAAAGAATCCACCATGCAACGATGTTCCCCTAAAAAGAGAAACAAGCGAGTAACTTACAAAAAAAGATGATAAAACAACAACAACAATAATGATAAAAATTAATGGGTGTGTAAAAACCTACGATAACATCAAGTACAAATAATTTTATTTCAATTTTTTTTAATTAAAATCCTAAAGCGAATGAAATTTCAAAAAAATAATCATTGTGTATATGGTAAAAATTTTCATTCTCTACACTTTTTTCAACAGAATGCTTCCGACCTGAACACAAGCGTAAATTATTAAAAATTTGAAAATATAGCAAACATGACCAGTATACATATATATATATATATATATATATATATATATATATATATTATTCAGTAATATTAAAGAAAGTTAATGAGGGCACCTTCAGAATATGCAAAGAACACCAGTTTGCTCTTCGGAAGTTCCAAATGTACTGAACTCTTCCATGGTGTCGTTAAGAGAAGCCTTCTGTTATTCGTAACTATGGTTTTTAATTAATATATTTTTTACCTTAATAAATGAAATTGCATTGTCAGTATACTCTGAGGCGAAGTCCACACACACACACAACACACACACACACACACACACAACACATATATATATATATATATATATATATATATATATATATATCTATTTACTCGTAGTTGCGATAGAAGTGTTCTTCGGGAACCTTATCCTCAATAGGAATATGAAAACAAGAGATACGACTCTCAACATTTGTTGGCCAAAAGTTTCGGTCCACTCAGGGGCCATCTTCAGTGACTAAATAGAAGCATCTATAAAACAATCATATAACTAAAGTAAATACAAATGTCATAAATATACTGTACAATAATAAAATCTAATATAATAAGTAAAAAAAAGTTAAAAAACAACTTTAAAACAAATATATATCTGGATTATAAGACAAAATAAAAGAAAGTAAAAAAAAAAAAAAAAACATTTTCAAAATTAAAAAATTTAGAAAAAAATTTAAAGGTTAAAAATTTTTAAAATTTAAAAATTTTTAAAAAAGGACTGACCTGGATGGTAAAAGTTACAAATGACAAGTGGAGAGAAAGGAAAGAAGAAAAAACTTAAGTTAGTGCGTTAGTTGCGTTAAAAAAGGTATTGGTTGGTTAGGAAGTATGTAATTTTATCGAGGAAAGGCTGTCGTTTAATTCTGGATTTAATTTCTTGATAAAAAGGGATTCTAAAATTTTAAGATCGAGGGAATTAGACGCAGACGACAAAATCGCAAAGGAGTCCTGGGGGCACAGGTGATCATGGGTCTCTGAATGATACCGAAAAGCAGAGGATTCAGGAGTGGAAAGAGGGCGAGAAGTTCGATAAGAAAAACCCAAATGCTTCGAAATCCTAAGTTTTAACTGTAAGGCAGTCTGCCCCACATAACGACTTCGGCAGGTCGCACATGTATATAAATAAATAACAAAGGATTGGACCAAAACGTTTGGCTAATAAATGCTGAGAGTCGTATCTCTTTATTTATTCGTATACAAAGCTGGGCACAAACCGTTAATCCGTTAATCGTTAATTAACGAAGTTAACTTTTTCGTTAACGATTTAACTTTTAAGTTAACTTTGAAAATCATTATCGGACTAATTAACTTCCGTTACATTTAACTTCCGTTAACTCAAGTCCGTTAACCCCAAAAATTCATAAATAAACGTTTAAAAGTTTCTATTATTTTCAGTGCTGAGCAGGTGCGCAATTAATCCGCCACTGTTAATAGTGATGAACGAATTTCCATTTCCGCAGTGCAAAATCAGGCGATATATTTGTTTCCGTCGCCACAATTTGTGTCTTACCAAATATGGTAGTTATTTATGGCATTGGTTTGAGCAAAACATGGTCAAGGGCAAGGCCCAGAACTTGGTCAAGACCTGGCTGGAGACCAACTCCAAGGACTTGCTGACAGATGCTGCCTTCTTGGGTGAGCAAGTGTTGGTGGACTTGTTCATCAAGTTCAACACAGCCATCCCCTCCAGTGCTGCAGTGGAGCGTTTGTTCTCTATGGGCAAGGACATCCTGAGGGCCAAGAGATCATCCCTGTCTGATGAAAACTTTGATATGCTAATTTTCATGAAGGGCAACATGCATCTCATGGACAAAATGGAGAACGAGAAGAAGAGGGAAAATTAAATTATATATATATTGTGTTTTTCATTTTTTTTATAATAAAAGTTAACGTTAACGGTTTATCGGTAACTTCCGTTACATGTTTAGCGAATTAACGGATTAACGGTTAACGAAGTTAACTTTTTGGTTAACGGTGCCCACCACTGCTCGTATATATACTTGTATATGTATTTACATACTTATATTTGTGCATTATTTTTAGGCTTTATAATTTCCTAAATTATTTCAGGCATATTTGATGTAGACGAACATCATAAGATGACCCAACATTATATCGTGATTGCATACAAAATACACGTACATGTATAAATAGAGCAGTCAATTATTATTATTATTATTATTATCATTATTATTATTATTATCGTGCAGCAGTAAATGTCAGTCTAACTTAACACACATTTATTTACTAAGGATAAGAGTTGTAACAAAATTCTTTAGGTACTAAAAACCCTTAAAAAAGGAGGGCAACTAGGCAAAATAAACATTCAAAATAGGCAGTAAAATCCCTCAAAAAATCATCGATAAATTTGATAATCTAAAACAGTGGTTCTTAACCTTTTTACTACCATGCCCCCTCTAGGAATTGGTCCTTCCCTCCACGCCCCCCTTCAATCAAAATAACATTCTCAATAACTTCTCAATATTAGCCCATGCTCTCGTTAAGAGAATAACAAATACAATTAGAGAAATTCCTGTTTCTAGGGGGGCGCGCCCCCCCGGTTAAGAACCACTGATCTAAAATAATACCTTCTATACCTCTAATAGAGGTACAGAAGGTAATATCTAGAATAATACCTTCTACGTAATATCTAGAATAATACCTTCTATAATCTAGAATAATACCTTTACATACGCATAATACATATTACAACGCCATTAGTGAACAAAATAGTAGGTAATGCAAATATTAGTTACCCATAATAACACTTATTTTCAAAAATATATATTAGTCTGGTAGCACAGACCCTGATTTTACTGGAACCCTGCATTGTTTGTTATAAAGCAAATTTTGACATATTTTGAAAGCTTATACCACCCCATTCAAGAATCCATCGGGTGTACACCTGACCCCCGCTTGGCTTTTTCAATATGGTCGCCATTTTCCAAGATGGCCGGCGAAACTGAAAAATCTCATATCCTGATCAATACTTGATGGATTTTGATGATCTTGGTGTCATTTATAAGGGTTTTTAGGATGATGAGTCGATCTGGAGGGGTTGCAGATACTTTGGGAGTCGTTTTGACCCACATTCGTCAATACTCAAGGTCATTGGAGGTCAAACGCCCCCCCGAAATAAGGAATATCCCATATCCCGGGCAGTCGTGGAGATATTTTGGTGATCTTATTGTCGTTTTTATGGTTTTGGGCGAGACTGAGTAGTTCTATAGGGTTTAAAATGAAATCAGGGATTATTTTTCAACATGGTAAGGTGAATTCCAATATGTCTAATTATTCCTCTTATTTTTTTCAGGTTGTTGAGATTATTGCTGATGGTGCTGCCCACCTGATGGTTTGATGACGTCTTGGTTGTGCTGATTCCAAAATTATTTTTTGACTGCTGAATATGGAGAATATACCAGGTGAGCATTGTTTAGTTTTCATTTGCTGAGGATAAATTATTTCAACGCGATTTGTACTCTGAAGAATGGGTAAACAAAATTCTTATTTTTCAGGTTCTACAAAAGCTGCAGACGAATGTTTCCTCAAGGATTTCCTGCGTAGCTGTCCTGGAGGTCAGAAAGGTCTTTCAAATTGTGGGAGGATTCAGAAAATCATAGAGAGCAGCGACATCAGAGGGCAGCCAGATGTTCGAGCGAGACTAGAGCCTCTCTTGGAAGATGGAGCAAAAATCCTTTGTTATCACAAGAACTGTGTTTCCACTTATGTGTCCAAGCGGAATTTATCAGCATTCATGAAAAAGAGAGAATGTGATACCCCTACAGTTGAGCCAAAAAGACTACGTAGTGCTGTTCTCAGGGAAGGCCCAGTATATGACCCTAAGAAACACTGTCTCTTTTGTTTGAAAGTCAGTGAGTGTATATTACCCGAGAAATATGACATCAAAGTTCCGGTGCAATACCGCATTCCAGCATCTAGGTTTATGACCGATAAGCTTGGTGATAAAAAAACAAATTACAAAGATGTGTTGATAGAAAAGTGTAAACTGAAAAATGATGAGCAGGGACAAGTTGTACTCAGTAGGTTGTTGGGCATGAAAGGCGATTTACTGGCTGAAGAAGCCCGATACCATAAAGATTGTATGTCTACCTTTCATGTTGAGGTTGAGAGAGCTTGCCAGAATAAGTCAAGGGTTGAACCTGAAGACCGCCCCTTCATTGCTTTGCAGTGCCGGCCTTAGGGGTGTGCGAACCGTGCGGTCGCACAGGGCCCGCAACTTAGGGGGGGCCCGAAAATTTCACAGAAATTTACCATCGACGTCAGAGTGCCAAAATTGGTGTAAATTAATGTAATTTATTTGTGTAATATTGTGTAATATATATTTGTGTATTAGCTTGATTTTTCTTTTCTTCTCAGTCATTTAAAACAGTAGATAGATTTTAATGAAAAGATTTTTGTTACTTATATATACACCTGCAATTGGTTTATGTTTATTTTTATTAAATCTAGTTAATTCTTTTATGTTTTAGTATTCTTATATTACAATTGCCAAATATTCATTTGTAGTTGATTAAGTTATTTTCTTTTTTGTATATTTACAAACTTTATTTTGTGTATTTACTTTTGTTGAATATCCTAATTAAATTGAATTATCCTATTCCTAAGTAAATATCCTAAGGCCGGCGCTGCTTGAAACCTCTTATGATAGTTTAAATATTTGATAATAATAAAGTAATAAGTAGTAATAATAGTAAAGGCTGTTGGTCTGTTGGTATTCTGTTACAGGTGCATTTGTATAGTTAAATTTTACTTCTTGTACTTGTTAACAATCTACTAAAATAAAATGATTAGCAATGAAAAACAATTTGACTTGTGTCATGGGGGGCCGTACAGTATACTCTGCACAGGGCCCGAAATATCCTAAGCCCGGCGCTGGCTTTGTGTGTAGAATTGTCGAAGGACAAAATGAAACCGTGGAATTCAATTAAAGTAGAGAAGCTTTACAAAAAGTTAGGTGGTGAGAAGTTGTCACGTAGGTCGCTCATTGTAAAAGTTAAAGATTACTTCAAAGACGAAATTGTAGACTTACATGGGGATGGTATCGCTACGTTGTTAGTTTTAAAAAACTATGCTGCTTCATACCTGAATATTGCAAAAGATTGTGAGGAATCTGTTGATATTGATGAGTGTGCGAAGAAGCTGGGCAAGCAAATCGCGAGTGAGTGCAAAAAGAACAAGGAAGAATTCACTTCTTATCGTACTCACATAGACAGATGTATTGCTTCCGAATGTATGAGTGATGTTCTTATGCAATTGCTTACTCGTGCAAGTTCGAAATTCTCTGACTCCCTGCAATCCATAATGGTTGGAAACATTGTAGCAAGTGTTGTTACAAATCAGCCTACTCCACTCCAAATAGCACTGGGTGTTCTTATAGGTGACCATGAGCAAATCATTAAAGAGCTGAACAAGTAAAATGTAACTTGTTCTAATGATGAAGTGTGGCGTTTTATGCGCTCAGCTGCTGTTGTTGCAGCAAGAGATGCTGTGTGGTCAGGTTTGAATGAGGCTGCACTTGCTGGTCTTGTGCAAATTATAATTGACAATTTTTATGCAGTTATTCACTCCCCAAATTGTAGATTAAATGTCACAACCTTGCAGCTATTGTAACACAGCCCAGATCACTTGAAAACGACAGTGCGAAGGTCATTCCTAGCTTTCATCATCTCATGAAGAGGCTGACGTGATAATGACACACCACGCTATCGCACAAGCTGAGAAAGATTCTGATGCCCGCATCTCCATCATTTGTGATGATACAGACGTGTTTGCCATGCTGACTCACTTCTATGAATTTAAGAAACTAGGCTGTCCCATGATTATGGAGTCTCCAGTGCGTGGCAGAAAATCAGTGGACATCTGAGCAACTGTAACCCATCACAAAGACACCATCCCACAAATCCTCAAACTACACGCTTTGAATGGTTGTGATACAGTTGCAGCAATACATGGCATCGGCAAAGCCACTGCCATTGCCACAGCCAAGAAGGGTCGGAAGCTAGACAAGCTGGGGTCCCTTGATGCATGCTTTGACCATATCGAGAAAGAGGCAACAACGTTCATTGTTGCATGCTATGGGGATAAGAAATCCTCATCTCTTACTGAGTGTCATCTGCGAGTATGGGCTCAGAAGACAGGAAAGTCGGGAACTGTTGCACCCAAACTATGTTCTCTACCACCAATAACTGAAGCTTTCCATCAAAATGTGCTCAGAGCCCACTACACTGTGGCGAACTGGCTCGATGCACTAAAGTGTGACCCACCACCACTTGATCCTGTGCATTATGGGTGGGAGAGAGACGAAACAAACAGAGTTCTCATCCCAAAAACAGTTGGTGAAGGAGTGTGCTTAGCACCAGATGAAGTTCTGAAGCTAATCAGATGTGGGTGTGAATCACAATCAGCATGCAGGGGGAGTCGTTGCGGCTGCATGGGACGCGGAATCCCTTGCACAATGTTCTGTGCATGTGGCAGCGGCTTGGATTGCAACAATCCACTGACCCAAAACGCAAACGAAGAGCAGACTGATGACCCTGACGATCCTGACACAACCATGTCTTTTGATATTTGCCCCCAATAAATGGTTACCTAATGTGAATAACTGCATCAAAGTTGTCAATGCCAATCCCTCAGCTAGGTGTGAGCTTTGTTTTGCTTACGAGGTCATATCTTGTAGCTTTGCAACCTTCCATAGAATGCATGTGTCCTGCACTTCAGCATAAATTGTGGTTTATATCCGAATATCCATATCCATATAATGTGGGTTATGTCATTTAAGCATTATGATCTGGTTTTATCTGCAGAAAAGATGTTAAGTGCTCAGCAGTTAGCAGAGCTGGGCAGTAATGCGTTACAAGTAACGGCCGTTACGTAACGCGGTACTTTTTTAGTAACGGTAGTGGTAACGGCGTTACATTTCAAATCAAGTAACTCTTTCAGTAACGACGTTATTTTTTTTAGGGAAATGCATTCGTTAGTCGTTACTTTTTTATCGTAGCTCGCAATTAGTTTCTTTCGATCCTCACTCATTATTCATTAACCGATAAAAAATTTGTCCCTTCACTATGAACGAGGTGTGCATGTTGGCCGTTGGCATGCTGGCAGCCTACCCCCATCCACCCTCTCCCCCTACACTGACTGCACTGTCAAATTAAAAAGGCGAAGAACCCTGGAGCAGGGAGGGACCTAAGTTCAACAGAGGTTTTGTCATTCCTCTCATCTGGGCCTTCACGGCACGTTAGCTCTGCATCCTTCCCATCCACTAACTTTAAAAATATGTTTATTAAACTTAACACTCCTATACCATCTAGGGCCGCTATTGAGTGGGTTTTTTCAGTAGGGAATGATATACTGCGTCCGAAACGAGGCTCGCTCTTAGATGCAACTTTTGAGAAGCTTCTTTTCTTAAAGGCCAATAAAGATCTTTTGAATAATAGTTCTTAAGTTTGTATATTTAGCTAATAAATTTCAATTATCATTGCCATGCACAATAACTCATTTGATTCATTTCTTTAGTATTTCGTGTTATTGTTTTGCAAAACTAAACTTTCTTGGTATACTCTAGCATTAGTAAATTAGTATCAATAGTATGCTACATCCTCTGTTATGTTGCAATTCCTAGTAATAAATCTTGCAGTAATTTTGTTTCACTTTTTTGAAAATATTATGCCTTATAAGTCATAACAATGCAATGAAGGCATGCACAGACTTCATAGCCTATGCATTAACCAGTGAATACAAACCAACACATACTCGCACAAACGAATGTTTATACAATATAATATTTTGTGTGTATATGTAAATTATAATATACCTATGCATATATATAATATATTTACATTTCATTAAAAGTAACGGTAACGAGTAACGGTGCCGTTACTCGTTACTTTTTAAAAGTGGTAACTGTAACGATAACGGCTTTACATTTAGACTGTAGTAACGGTAACGGTAACGGCATTACATTTATAAAGTAACGAGCACAGCACTGGCAGTTAGCTAGATTGTAGAAATTGTCACTGAAATAAAGCAAATACAGTGATGTCAACTGTGGCATTATCATATTTCAAGGCCAAACTTTAACCTCAAATGACCTTGACTTGACCCATGGAGTTGCAAAATGATATCCTACTGTTATCATGTGCCTATAGAACTACTCAGTCTCGCCCAAAACCATAAAAACGACAATAAGATCACCAAAATATCTCCACGACTGCCCGGGATATGGGATATTCCTTATTTCGGGGGGCGTTTGACCTCCAATGACCTTGAGTATTGACGAATGTGGGTCAGAACGACTCCCAAAGTATCTGCAACCCCTCCAGATCGACTCATCATCCTAAAAACCCCTATAAATGACACCAAGATCATCAAAATCCATCAAGTATTGACCAGGATATGGGGTTTTTCAGTTTCGCCGGCCATCTTGGAAAATGGCGGCCATATTGAAAAAGCCAAGCGGGGGTCAGGTGTACATCCGATGGATTCTTGAATGGGGTGGTATAAGCTTTCAAAATATGTCAAGATTTGCTTTATAACAAACAATGCAGGGTTCCCACCCCGTGCAACCGGACTATTCATGTAAAGGGTATCTCCTTTTCTGCACGTCTAACTGAAGATAAAAACAAATACTTCAAAGATGGAATTATGGTAAAACTGCGGGTAACATTGGCCAACTGGTTCTTATACCGAGCTTGTTTAGGCCTAACAGCATTCGTGGAGGAATTTTATTGCCACAGGGTCACTGAGGTACCTAAGGCCACTCTACCTCATAGTGCAGTGAACGTTGAGAACTTTTGGGATGTTAACTAAGACCTTGTTACCTCATTGGGACAAATAATTTTGTATCACTCATCTGACGATCACTAATAAAATTTAGAAAGATCACCACAACTTATGGTGACGGCATCTAGTGTCACAACAATAATCTTTGTTAAGAGTTTGTTATAGAATTACAGAGCTATTCCTTTGTACAGTGCAACCAAGTCTTCATTGTCATTACTCGACCCACCAACATTACCAAAGGATACGTGTCATGCTTTGCAAAATTAATTGTATGATTTTTCTTTTTTTATGCAACTTCCATGATGTATTGTAATCCCTACCGGTACTTAGTTAATTTTGATTACTAGGGCATAAGACTGTATCAAATATTTTATTCATGCATAAGAAAGATAATAAAAACTTGTGAGCCAACACAAATAAATTTAGTAGCACCTACTGTGCTCACAATGTAAAATGAAAGTTGAAACAACATATCTTTTGAGAAATTAAAGAAAACATCGGTATAACACAGACAGACATCATGAAGAAAGCCAATGAATTTAGTTAATTTATTATGGATGTTGATCCTATTATGAACAGATCATTGAAAGTCAAAATCCAACTGAAGGTTAGTTTATCCTGCTACAAAGAACTGCTCAAGGACCACCAAAGGAAAGCTAAGCAGGCTAAAATTACAGACTTCCTGATAATGGCAACAGCTGACGAATCTAATGACCTACAACCCTCAACTTCCAAACAAACACCTCTACAAAAGTGGATGCGTACTCCTGCTTGCGTCTCAGAAACTCCACCAGATGAGAGATCTGATTCTGAATGAGTTCTCTTCCTTCTGTGTAATAAGTTTTTTTTTTCAATTTAAGTTTTTGTTTAGTGTTTACGTAAAATTTTTGTTTACTGTTTACTTGAAGTTTTGTTTACGTTAGTGTTTGTGTTTACTTGTTTATAGTATGTTTGATTTAAATGTTTATGACAGGTCTACTGTAATGTTTAATATATGATCGAACGCGAACTTTTAACTTGACGTAATGCTATTTTCCTCATAGACTATTAAGTTCGCCGAACACGATTTTCTTGCATAGGTTAACCTAACCCTATTTTTCCCATAGGTTATTAAGTTCGCCGAACGCGAATTTGCCGAACGCGTGATCTTGACTTGGCACAAGCCTCGCGTTGGAGGCGACCATAATATATATATATATATATATATATATATATATATATATATATATATATACACACAGTGTGTCCGTAAAGTCATGGTGGGATTTTAAATAGCTATATTATTGCAACGAAACATGATAATGAGATGAAACAATGCCAAATTTAAGAACAACTCTCAAAGTTGTATCTTGTAGTTAGTCTAGGCTAAGCTTAATCTTTATCTCGTAGTTAGTCTAGGCTGTCCACATGCCTATGTTGAACATGAGCGTAATAGCCCGAAAGTTAATGTGTGGTGTGCTCTAGCACGAGATCGAGTGATTGGCCCATTTTTCTTCGCGGAACCCACTGTGACGTCACACAACTACCTCGCTATGTTGGAACATTTTGCAGTACCCCAATTTATTGACAATAATGTCATCTTTCAGCAAGATGGTACTCCTCCGCACTATGCCAACGTTGTTCGAGAAATCCTTAATGAAAAATTTCCACAGAGATGGATAGCAAGAGGAGGATGGAAGCCATGGCCTCCACGCTCTCCGGACCTGACACCTTTGGACTTTTATTTGTGGGGTTACGTCAAGCAAAGCGTGTACAGTGTACCCATTAGGGATATTCATCACTTGCACGAGCGAATCACGGAAGCTATCGCATCCGTCACTCCTGATGTTCTTGGGCGTGTGTGGCTGGAATTGAATCACCGCCTAGATGTCTGCAGGGCTACCAGAGGAGCCCATATCGAACTACGTTAAATAAAGTTATTCTTTTAGAGTTGTTCTTCAATTTGCCTTTTTTTCATCTCATTATCATGTTTCGTTGCAATAATATAGCTATTTAAAATCCCACCATGACTTTACGGACACACTGTGTATTATATATTATATATATATATATATATATATATATATATTATATATATATATAATATGTAAATCCCACAAGGAAAAAGAAAAATTATTCCAAGGCCTCGTCAGGGAATGAGCCCTGACATTCCCTCACGAGGTGTACTTCTGAATACACGAGAAGCCTTGGAATCATTTTTCTTTTTCCTTGTGGATTTACATCATAATCATCATTCATTCATTTCACGTGTTTAATTGTGAAATTCATCCCATATATATTTTCTTGTACGACCTACTTTTTTGAGGTGAGGTTACGCTATGTTAGGTTAAGTTAACTCAGGTTAACCTAACCTAACCTAAAACAAATCAGTGGATGTATAAGGGTTGAGGTAGCATCAAGGACGACTTAAAATTAAAATTCTAACGCTGGTGAATTTGTGAAATTCTAAAATTAATTATTGTACACGAGAAAAAAAGACTTTTTTTTTTAAACCTCCTCATAGTGTTCCCCCCCCCACACACACACACACACACACAATCCCTACCTTAACACAAGCGAAAGTGCTTAAAAATTTTAAAATATTATATGTATAATTTGTTCAACTTACTTGGGTAAAAATGTTCACGGGCAAAAATAGTGTCGCCAAGAGAAACCTTTTGTTATCCGTAACTATGGTTTTTAAATTAATATATTTATAATTCAGTTTAGTAACCTGAAATTTTATTATTTTATACTCTTGAGTTGAAATACAGTATACAGTGCCGCGCGCACGCCTGGATCAGAACCAACTCGAGAGGAGGGGCGACAAGCTTGACCTTCGTGAAATGAGGAATCATCGCACGAAACATTTGAAAGGTATATATATATTATATATATATATATATATATATATGAAAAGAAGAATCAACACAACGGCAACATTTTCATTTATTTGTACATCAGACGTTTCGACAAATCTTTTGTCATCATCAGTGAGTTAAGTCTTAAAACCTTAAAACAAAATTGAAAGTGAAAGTTACATCAATACAATATTAAAACCATTAAAATTAAAACCTTAAAGCAAAATGAAAATTGCATCAATACAAAATTAAAATCATTTAAATTTCATCACTATAAAAACTAAAATTAAATTAAATTTCATCACTATAAAAACTAAAATTAAATTACATCAATAGGTAAATACACAATGTTTACATCCACCTCCATACTTGGCAAAGTCTAAGGGAATACTGGATGGTCAGAGGATTAGAAAGGATATGTCTGTGAAAAACGGTTGGTTAGTTTAAAAGAGTTGTAATTTGTAGGATGCTATTATTATTAAGGGAGGGTTTGTTTCTATAGATGTACAAAGATTCTAAAATTCGGAGTTCTGTACGGTTATTGGATCTAGTTAAAATTTCAAACTGAGTTTTGTGAAGGGGATGGTCGTTTTCATTACTATGGTTTCTAATTGCGGATTGTGGGGGCTACTGAGGGGACGGTTGTACGGACTGACAAGCCCAAATGTTGAGAAAGGCGCACCTCCAGTTGGAGTTGAGTGCTGCCAATATACGCAGCCTTACAGCTGTCGCACGTGTATTTGTAAACAACATTGGGGCATACAGTTTTGGGGAATTCATCTTTGAACTTTAAAAAATTTGATAATTTAAGTGGGTTGACGAAGGCGAATCTAAAATTTATTTGGGGATAACTAGACTTGAGTAGTTTGGACAATTCACCTCGAATACGCAATGATAAATAACCATAAAAAGGTAATTTAATATATCTGGTTTCTTTTTGTACTGTAGTTATGGGGAGTTTAGTATCAAAAGTGTTATTTAAAAATTTCTTTAATTGGTTCGAATAGATGAGAAGGTAGTAATTGTTAATAAAGTACTGTTTTAAAAATTTAAATTCTTCGTTTACCGAAAAGTAATCCGAACAAATACGGTAACTTCTTGTTAATAATGTTACTATAGCACTAATCTTATATTTATAAAACATACAACTTAAATAATTGGTTCCCAAGCCAGTAAAAGTTTGTTTCCGAAAATAGTGAAGTATGGAACTTATTATGGGCCCGTTTAACTAAAACATCCAGGAAAGGTAAACTATTATTTGTTTCGTTTTCACACGTGTACTTAATATTACTATGTCGTTTATTAAGATAATCAAGAAAAAGTTTTACGTGTGAAGGATGGTTAAATATTAAGAAAGTGTCATCCACGTATCTTCTGTAATATATGGGTTTAAAACTACTAGGACAATTTTCCAACCAAATTTCTTCGTAATGGCAAAGAAATGCATTTGCTAGTGTTGGGCTTAACGGGGAACCCATAGCTACCCCATCAATTTGGCTGTAAAGGTTGGTATTAAATAAGAAAAGATTATCAAAACACACTATTTCGAGAAGGTTTTTAAATTGAGTCTGAGTGAGGCCATTAATAAGAGTATTATCAGTATATATATATACGTTTGGGGTCTATAATTTCTTGAGTTATTTCAGGCATATTTGGCACTTTTGGCACTTTTGGCACTTTGGCGCCACTGATTGGGAGGCCTTAGGCAGTACTTTTCTGATTTCCCATAGAATGATTACTGCTTCCGTGGCCGGGGCCCTTCCGAGTGTGCTGAGCGCATCACGGAAATTATTCTCTCGGGCATGGAGGCGAGCATTCCATATTCTATTCCTACTACTAATGCAAAAAATAAAAAACTTTTAGTTTAACTTTACTTGTTCCAATACTATCCGCAACAGAGAGGAGTCTTTCAGAAATGCTGTCGTCATCCAACTCCTGACTCTCACTCAGCTTATATTTCTCCCGGAATCGTGCAAAATCTGTTCTTCGACTCATCGAAAATTACTTCACCCAACAAAACTGTGAAAAACCTATCCAATTCTAAATTTTCTCGCTCTTTTTGGCATCTGCTAAGAACCTCTCCAACAACTTCACTTCCTCTTCTTTCTCTCCTCTTTTCTTTCTATTCCGACGGCTCAGTTGCCGTCTCTTCTCCTGACAAAGCTGAACTCTTCGCTCAAACATTCGCTTCCAACTCAACCCTGGACGATTCCGTTGCTGTTCCTCCACCTCCTCCTCCCTCTAACCTTATTATGTCTGAAATTAGAATCTCTTCCAAAGATGTTTTTTTCTGCCCTCTCTGCGCTCAACTCCAGGAAGGCGTGCGGTCCTGATGGTGTTCCTCCTGTTGTTCTCAAGAACTGTGCTTCTGTGCTGACACTCTGCCTAGGCAAACTCTGTTTATAGAACGTGCCCTCAGCTATAAATACATTATCCTCGACACATAAGATAAGATAAATAATTTAGAATTACCTAATGGCCAGTTTGTCAGTTTTGATGTAAATTCGTTATTTACAAATGTCCCAGTCGATGAAACCATAATTTTTTTGAAGGAAATTCTTCCTAACCTAAACCTAACGCTTCCAGTACCAGCCAAAAAATTCATAGAATTGGTGAAACTCTGTGTCGAAGATAATGTATTTATAGCTGAGGGCACGTCCTATAAACAGAAGTATGGCATGGCCATGGGCAATCCCCTCTCCCCCATTTTGGCCAATTTATTTATGGAGTTTTTCGAAACAAAATTGCTGTCTAGGATATCCTTCCCCAATCAAATTTGGTTAAGATATGTGGATGCCATGTTATCAGTATGGCCAACTAATAAGAATTTTGATGACTTCTTTTCCAAATTCAATAACCTTCATCACTCAATTAAGTTCAAATGTGAATGGGAAAGAGATAGAAAAATACCTTTTTTTGGATGTTCTCATCAATAGGGAAAATGACAACATAAAATTGTTTGTGTATAGGAAGGAGACTAATTCAAACTCTTACATTCGCTATTTTTAATTTCATGATGACCAAGTAAAAAAATCAGTTGTATCTTCAATGTTCCTTAAGAGCATATAGAATCTGTTACCCTTCTTACGTTGAGGAGGGGACACAAAAAGTCAATAATATATTTAAAAATCTATATTATCCCAAATGGTTCATTTTTAACGCTCATTTGGCAGCCAGGAAAACCTTTTATACTGGCAAGTCAACTGCAAACAAGATTTACAAGAAAAGCATTGTCCTTCCCTATAACAAAAACTTGAAAGGGTTTAAGAAAACTTGATAGAGAATAGGCACTAATGTGGCATTCAAATATAATAACTGCATAAACGATATGTTAACAAGGAACTAACCTAAAGACGAAAAAGACACAGGTGCACATATATTATCATGTAAAGAATGCCCTGATAATGTATACGGGGGAGAAACGGGAAGGGACCTCAGTAAGAGAATTTATGAACACGAGAGATGTGAGGGTGGGGAATGAAAAAAGTGTGGTATTCTTTCATGTTAAAGACTATAACCATGTAATAGATTTTAATAATTGCAACTTTGTTTTAAAAGCTAATAATTATGTTAAGTGTAGAATTGTTGAATCTAGTCTTATAGGCTCTATACAATATTTTAATCTATCCGATGGTCAATTCTCTTTTAACAAAATTATATATAATAAAATTAAGAATTTTGTAACATTACCCTTCAAAAATCCTCAGGCAACACAAGTACATCCATCAGGTCAAAGCTGGGTCGCAGGAGTCACTTAACTATCCTCTGAGAAGAGGATGGGAAGGTTCAGTCAGCTTATCCCTGATAATTAACTTTCAAGTGTATATGAACTCTGTTCTCTGTTTATACGGTCATTACCAATTGAGAAGGGCTCGCGAGGAGCCGAAACCTTATTGGTGTTAAGAAATAAAAATTTACGTCTTCCAGAAGAGTGGTTTCCTTCATACTTCGTCGCGACAGTGCGTTATTTTATATCATCGAAGTGGAGGGTAACGCGGGGGTACGCGTATTCCCCACTTCTCTAATTTGGCATTTTGCGTACCACCAATTCTTGAGCATGATCTACAGATCTACAGAAGCTAAGGCTAACAAAGACCCTAAGATCCACTTTAAGGTTAGCCCGAGAGAAAGGAAAGAGTAGGAGGTTAAGAGAAGAGAAGAGAATAAGGGGTTAAGTAAGGTGGAACACCTATCACTCGTGGGTTAACATTCATTCAGAAAAAGAGAAAAAAGACTCACCATCATCATCCATCCGCTGGCCACTGCCGACAAGTCAGAAAAATAGTCGGAGAGAATAGGAGAGGGGTGAAAGATGAAAAGAAGTAAAATAAGAATGCTTACAAACCATGCAAACACAGTCTTAACTCACAATCATACCATGCAAACTACAAACATGCAAGAAAAGAGAGTTACAGACATGCAAAGTAAGGAGAGGATAAGAAAAAAAAAAAAGTAGGTAAAGTTAAACAAAAAGTGGGTTAGTTTACTCTACGAGCTACATCTACGTTCATGTTAGTCTATTTTTTTATATTTTTTTTTTTTTATTTTATTGCTGGCATCACACGCTGGCATGTCACAAGGTGGCATTAATCGTCAACAGACTCATCCTCGACCACCACCCCCAGAGCTCCTGTGACTAATTGTTTTTTTATTTTAAACAACGTTAATATTTTTAAAATGCCTATCTAAACGGTTCTTAAATATATTAACGCTGGTAGAATGAACGACTGACGCGGGGAGATTATTCCATTTATCAATTACTTTAAACATAAAGAAGTTTTTAGCGATATTAGTAATGAAATGTCTGCCACGCAACTTAAATCCGTTATTACGAGTATTACTATTATCGAAAGTGAACAATTTGTCAAAATTTACATTATCGATGTTATTAACGAGTTTGAAAACTTCAATAAGCTCCCCCCTTTATCTCCTAGTTTCGAGTGAATACAGGTCTAACTCTTTAATCCTATCTTCATAAGGCTTGTTGCGCAATGACGGAATTAGTTTCGTAGCACGACGTTGAACCCTTTCTAACCTATCAATATCCTCACGCAAGTACGGGCACCAAAACTGAACTGCATATTCTAAATGAGGCCTGACTAGGGACTTGTAAAGGGGCAATATAATATCTTTCGATTTAAATTCAAAATTACATGCTATGAAGCCTAACATCCTATTAGCTTTTGCGCAAGACTCCAGGCACTGGTTCCTAACCTTTAAATCCTTAGATACGCGTACGCCTAAATCTACTTCCTCGTCAACGCTCGCTAACTCCCTATCATCCATCGTGTACGTGTAATTATTGTTGCGAGAACCTATATGCAAAACTTTACATTTGTCTACGTTAAATTGCATCTGCCACTTATCTGTCCACTCCATAATCCAATTTACATCGTCTTGGAGCCTATTACTATCGTCCTCGTTAACAACCTTACCGCCTATTTTAGTATCGTCCGCGAATTTTGACACGTTACTAGTCAATCCTACATCTATGTCGTTAATGTAAATTACGAATAGCAATGGGCCTAACACTGAACCCTGTGGGACACCGCTACCTACATCTAACCACCCCGATTCACTACCATTAACTACGACCCTCTGTCTCCTAGCACGAAGCCATTCTTCTAACCAGTTAGCTACCTGACCGCGTATACCGTGCGCTTTGACCTTCGCAATTAGTCTCCTATGCGGAACTGTATCGAACGCCTTTTTAAAATCTAAATAAATAACGTCAGCTGCTCTATGCCTATCATATTCGCGCACTATTTCGTTATAAAATTCTAACAAATTAGTTAAACAAGACCTATGGCGTCGAAACCCATACTGACTACTATTAATCAAATCTCTACTTTCTAAGTGATCGATGATACGATCCCTAACTACGGATTCCAAAAGTTTACCGACAATTGACGTTAAGCTAATGGGCCTATAATTGCTAGGTACTGTGCGGTCGCCTTTTTTAAAAATAGGCGTGACGTTAGCTAATTTGAAGTCTTCAGGAATAATCCCCGTTTCGAGTGACTGATTAAAAATCTTCGTTAAGGGGCCTACGATAACGTCTTTCATATCTTTCAAATGTCTGGGATAAAAAGCGTCAGGGCCTGGAGCCTTGCTAACTTTTAGCCTATCGATATAATGCGCAATCTCACCCTCGTAAACAGTTATTTCATCCAAAATAGTCTCGCTACTAAATGGAACGATATCGTCCACGTCGGGGACATTATTTACGTCTTCTACGGTAAAAACTGTCGCAAAAAAGTTATTGAAAATATACGCCATCGCCTGAGCGTCAGAAGCCAAAGCGCCATTAACATCCACTAGAGGGCCTATGTTATCTTTTACCGGCTTACGATTATTAACGTATTCAAAAAACTTTTTTGGATTATGTTTACTATCCGCAGCTATAAGTATCTCTAAATTACGCTTGGCATTCCTAACTGATCTTTTAACCTGACGTCTAAGCTCGATATATCTATTAAAGTTAGCTGCCGTGCCATTGCGCTTATTAAGTCTATACGCTCTATTACGCTCGTTTATGAACTCGCCTATTTCCCTAGTCCACCACTTCGGCCTACCATGATTTCTAGCGCGCTTGGGCCTACGAGGAATAAACTCCCTTTCAATATGCCTAAAACTTTCTTTAAACGCCACCCAACGCAAATTTGTGCCATTACCCATAAATAAGTTATCCCAGTCCACTACTCTCATCCTATCCGCAAAATTATCAAAATTAGCCCTACGAAAATCAGGGACTTCTATTACGTTACTATCCTGAGTGTTTTTTATCGCTAACTTAAACCTAAGAATTTGATGATCACTACATCCTAAACCCTAAACTCTCGCCTACTTCTAAACCTTCGACTATATTCTCGCCGTTCGTCATCACCAAATCTAAAATATTGTCACCGCGTGTTGGTTCGGTAACTATCTGTCGTAAAAAGTTATCTTCCATAAACTCAACCAATCTCAAACCCTCCTCATTACCAGTAAAAGTCTCATAATTAACATTAGGGCAGTTAAAGTCTCCGACAATTATACTATTCCGATTGTCAATAAAATTACCAAGAAGTGAGTAAAATCTAGTATCTGTATCGAGGGGTTGAACGGGAGGTCTATAAACAACAACAAAATTAAAACTAATACTCCGCGCCCTAACTTCAACACATATCGCATTAATTGCTGCCGGAAAATCTAACTTAACCTCAATAGCCCTAAGGGAATTACGAATGTACAGCAAAACGCCTCCACCAAACCTATGTAACCTATCATTAGTAAAGAGTTTAAAACCCGGTATATCAAGTTCCCCCAACAAGTCCCGAGTCACGGTATTTAACCAAGTTTCAGTGATAGCAACTATATCGTAGTTGCCGGAATAAATTATCGCCTTAAATTCATTTAATTTATTTCTAATACTACGCGCGTTACAATAAAAGACGTTTAAGTTATTTTTTATCACGGGCCCACGTTTTAACTATTTTTCACGTCGGGCCCGCGTTCCCCGGACCCACAACGTTTAAAGAAGGCTTCGACCTGTACAGCTTTCGCACGTTTTCGTCTATTAACCTACCTAGCCTAGCATTACCTATTTCATTAAAATGCACCCCATCTTTTGTTTTTGACGTAATCCTAAGACCCAACCCGTGCCTAGGGGTAATACTTAGAACTTAAGACCTATCTGACCTCGCCTTCAGGGACCTAATTAACCCCCTATACAGTGAACAAAAAAAGTATTTGAACACACTAAATTTATTAAATAAATTACAACATGAGGCTACGATCTTTATGAGGCCTAAAATAAATAATTACATACCGCATGGTGAAGAAGTAGGTGTATTTTAAGGTTTATAGAATCAAACCCACAAAAGTTATGTTAAAATAATATAAATGCGAATACAAAAAATGTATTTGAACGGCTTTACTCGGTCCCACACAAGCAGTAAAACAATACTCCTACAAACATTAGATCAAGTCCAACAAACTATCACCTGAACCAATATGAGTAATACTCAATCCTACACGTCATTTGAGTGCTGGGATACCTCTGATACACATCGAAGTGCAATGTCTCCCAAGAAAACAGAATTGTCGTTAACTGTCCGCGAAAACATAGTGTTTCTACGAAATGAAGGACACAGCTACCGTGAAATTGCGAAACTACTTAAATTAAACCCTTCTACAGTGTATTATGTTGTAAACCAGACGATTTCGACTGGTTCAACTGAAAATAGACGTCGATCTGAACGACCCAAGTCGCTCACTGCCAGGGATAGACTGCTACTCTGCCGAGAAGTGAAGAAAAATCCCTTCGTTAGTAGCCAAACTTTATCGACGGATCTTGCATCAACATCTGGGACAGTTGTTACACCTCAGACTGTGAGAAATTACTTGCACAAGGCCGCATTCAGAGGAAGAACTCCAAGAAGAAAGCCCTACATCAGTGAAGCGAATAGACAGAAAAGACTCGACTTTGCAAGGAAACATCTCGACATGCCGAAGGAATTCTGGAATTGCATTGTGTTCAGCGACGAGAGCAAGTTCAATCTGTTTGGAAGTGATGGCCGCAAAACCGTTTGGAGAAAGAAGAATACTGCCTTAGATCGTAAGAACACTAGAGCTACTGTTAAACATGGAGGCGGCCATATAATGGTGTGGGGTTGCATGGCCTCGAAAGGTGTTGGAAAGTTAACCTTTATAAATGGAACAATGGATGCTCGGAAGTAAAGTATATTAATTTTTTGCGTGATAATTTGTTGGAAAGTGTTGACAAACTGGGGCTAAGGGAGTCCTATGTATTCCAACAGGATAACGACCCCAAACACACTGCTCGAATAACTACAGAATGGTTACTCTACAACGTCCGTCGGAGACTTATAACCCCACCCTAATCCCCGGATCTGAATCCAATCGAAAATCTATGGAGTATTTTGGAATCTAAAGTAAAACGTAAATTTTCAAGCAAAGCAGATCTACAGACTGTCCTACAAGAGGAATGGGCCGAAATAGGGACTGAAACGACGAAACGTTTGGTAGAATCCATGCCACGAAAACTCCAGGCTGTGATAGATGCAAAAGGGCTTCATACGAAATATTAAAGTTTGTGTACAGTATGCAGTGCATTCAATTTATTTAATAAATTTAGTGTGTTCAAATACTTTTTTTGTTCCGTTCAAATACATTTTTTGCATTCGCATTTATATTATTTTAACATAACTTTTGTGGGTTTGATTCTATAAACCTTAAAATACACCTACTAGTTCACCATGCGGTATGTAATTATTTATTTTAGGCCTCATAAAGATCGTAGCCTCATGTTGAATTTAATACATTTAGTGTGTTCAAATACTTTTTTTGTTCACTGTATCTCTCCAAAAGGTCAGGCACTCTCGTATCGGGCCTATACGAGTCGTTGCCTCCTACCATCGTAACCAACATTGAGTGATGGGAGGCAACGTCAATCCTATCCACTTCGTCTCTAACTCTGTCAACCCTGGCCCCTGGGAGACAGACCCTCCTCCTCTTGGTTGGATGCCGTTCAACGAACTCTTTGTCCATGTGGCGCACTAAAGAGTCCCCAATTAAAATAGTTTCCCCCTCATTCACGTCCCTTTCCAAATGGGCGAAAGGGTTCGAAACCTCGATAGGGGGGGATTCCTATCACCTAACGTACGCGGCCTTGCTCCACCCTTAACCTCTCTATATCCCTCGCTATCTACTACTCTCGGACTAACCTTAACCCCTTCCTCAACTCTATCCAACCTTCCCGACAAGCTACCTAAACTAGAAACTAGGTTACGCACCTCACCCTTCAAATTATTAACGTCTTCAACGTTAGTATTGGTTCGGCTTCCGTCAACCGTAGCCCTACCCCTGCCCTCATCAAGCGTTGCAAGTCTTTCGGTTACCTCACGTACACTGCGTTTTATGTCAACTAATTCCTCCATGAACTCGCAAAAGAAACAAACTGATCTATCGGTAATCGCCATAGGACCGCCGTTATAATCCTTAAATTCCGAATACCACCGGTTTACCCTACACCTAACACATGACGCTTTCTGCGACGGCATCGCGCAGTTAAAAATTAGTTTAAACCGTCACAGGTATAAGTTAAATTAAGCCGGCACGCTATGAAAACTTCTAAATCGCTAAAAACCACTAATATTCAATTACTTAACTATAACAACGTGAATTTAAACGTAAGTATATAAAATTCAAAACTATCCAGAAGTAAAATTCTCAGCAATATACAAAAGTAGATGCAATATCAGAGAGCTCAGGAATGCGTCCGTTCAGTACAGAGTTGCGTTGTGTGATTACAGATCATATTATCCCATATAAAAGGAGCAAAGGTTTACCGATTTTTCAATGCCCTAATGCCCAGTTATGCACTGTACGTGCTTTATGAACCATTTTAAAGGTAAGATAATGTATTTGTGTGTTCTTGAATTTTTTTAGTATACCGTACATTCCATGTCAGTCATTGATTCGTGCAATTTTGCTTATAAAATACTCGTTTTAACTTTCAAAAATCTGAAAACAAAAAATTTCAATAAGGAGAAGAACTTCCAAACTTCGAATTATGAACAACTCTAATCGTATGTAGAAGTTGCTTCACGGAAGCCATAACTTAAAACGTTAAATAGCCTATTATTGACAACTGTTTCACTGCGTCGTTTTCATATTGTTTAAAGCAATGTAATCAATAATATTATCACACGATACGATGTACAGGTTAGAAGAGTCATGCATCTTCATTAAGAATTACAAACAATGGAAAACGCTATCACCATTTTATGCGTGAGTGTACTTCCACTTCTGGTTTTCCACTTCGACCATTGACTATATATAGGCTATATATAAAAAATGGAGCCAAGTGATTTTTGCGGTGGAAACCTTAGTCGAATAAGGAATAACAAGACTAGTCTATATGCAACCATTTAATATTCAAAACTTTCGATATATTCTAATGTTATCTTCAGTGCTAAAATGAGAAATATATATTGTGAGAAACAGGGGCGCAACTAGGCATACGCATTATACTCACGTGGGTATAGTTTTTTTTGTTTTACACACATAGTAATTCCAGAAAGTTTTGAAAGATTTTGCAATTGAACAAGATTTCTTTAAAAAAAAATCCTTTAGGAAATTTTTTTTAAAAAGTCATTGATACAAACGCTCGGCAGGTTTTCCCACAATGACTCGCTTCGCTAGACGTAGATCCGCGCCTGTGTATAGAATTTAAAAGTCTGGTTACGCCCCTGATGAGAAATATATATATATAATTAAACACTAAATATGAAATTGAAACAATTTTAAATATTGACAAATCACAAACACCAAAACAGAAAATTAAAAATTAAAACAGGCCTGAAATTATTTTATACTATAACGTTAAATACTGTAATGCAATTAAAATATTGTAAAAGAACCCCATAAAAGGGGCTTACCTTTGCGTGGAAAGAAAATTTAAATTTAAGTAAATAACATTCTAAGATAATTTAGGGGAACATTATGGATATATTAAAATATAAAACATTAAAATCTATAAAACCTTAAAGGAAACAAATGAAGTACGAGTTACGCAATTACGGACGAAGCAGAGAAAGAGGAATGGTAAAGATGGATACAGTTTGGTGAAGGACGTGTTAATTTGGTTGGTTGGTAATTTTTTTTTTATTGAATGATATTAAGATTATGAAATGGGGGGGGGATGATGATTTATATCTGGTTTATGTTTGAAAATGAGTATTGTTTCTAGGAGATGTAGATCATATTTATTAATTTTTGCGATTTTTGAAAAGTTATTTGATCTAATTGGGTGGTCTATTTGATGGGAGTGGGAATGTATATGGGATTGTGAGGGGTTTGTAAGTCTATATTTAGTGCGAGTTGCGACTGCTAATCGATACGAACTTGTTGTTGGCGTGTGGTCATGCCAACGTACGACGCTGTGCAATCGCCACGTGTACATCCGTAGATAACCGATGAACACCAGGGCTTTGAAATTTTATCTTTAAATTTAAAGAAAGAATGTAATTTTCCTTCTGATATGAAAATACATTCAACAGAATTTTGTGGATAAGATCTATTAATTAGTTTATTAATTTTCCTTTTTAATACAACACTTTCAGGTCCACGATAGGGAAGTTTAAAATATACAACCTTCTTCTGTACTGCAAATGCGACGGTTTTAGTTTCATTAGAAAATTTTAAGTTCATGAATCTTTTTACTGGGCTGTCAACAGGGACGTAGCCAGGAATGAACCAAGTGGGAGGGCGAACTTGAGCTACATTCGTCAGGTTCCGTGGTAAATCGGGCGAGCCCATACAGTTAGGGGGTCTGGGGGAGAGCCAGGGCCGGCGTTAGGCTATATGCTGCTCTAGGCGAACCGTGTAATTTGTGCCCCCTATACAACAATAACGTGTAAATTACAACATATCATTTTATTAATATAAACAAACAAAATAAATATATCATGAACAAAATAGTGTTATTTGTATAAATAAACATCCAGATTACAAGCTAAAATTTAACTTTTCGCGATTTCTGCTTTGCGAAACCAGAAACGAGTTTCTTGCAGTCCATTCTTTGTGCGATGTCGTGTTCCATCGATAGCATAGATAACCCAACGAGTCTTTCTTGCGCCATTAAAGAACGAATGTATGTTTTAATTAGCAGGGCCGTTTCTAGCCATTAGGGGGCCCTAAGAAGTATACCCATTTGAGGCCCCACCCCTCCATCCACCAACTCACGCCTTACTACATCACCTCAGCACACACATACAAAAAATGGCTGTTAATAAAAAACAATTATGAAACAATTTTAATGAAACATTTATGTCCAAAACAACAAATATGTACTTTCAGAAGACAAACAGAAAAAATACCCTTCATGAAATTCCTGAAAATTAGCTTATACATTATTTAGAATAAATGACACAGAACTATGTATAAAAAAATAATGCAATTATCAACTACCAAACAATTACTAACTCTACGATACAATCGTGTAATAGCTAACAGTTATACAGAACAGTTTGTATCTTCAAAATTTTTGCCTCCTAGATTTTTTCTGGGCGAAATCATCAATAACATCATCATATGAAATCTCCCTGCCAACGTCCTGGTTGATGCTTATGGTGCCAAGGCCACTGAGGCGATCCTGCCCCATTGATGATCTGAGGTAGTTCTTGATTAGCTTCATCTTAGAGAAGCTCCTCTCGGCTGACGCTACTGTCACAGATAGAGTGCAGGCAATTCTTAGTGCAACCCAGAGATTGTGGTATAGTTCCTCCAGTTGCTTCTAATGAATGAAGGAGAGAAGCTCCAATGCAGTCATGTTGTGTGAAGGTAAAGTCGGCAAGTTCTTAATTTCGAGGGCCAGTTCTCTTCCATCAATGTCAGAGTCAGCTCCAGAGCTCAGTATCTTAGAGAGCTTTTCACACTTGCAGGACAAGTCCCTCACATCATCTAATGTTTTGAATCTCTCATTTATTGACCCGATGGCACAATCCACCATCACATTGAAAAATTTGACTTCCAGCCTCTTTAAGGCTTCTGTAAATGGTTCGTTAGGAGCTTCGTAAGCAAAGTGCTTTTTTGTGGATCTGAGCCTCTTCTCCTTCAGCACAGCCTCCACATTCATTTCCTCACATATGTCCCTAGCTACGACTTGTGCTCATCAGGCTTTGTTGAGGATGGCTTTTCCAAATATTGCAGTACTGCTCCTGAGAAGAACATAACATTACATATTCTGTTAATTTTTGCTAAAATACTCTTTCTTATCTTGTTTGATAATTGATCTGTGTGAACAGAATTTGAGGTGATGTGATCCATTAAACTTCACATTTCGAAATATAAATATTACAGAGCCTAGCTTACTCTACACGATTCCTGAGCACTTGCCTAGCTTGATGGTCTACCTAACCTAGTTGCCTGAACTGTAATCATAAGAATATACAAGTGGCACATCTCACCTGTGCTACTGGAAAGCTTCTCCTCCTCTATTTTCTTCTTTTTCCGTTTTTCAGCTCCTGATGGATAATGTCGTTTTATTTTTCAAGATGCACGAAGTCACATCTAGTTAACCACAACTAAGCTGCTAAATAATAATAATAATCATGATAATAATAATAATAATAATAATAATTGTTATAATTGTAACGTTAATCAAATACATTCAAATAATCAGACCATTTAGGTTTTAACCAGTGGTGGGCACGCGCAACGATTTTTGTAGCGCCGCAGCCGCAACCGCAACTCTGCTGAAATAGTTGCGCCGCACGCGCAAGCGCAACCCTTTTCAAAAAGTTGCGCCGCAAGCGCAACCGCAACGCGCAACTTTTGAAAAATAAATAAAATAATATTAAAATAAAAAGCCTTTTTACAAGTTAAACAAAATATATCTGATACAGAAAAAGATAATATCAATATTTTATTACAATATATAATAAATGCAAAAAAAATCACTACATAAGAGCCAGGTTCCCCTTCATGAACACCAGCATCTCAAAGTGTGGATCGGAGAGTCCAGCCCGTTTTGGCTTCAGAACATCCTTCCCCAAAGAGAACAGACGTTCTACAGCCGCACTTGAGGGAATGGGTGTGTTATACTGCACAAAGAGGTCTGTCAGTTCCTTGCAAGTGAACACGTTCCTCGCGATATTTTTCTCCGGCCTCTTGTCCAGGAAACTGTTCACCAGCATTGTGCTCTCCTTCTTCTGTTTGCTGATTACTCCTGTGTCGTACAGCTGCTCGAGGAAGTCCCCTTTGTCTGCCGCTTCCGCATCACTAGTACTAGTACAGAAAGTCAGACAGTGATACTGGCGCATTGAGAATGTGACTGAATGTAAACAATTGAAGTGCAGTGTTGCCAGATAAAAATATTTAAGTTACATTCGCTTGGGTTATTTTTACAGAGAAGTAATATTAAATGTTGCGCGTTGCGCGCTAATCTTGAAACTGCATATATAAGTTGCGCCGCAAACAATTCCGCAACTCTCTGTAAAAATGTGCGGCGCAACCAAAAATGTTGCGCCGCAAGTTGCGCCGCAAGTTGCGCCGCAACTTTTTGCGGCGCAACTGCCCACCTTTGGTTTTAACCAACAAAATTCACATTATCTGAAAAAGATGAGAAAAGAATTAATAAACTTGAAAACATAAAGAAAATAATCCTAGGTTTTAAAGTGTTACAAAATCTCTTAATAATTAATTAGTAAATTAGTGAAATAATGTTTTACAATACTAGAAAAATTAAGCATTTAGGAAAGTATAAGCATATAGTAAGAATAAAGTTAAATAATATAGAAATAAGATCTCACAATAGTTATTTACACATAACGACCAAAACGTTTCGTTTGTCTCCGTTTTATCACATTTGTCTCATACAAAAACTTTAATTAATGCGACAATAATAATAATAATAATAATAATAACTTCAGCTATATTCCTATTCTTGCCCACTGAGCTATGACCTGGGAGCCTGTCTAGGGGCCCCCTAGTAGCAGCGTGGCCCTAAGCGGCCGCTTAGTCTGCTTATGCCAGGAAACGACCTTGTTAATTAGTTTCAGTTTGGAAAAACTGCGTTCACCACTGGCTACGGAAACTGGTGGGGTTAAGAGTATTCGAAGTGCAATGCATACGTTAGGGACACTATCTGCAAGAGTATTTTTGCAAATATAATGAATGACATCTTTGGGTGATGAATTATTTGGCACACGTCGTGCAATTACTTGCAATTCATCACACAAATCTGTAGCATCGATGTCTTTTGAGTTTCCATGCTGTAATGCTTCCTCAAGCTTCACGCAGTGTTCCATAATTTTATTTGGTGTATCATTCTGTAAATTGTTAATATTGTGTAGGAAGCCAAACACCGAACTAATATGATATAGCTGAGTGAATCTGTCATCAACCGACTGTATTGCGGTGTCAAGGACTGCAAAATAAAAGTTCACTCTGAATCTATCTTTCGAATTCTGGACAGGCTGATCGTCTGCTTCACATGCGAATTGTTTCTTCTTTCTCCTGATATAAACCGGCTCTGGCTCAAACTGTGCCGCTATATCTAACTCCTCAGCCAGTTCACGTGCATCTACCAGTTTGTTTTCAAATCCTTTCTCACTTCTGGCTTCTACTAGATACATCTTTGTTTCCTTCAATTTACTCAATGTATCATGTACGTCAAATTCTTTTGCTTGAAGTTGATTGCAGGTGAGGTTTACTTCAAACAGAATGTCATACCACAAGACTAAGGAAACAACAAACTTGAAACTGCGAATAGCCTTTGCCAGAGCTCTTGCATCTACTCGTGAACTATTTCCAGAAGATCCCGTTCGGGTAACGTCCTCAAATATTTCAATCAGTGCATCGTAAACATCACCTAGTTGATAACGAAGAGGTTTCAGTGCCTCAATTCGACTTTCCCACCTTGTATCACTTAATGGTTTCACCGTAAGGTTTGGAACGTGGCGCATTAACACTTCCCAACGATGCGTGGAAGCTGAGAAATAGACATAAATATGTTGTACTAAGTCAAAAAATGCTGTTGCTTCTAAGCAACTCTTGCAAGCGTCATTCACAACCAAATTCAGTGTATGTGCACTGCAAGGAACAAACAATGCTTATGGATTCACATCCAAAATTCTCCGTTGCACGCCATTGCCTTTTCCATTCATGTTGCTTCCATTATCATAACCTTGCCTGCGTAAGTTTTCAATTGGTAATGACATCTCTTGAAGCTGGCTAAGGATTACTTCCATTCGATGTCGAATACAGTAGCCACTGACGGTGCGTTTCTTCTCCATTTGTAAGCCTTCGTTTGTAATGAATCGCTGAAAATTTCCTTTTATTATTATCCTTCGGAAAATCGAACTGCTGAATTTGATCCGGCCCATGTTCAACCAATATTTGCCTAACAGAATCATCACATTTTCCCCAAGTTGCAGGGTCATCATATTTAAAAGTTGTTACATTCTCTCGGTTATCGCAAACTTCTTCTGGCAAATGCAATGTATCCGGTTCTATACCTTCATTACTATTGGTTGAATCTACTTCGCGGACAGGAACAGCCGTTGTTGGTAAAATAGTGAGATCAGTATCTCGGGAACCGGAAGCCTTCGGTATATCTTTTGAACTGTGATCTTGTGGTTTAGGGCGAAGATACTTCAGAAACGACCCCTCAATTTCTTTTTGCTCTTTTTCTTTCTCGGCCTTCCGTTTACGATTCTGTACCCCAGACGACTGTTTTCGTCTGGCTGCCATTTTAGGTCACAGTCAAACTTCAGTCTTCAGTGAAATTTCAAAGTTGTACCTAGAAAAAAAATAAAACATCAGTGAATTATCCACCAGGGGTATAACATTTTTTTTTTGTCATAAACGCAATATCCAAACTCCAAAATTGTCATAAATCTCATTACAACACACACACACACACACACACACACACACACACATATATATATGCTAATGCAAAATTATAATGCTAGAATCTGAATTCATTGTTCCATTGAAATAGTGCTTAAGATTGGTATAGACTCATTAAACATGTTTGGAAAAAATGTTGCCCTCGGTATTGTGTTGCCCTAGGCGACCGCCTAGTTCGCCTAATGGTTAAACCGGCCCTGGGAAGAGCTGGAAGCTCCCCAGCGGGGTCTGTGGCGAAGCCCCCTAAGCCAGCGCATTTTAAGCTTATTTTGTGTAAAAACTGTCTGAAAATGTCAGTGCAACTGCCATTTTTGAACAGCCACATGAAATATGTACCCTTTCCAACAAAAGTTTGGATAGGACAGTCACAGTGGTGCAATCTAAGCTATATTATAATGTAATTACTTGTATGTTCTGAAATTTGAAATCAGGTATTGACCCTATAGTTTTCATATTTAACAAAGAAAGTAACTATTTTATTCACACATTTATTGATTTCATGCATACAATTATTTAGTGTATACACGTTTAACAGTATAACATAAATGAAACTCTCACGTTTGGACGTGTTTAAAAAAACGACACAAAATATCGCTTAAATAACACACACACACACACACACACACACACATATATATATTATAATATATATATATATATATATATATATATATATAGATGATAGATAGATAGATACAGACACTCCTTCCATTATGCATAGATACCAAATTGTTAAATGTTATAGTTTGGTGGTGATCTTTGGTTGTAATTACCGCAGATGGCGACCGCCTCTGTCGCCCCCCCGCCTTTGGCTACGTCCCTGACTGTCAATAAGGTTGGAAGGAAAACCATTACCCAGTAAAAACTTTTTAAGAAATTCCAATTCGGTATGAAAGAGATGGTAGTTAGAGCAAATCTCGTATGAACGGTTTAAGGGAGTAAAGATAAGGTTACGGTTGTACTTAAGTGGTACGAAATATTCGGCTAAAGACTTTTTCTCTTTTGTTAAGGAAATCACTTAAATAAATAACACTGACTCTGTAGTTATGGCCAGCTTTGAAGTAAAATCTTTGTTCACCAATATCCCACTCGGTGAAACTATCGACTTGGGTATCCATCTTTTCAAATCTCATAACTCTGCACTCCTTAATATGAGTGAAGATAGCATACGCTCGCTCCTTGAAAGTGCTACTAAAGATTGTGTCTTAGTTTTCAATAACGAGCAATACGTACAAACAGACGGGGTATCAATGGGAGGACCCCTTGGACCCACTTTTGCAAATTTATTCCTTTCTTACCATGAGAAAAAAGTGGTTGGAGGACTGTCCCCAGCACTTTAAATCAATTTTTTTCCACCGTTTCGTAGACAACTCTTTTGTTCTATTCAAATCTCTCGACCATATTGAACTTTTTGTAATTGTTTAAATTCAAAACATAACATCAAATTCACTTCTGAAAGTGAAAATGATCATTCTTTACCATTCCTAGACATAAATATTACGCTTAGTAATAATATATAATATTTTCATTCCATATAACATATTATAATACATTGATATTAAAGTACGTAAATCAGGTTTTCTAACATCATAACTCAATTTAGAAGTCATCATTTACCTATAAAAGATGTATTTTCTGAGTAAGATTCCAAAAGATTAATACGAGCGAATGTCTTTCTCTGAAATTCAGAACTTGGTTTTTGGATTATAAGAGTGAATAAACTCGCAGAAATATAATAATAATAAAGTCTAAATTTATAGCTTGTGTTTCTCTGATCCCATAAATCTGTCTTTTTCCCTTCGTCTGATCAATCCCATTTTCTATTTTTGTAATCGATTACCAGTGTATCGTGGTAGTAGAACGCCCGGCTGTTGATCTGAAACTCCTGTGTTCTTGTCTAGGCGTGGACTTCAGATTTCATCCATTAAGGTTCTTCTCTGGGTATTCTTTGGTGGGATAGTGGTGGTTCGGTGCCCACGTTAGTTAACCCGAAGGTCCCATCTGCCATATGATCTTTGTTATTGGGAAGAAGGGTCAACAGTCTCAAAAGTTATCATTTATTGTTGGTTTCATATATAATTTATATATTTACTATATAAAAGAAAGTTGTGTGTCTGTCTGTCTGTGTGTATGTTTGTTTGTTAACTTTTGGGTCTCTAAAAAGAGTGAATTGGTTGGTTGGTTGGTTGGTTGGTTTTTAAAAATATGATAATATTAGAAGAAAAAAAGTTGAGGAGAATGATTTTGGATTTGGCCAGGTTAGGTTCGTTAACAATGGACAGTAATTAGGGGGGGGCTTGCGGTCCCCCAATTACTGTCGGTTCAGTTGTTTGTTCAATAAAACTATAGAAAAGAATGCAGCCATGAAAATCTTGAACTTCACATTGTGTCAAGATTTGTGATGCTTTCATGGCCTCTTCCTTCCCCTGCCCTACTTTCATTAGCAATTTAGATCATGTAAAATATATATATATATGAAAATTATTTCACAAAAGTAACACGTGAAAAATATTTATGATGAATAAAACCACGAAGGAAAAGAAACACAGAATGGTGCTCAAGCGCTTTCGTCTAATGACATCCTCAGGAACACTGAAGTACATAAAGAGTTACAGCCTATATATAGGTTACAGAAAAAAAAAAATATATATATATATATGTATATACATACATACATACATACAATAAACGGAGAAATGAAATTAAAAAAAAAAATTATTAAAAATTAAAAGATTGTGGGAGGGGCATACAACTTTGTAAGGAAACACTATCGATTTTTAGCACAAGATCAAACTACCGATGTTTAGCACAAGATTAAATTAATTGTTTCCAACCAATGTTATAAAAAAAAAAAAAAAAAATACAAATTTATACTGGAAATCTGCCCGGTTTATCACTCTACCCATCTTGTATATAAAAATAAATTGAAAAATAAAAGTTATTAGAGTGGCATACAAGTTTACCAAAGATTTAGCGTTCTACCCTTCTTATCTAAATCTTTTCTGAAGGAATTCAAAACAACAGGATCGAGTTGAAAAAGACCTTTGCTTATGTTGAAGTTATTTGTAAGTTGGATAATGGCAGACTCAAGAATATTTCTATTAACAATGTTGCTAGAGTGAAATAAAACTGAAGCATTATTCCAATCAATACAGTGGGATAACTCTGACAAATGGACAAAAAGGGCACTGGACGACTGTCCTGTTCTAACGGAATATTGATGCTGTTTTATACGTGTGTGCAAATCCTTTCCCGTCTGACCTATGTAAAAGGAATCACATTGTTTACAACCAATTTTATAGATAATGCCTGAATTATTGGTAGGGCTATTTTTTACTACGATATTTTTCACATATTGTTATATGAAAATACTACATTAATATCCAAAAGTTTAAGTACATTAGCAATGCCTAAAAAGCCCGGGAAAAATGGAAGTACTAAAATATTTTTTGACAAAGTACGAGTGTTATTATTGCCCCGATAGAAAGTTCGTTTTGCCTTGTTGAGACAAGATTCCATAAACGCAGATGGATAACACAGATCACTTCCAATACCGTTGTTTTTTCTAATTCGGCATCGATGTATTCCGGACTGGCGATCCTAAGGGCGCGGAGAAACATTGAAGAAAAAATGACCTTCTTAGTGGGGGTGTCATGTCCCGAGTAAAAGTGTACGTAGGACAAATTGTTTTTTTTTTCCGATAGATACTGAACTTAAAACCTAGGCTTTCTCTATGTACCCGCACATCCAAAAACGGAATTGAATTGTCTTGTTCCACTTCTAAAGTAAATTTAATGGAGGGGACTTGATCATTTAACTGAAGGAGGAAGTTATCCAGGTCACGATTCATAGGCCAGATACACAAAATATCGTCGACGTACCGCAACCAAGGGATGCCAACCCCCAGGATTCTAGGAATGTAAGTAATTTCGAAAAACTCCATATAAATATTGGAGAGGAGGGGCGACAAGGGGTTGCCCATGGCCATCCCAAAAACTTGTTGATAATACTCGTTATTGAAAGTGAATTTACAGTCTTTGATGCAAAGCTTAATAAGTTCCAAAACAATGTGTGAAGGTAGTGGCAGGTCATACTTATGTAATTCTTGGGAGAGAAAGTCAAGCATATCATCAATCGGCACTTTTGTAAACAATGAACAAACGTCAAAACTGATCAATCTATCGTTAGTTTCAGTACGTGCATTATTCAATTTTTCAGTAAGATCCATGGAATTTTTTACATGTGAATCAGAGATAGTTCCGAGAATGGGGGACAAAACTTTGACAAGCCATTTGGAGAGTTTATAAGTAATAGAGCCCACTGAGCTAATAATAGGGCGCATAGGGTTACCAGGTTTGTGGGTTTTAATAAGACCGTAAAGGTAGGGCAGAGAAGGTGAAGTGGACATGAAAAGTGGAATTAAGTCCTTATGATCTTTGAGAATGCGTTTCAAGCCACTATTAAATGATTTGATGACGTCATCCTGCGGGTTCTTCCTAAGTTTGCTGTATGTGGCGGGGTCCTGGAGAAGCTCGTTCATCGGAACTATCTCTGATTCACATGTAAAAAATTCCATGGATCTTACTGAAAAATTGAATAATGCACGTACTGAAACTAACGATAGATTGATCAGTTTTGACGTTTGTTCATTGTTTACAAAAGTGCCGATTGATGATATGCTTGATTTTCTCTCCCAAGAATTACATAAGTATGACCTGCCACTACCTTCACACATTGTTTTGGAACTTATTAAGCTTTGCATCAAAGACTGTAAATTCACTTTCAATAACGAGTATTATCAACAAGTTTTTGGGATGGCCATGGGCAACCCCTTGTCGCCCCTCCTCTCCAATATTTATATGGAGTTTTTCGAAATTACTTACATTCCGAGAATCCTGGGGGTTGGCATCCCTTGGTTGCGGTACGTCGACGATATTTTGTGTATCTGGCCCATGAATCGTGACCTGGATAACTTCCTCCTTCAGTTAAATGATCAAGTCCCCTCCATTAAATTTACTTTAGAAGTGGAACAAGACAATTCAATTCCATTTTTGGATGTGCGGGTACATAGAGAAAGCCCAGGTTTTAAGTTCAGTATCTATCGGAAAAAAAAAACAATTTGTACTACCATACGTACACTTTTACTCGGGACATGACACCCCCACTAAGAAGGCCATTTTTTCTTCAATGTTTCTCCGCGCCCTTAGGATCGCCAGTCCGGAATACATCGATGCCAAATTAGAAAAAATCAACGGTATTGGAAGTGATCTGTGTTATCCATCTGCGTTTATGGAATCTTGTCTCAACAAGGCAAAACGAACTTTCTATCGGGGCAATAATAACACTCGTACTTTGTCAAAAAATATTTTAGTACTTCCATTTTTCCCGGGCTTTTTAGGCATTGCTAATGTACTTAAACTTTTGGATATTAATGTAGTATTTTCATATAACAATATTGTGAAAAATATCGTAGTAAAAAATAGCCCTACCAATAATTCAGGCATTATCTATAAAATTGGTTGTAAACAATGTGATTCCTTTTACATAGGTCAGACGGGAAAGGATTTGCACACACGTATAAAACAGCATCAATATTCCGTTAGAACAGGACAGTCGTCCAGTGCCCTTTTTGTCCATTTGTCAGAGTTATCCCACTGTATTGATTGGAATAATGCTTCAGTTTTATTTCACTCTAGCAACATTGTTAATAGAAATATTCTTGAGTCTGCCATTATCCAACTTACAAATAACTTCAACATAAGCAAAGGTCTTTTTCAACTCGATCCTGTTGTTTTGAATTCCTTCAGGAAAGATTTAGATAAGAAGGGTAGAACGCTAAATCTTTGGTAAACTTGTATGCCACTCTAATAACTTTTATTTTTCAATTTATTTTTATATACAAGATGGGTAGAGTGATAAAACCGGGGCAGATTTCCAGTATAAATTTGTATTTTTTTTTTTTTTTTTTATAACATTGGTTGGAAACAATTAATTTAATCTTGTGCTAAAAATCGGTAGTTTGATCTTGTGCTAAAAATCGATAGTGTTTCCTTACAAAATTGTATGCCCCTCCCACAATCTTTTAATTTTTAATTTAAAATTTTTTTTTTTTTTTTTTTTTTAATTTCATTTCTCCGTTTATTGTATATATATATATATATATATATATATATATATATATATATATATATATATATATATATTTTCTGTAACCTATATATAGGCTGTAACTCTTTATGTACTTCAGTGTTCCTGAGGATGTCATTAGACGAAAGCGCTTGAGCACCATTCTGTGTTTCTTTTCCTTCGTGGTTTTATTCATCATATATATATATATATATATATATATATAATGGGATGAATTTCACAATTAAACACGTGAAATGAATGAATGCTGCAATCCCACAAGGAAAAAGAAAAACGATTCCAAGGTCTTTCGTGTATTCAGAGCTACACCTCGTCAGGGAATGAACACAGAGGGCAAGGTGCCCATAAATATATACAACGTAGCGGAAACCAAAGCAATTAGCACATACTTAACAAGAGTTAATGAGAGGCAGAAGGAATTTTAACAGGATATTGTCAATCTTATACATTCCCGCACTGTTATTGAAATTGTTTTTAAAATGAATAAATGCACATTCTAGAATATTTCTTTCTATTATATCTCTGTTTTTAACAAGCGCTTTAGAACTATCCCACTTGACGCTATGATTACATCTATACATATGGTTAAACAAAGCATTGGAATTATTAGCTGTTCTACACGCATATTTATGCTGTTTTACCCTAATATTTAACGTTTGGCCCGTTTGGCCTATATATACCGAGTTACATTGTATACAATTTAGGGTGGCCCACTTTTCAATTTTTTTTAAAAAGTATAGGTTATCGTAGTTTTTCCCATTAGTTGGCACTCTACTAACACATTGGTACCATTTTTACAAAAATTGATCAATATTTAGGGGTCTCGCATCGACCTTGAAATTACGAGGTTTTTTTTTTAAATGCGTACTTTTTAACTTTTTACTGAATCAAGATAAATCATTAAGTAGGGATGTTTTCTGAATCCTCTTGATGAGAGAAGTCGTTTGGTGTGCCTTCCAATGTCATACGACTAACGGTTTAAAGGTTGTGCCTGTATACAGGTAATACCAATGTGCTAGTATAGTGCCAAATAATGGAAAAAACCACGATCACCTATACTTTTCAAAAAAATCAGCGAATAGCAGACAAATAAGGAAGAAAGAAACAATAACTTAAACAATCACTTTTGCATTGTATTGACCACTATCACACGTCACTGGCTGCAACGTTGTCCCTCTGTGCTATGTCATCGTGGCGAGTGATGACTTCTTGAAGTCGCCGAGCTCTTTCCGGTTCTTTTCCACCACTTGCAGAAGATCCTGCAGCTGTGCCTCGTCCTTTGTGACCGTGTTCGCATAGTCTTGTATCAGTTGGACTCCTCTTTCAGCGACGTCATTGGTGACCTGGAGATTAGAGATCACATCCTTCAGACGACAAAAGTCCTCGTTCTCGTCCCACTTATCAGTTGGCAGGGTGAGCCACGAAGACCCATACATCTTCAGACCTGCAAATAAGAACCAGGAGAGCTGGGCACTTGCGGGTTTTTTTGCGGTACTGCCGTACTGCGGTACTACCGTGTTGGTCGGTACCGCGGAAAGTACCGCGGGAAATTTGAATGCGGTAGCGGTACTGCTGTACTTTCAGCGATCCTTTGCGGTACTGCGTTATGCGGTACCAGTTTGGTAGTGCTGTAGTAGTACCGCAGTACCGCAGTACCGCAAAAAAACGCAAGTGCCCAGCTCTGATTACTGTCCAGGAGGACTCGTCGATCAGGTCGGGGAGTAGCGTCATCTCGTCGACTGAGACGTTCTCGTATGTGAAGTCTTTGGGTACAGGGAGGTGGGACAGCTTCTCTGCCATCTGTTGCTTCACAGTGCCATCCACCTTGTTGCTGCATAGAGCGAAGATGACGGTCTGAGGCCTCAGATACCAGAAGTGCCGCCTCATCACTGCCAGTGACGCTTCTGCCACCTCGCGGTCCACTGCCCTATACCTCAGAAAACGCTGGTATAGTACCAGGTCATTCAACGGCGCATCAGCTGCTACAGGGGCCGCCAACCAAGCTGGTACGTACAGAAGAGCGATGAACACCACGATCCTGTGCAGTTTGTCGACCAGCTCGGCGTCGAGCTCCAGCTGCCTACTGAACATCAGCAGTTTTGTGTAGTAGATGACCTGAAACAGAATAGGCACCATTGTAAGTAAAACAGGTTTATTGTTACCAATTACTTTGTTTGCGTTATAATGAAATGTTTATCTTTGAATAACATTTAAACTTATCTCGAGATTATTTTTGTTTGAAAATACTAACTTTAGCCATCCATCTTGCGTGGTGGTAGGCTCCTGGGCGCATGAGGTGAATGCCACGGCGTGGTTGTGTCCCGAGTACCAGGAGCGTGATCTCTGCCACTTCCCGGTAATCGTCTCTAACGAAACCAGAAGCTGTGCTTAGGAAGCTGACCGCCGCGCCCCGGAGTTCTATTAGCCACGTACTCTCCGCCAGATTCTCGACCTGCAGCTTGCAGTAGGTCGAGAGATCGAGCTCGTCCCATCTTCGAAAATAATAAACAAGAAAATTGTGTGAGAAAACTCTGAAGTTCCGGTTTGGCTTGCTGTTTTATAAACTAGTGGAATATCATGTGTGTCCTAACTTTACCTTGCACAAAAAATGAACTAACCTTCTCTTCAGCTGCTGAAACAAAGGATCAGTTGGTGCCGTAGTCCTTCCGAGCAGGGTGACGGCTACTGCCCCTACGATAAGCTCTAGGACGTGATGACGGCATCCCAGCTGGAGTAGCGGTCGCCTGAGCATGTTTTCCAGCCGGACAACTGCAGTACTGCACCCTGCACCCTCCCCGTGTTGGTGGAAGTGGTGTCGAAGCAGAGTCCGATGACGCTCTCCTCACATCCCCAATCTTCGAGAGCATGTATGGTTGCCCGCGCCTGCGACAGTCCGGTGCCGTCAGCAACAGCTGGGACTGACAGCAACTTTCCTTCTGTGCAATGAGGAGCCCCGGAGATGAGAATTGCTTGGCGGTGCTCCGCCATTCCAAGGAAGTTCTGAAACACATGCCATATATTTCAATTTCATGGTTGTAAAGTAACCTATTTTTGTTCACATTCAGTTCTCTTTTTAATTGACATTATGCTTCATGAATCTCATTACTAAATTGATAGCTATGAAAACTCAATCAACTGACCTTGACCATTTTGCCATCCCAGTGGACAACAGTGTGCCTCGGTAGCGTGAAGGAGTCCTTCACAGCCGTCGCCACTTCACGGCGATGTGACACTCTTCCCCGGCGAGCCGTTTCTTTCGAGATGCTGAACTGATTGAGGTCTGCTGGTGGATCCGCCAAACGTGTGATAGCAGCCACAATGCTTACTACCTATGTAGAGAATGGAAAGTGGAAAGGAAACTGTCAAGAATACATGTGGGTTACGGGACACTTTAAAACTGACGCTATCGATGAATACTATACACAATACGCACCTGATTATTGGACATGCGGAAACGATCAGCCACTTCCATGACAGCAGGTGCATTAAGGATGCGGCGAGGAAGATTGACAGACACACTTGGCTCTTTCGGCAGGGGGAACGCTAGTTCTGTCTCCGACTCTCCTGACATGCCAGTATCATCATTCTCCATGGCCTCATCTCCGGTTTCGTATGCACACTTTGAGGTTTGCGACTCCTGGCGAGGACGTTTTCTTCCTTCCTGTAGCTTTCTTTTTACAGCGAAAACTTTATCGTTCCCGCTCATCGTTGCCACCCAAGGACCACGTTGATCGAGGTAGAAGTCGATGTCTTCTTTCTTGTCCTTGTCGGACAGCAGTCGATTCTTCTTTATATCTTCGACAGCGTCAGATGCTCCGATATCCCACAGCTTGTCCACACTGTCCGAAAACTTCTGCCGTTTTCCTCCGGCGTCAGTTTCTCGTTTTCTGCTCTTTTGGAGTAAGTGCCCCTCTTTCCACAATGCCTCTAGCTTCCGTTCGCAGTTGAGCTTTGTGATTGTTTTAATGCGGGCCATGTTCCAAAACTTTAAGACGTTGTTTACGGTTTCTTTGAATGCGTCTTTCCTGTTAGCAGTGTACTGGATAACACTGAAGAAGTATTGCAAAACCTGCCGTGTTGTTGGCAATTTGCTACCACTGATGGAGGACGACGGTTGGCCAACTAAAAAAATTTCCGAGGCCGATCTTAGAGAAGGTAGCGATGTTATTTTCGCCTTTCCTTTTGATGACTCTTTATTTGTAGCTTCAAGAGTTCTTCCAGTTATGGTTGCCATCGATTTGTCCATGACAAAGGATGAGGAACTCAGACAGAATTTGAAAATGTTATGATCTGCAAAAAAGAAATAGGTTAGGTACCTGGCACAGGCATAGTGCATTTTCTAATTACCTATATACATTATACATTCCGCCCGGGTATGGTGACTCATTTTTTTGAAAAGTATAGGTGATCGTGGTTTTTCCCATTATTTGGCACTATACTAGCACATTGGTATTACCTGTATACAGGCACAACCTTTAAACCGTTAGTCGTATGACATTGGCAGGCACACCAAACGACTTCTCTCATTAAGAGGATTCAGAAAACATCCCTACTTAATGATTTATCTTGATTCAGTAAAAAGTTAAAAAGTACGCATTTAAAAAAAAAAACTAGTAATTTCAAGGTCGATGCGAGACCCCTAAATATTGATCAATTTTTGTAAAAATGGTACCAATGTGCTTGTATAGTGCCAAATAATGGGAAAAACCACGATCACCTATACTTTTCAAAAAAAATTGAAAAGTGGGCCACCCTATCTGTACATCCAATCGAATACACACATCCAACAACATTTTCCGGGCTATTCTTTATTAGGCATGATTTAACAGTATTATTATACTTAAAGACTACATTGATGCCAATTGCTTTAAGTAAAGTCGGGAGATATTGAAAATTAACATGGTAAGGTAGGCTAAGGATATTTTTATGCTCAAATTCCTTTACAGTTACATTATTATAATACCTATTCTTGGCTTTCTTAAGACAGTTATCTAAAAATGAAATAGGATAACATAATTTAGTACCAATATTCATATTACATAACTCGGAATCTAAAAATTCAGGACTGACAACTCTCAATGCGCTAAGAAACATAGCAGAGAAAATAGAGAATTTAATCGAGGGATGATGGTCAGAATAAAAATGCACATAAGAGTTATTATTAGTAGGCTTGCGATAGACTTCAAATTTGAACTGATTAGATCATCTCCAAATTTTTAGATCCAGAAAAGATAGGCTTCCATCATTTTCTTTTTCAACTGTGAACTTAATAGATGGGACTAAATTGTTGAGCTTACCAAGAAATAAGTCAACATCCAAATTATTAGGCCAAAGGCATAAAATATCATCTATATACCTGTACCAAACCAGTTTAAAATTAACAATCGAAGGCAAAATTCTACTTTCAAAAAATTCCATATATAAATTAGCCAGTACAGGTGAAAGGGGATTTCCAATCGCCAATCCAAACGACATAGCATAAAACTTATTTTCAAACTGAAATTTACAATCTTTGACACAAAGCCTAATTAACTCAATAAGAGTGTTGTGTTGAACAGGGAAAGAATATTCAGAGATCTTATCTTTTAAAAAATCAAGTAGGTCATCAACAGGGAATTTTGTGAATAACGAGCGCATACATCAAAGCTTACCAATTTGAAATTAGGGTCATTAGGAAACTTCAGTTTGTCAATAAGATCCATGCTATTTACAATATATGTGACTTAGAAATAGAACCAACTAACGGCGTTAATAAACTAACTAACCATTTAGATAGCTTATAGGTTACGGAGCCTACTGAGCTAACAATAGGCCTCATGGGATTATTAACTTTGTGCGTTTTTACTAAGCCATACAGATATGGTAGTGACGGATTGATACTAAGAAACTGCTGCGAAAACCCATTATAGTTGTTTTTTAATATTTCTCTTAATTTTCTGTTAAACATTTTATTAACATCCTCCAATGGGTCTCTATTTAGAGGTTTGTACGTGTCGCGATCACTCAATAACGTATTCATCTTTTCAACATAACTGTTTTTGGCCATGATGACGATCGAATTAGATTTGTCCGCTTTAGTAATATGTAATGAATCATTATTTTTAAGTGTTTTTAGGGCTTTTTCAAACCTCACCGGATAATTCGATTCATACCTCGTATTAAAAGCACTATACACACAACCTTTCGCTAAAGTCACCTCACTTTCAGATATATTACTATGTTTTTCAAAATTAATAAAAGACTTAGCAATCAGTAAACTGCTGGGCTTTTTTGGGACTGAGAATCCTAACCCAAAACCTAACGCATATTTTGTATTGAAGTCTAGCTCATGGGACGACAAGTTAACAATATCACAAAAATCACTTTTTTTAGTCCAGTAACTATTACAAACTAAGTCCTCCAGTCTATTGTTTAATTTTCTGTTCTGAGTTCTGCATCTTCTACGTAAGTTGTTGTAAATATCGTCTAAAAGTGTACTTCGCCACACATGGGGAACGGTGGAAAAAAAATATATTTTTTCTTCCTTCGGACTCTCTGAAGGCGTTCTTCACTTCGATGCGGGCTATATTAATATGTTTCTTTAAAATAATTCTTTCGGTGTCACCAAACGGTGTATCGTCCAACATACGGTATCGTCTTCCAAGCAGGGATTTTGGGGTGACTTTTTCACTATAACACTTCCTAAGGAAATCGAATTGGTTCTTAATAAAATGTGCATGGATGTTGACTTATTTCTTGGTAGGCTCAACAATTTAGTCCCATCTATTAAGTTCACAGTTGAAAAAGAAAATGATGGAAGCCTATCTTTTCTGGATCTAAAAATTTGGAGATGATCTAATCAGTTCAAATTTGAAGTCTATCGCAAACCTACTAATAATAACTCTTATGTGCATTTTTATTCTGACCATCATCCCTCGATTAAATCCTCTATTTTCTCTATGTTTCTTAGCGCATTGAGAGTTGTCAGTCCTGAATTTTTAGATTCCGAGTTATGTAATATCATGAATATTAGTACTAAATTATGTTATCCTATTTCATTTTTAGATAACTGTCTTATGAAAGCCAAGAATAGGTATTATAATAATGTAACTGTAAAGGAATTTGAGCATAAAAATATCCTTAGCCTACCTTACCATGTTAATTTTCAATATCTCCCGACTTTACTTAAAACAATTGGCATCAATGTAGTCTTTAAGTATAATAATACTGTTAAATCATGCCTAATAAAGAATAGCCCGGAAAATGTTGTTGGATGTGTGTATTTGATCGGATGTACACAATGTAACTCAGTATATATAGGCCAAAACGGGCAAAACGTTAGATATTAGGGTATAGGGTAAAACAGCATAAATATGCGTGTAGAACAGCTAATAATTCCAATGCTTTGTTTAACCATATGTATAGATGTAATCATAGCATCAAGTGGGATAGTTCTAAAGCGCTTGTTAAAAACAGAGATATAATAGAAAGAAATATTCTAGAATGTGCAATTATTCATTTTAAAAACAATTTCGATAACAGTGCGGGAATGTATAAGATCGACAATATCCTGTTAAAATTCCTTCTGCCTCTCATTAACTCTTGTTAAGTATGTGCTAATTGCTTTGGTTTCCGCTACGTTGTATATATTTATGGGCACCTTGCCCTCTGTGTTCTTTCCCTGACGAGGTGTAGCTCTGAATACACGAAAGAACTTGGAATCGTTTTTCTTTTTTCTTGTGGGTTTGCAGCATATATATATATATATATATATATATTAGTGATGTAGCGGATGTCATTTTTTTCACATCCGCGGATGCGGATGCGGATGAGGATGTTTGATTTCAACATCCGCGGATGCGGATGCGGATGTCTACATTTTCGTTATTTTTTAGGATATATTCGAGATTTGTTGTGTTTAACGTATATAATAAGTTATTATATAGAGAGAGCTGTAGCTATAATGTAGTATAATTGATTAATTGTACAATAATTGCTGTACTTTTCTCTGAACATATAAAATAATATCAAGCATCTAACTAATATAAAAATCAATTAGTGAATTCGTCTGCAAATAAATTCGTTATATTTTGTTGAGTTTCAGCCACAATTAGAAACCATAATTGTGTTACCAGGATGCGGGACGTGAACCCAACTCAAATGCACCCCACCGACCTCTTTCCCCAACCTCCACCCTTATAGAGAGAGATCTTTAATTAGCTTGATAACTATTTATATTAAGTTTAAAGTTTTATTAGGCATATTTATAAATGAGTAATTAAAATAAAGTAAACTAAGATGTTCATCGTTTAATGTTCAAACTTAATTATAGGAAGGTTATGCTTAAGGAACATTAATTTTTCTGCCTTTTCTGCTGCCAGTCTGTTTCTCTTTTCATCATATATTAATCCAGCACTGCTAAATAATCTCTCGCTTGGTACGTTTGTTGGAGGACAGGCTAAATGTTTCCTCGCAAGTTTACTCAAGTATGGATAGATATTCTGCGTATTTTTCCACCAACTAATAGGATTATCACATGCAGCCAGGCGTTTTTCTTGGTGATAACTCTCGATCATTTTTACTACATCTTTTGACATCGCGTAGGTCTCGTCATTGCTGCTTGACTCAAGAAACTGAGAGACAGATTCTGTGATAGATTTGCTTGTTGAAGGTGTTGGTTCTGTCACTGAAACTTTTATTCTTTTGGTGGGTGGCGAAGCGACAGATTCAAGAGATTGAAGCTAGTTCATTGTGCGCAAAAGTGATGCAAGCGACAAGACGAGAGGCTATTCTTGTATGAAGTTACTCTCTTGCAACCTACTTAGATCCACGTTACAAAGCTAAGTTATTTTCACCTAGTACATTAGAACGAGTTAAATCATCACTTGGCAAAGCAGAGCATTGCCAAGTGATGATTTAACTCGTTCTAATGTACTAGGTGAAAATAACTTAGCTTTGTAACGTGGATCTAAGTAGGTTGCAAGAGAGTAACTTCATACAAGAACAGCCTCTCGTCTTGTCGCTTGCATCACTTTTGCGCACAATGAACTAGTTCTATTAATACAGTAGAATTTGATAATTTCCGCTTATTAATGACATTTTATCTCAACGGTCCACATCCGCACGACATCCGCAGTCCAAAGTGCGGATGCGGGTGCGGATGCGGATGCGAGAAAATGTGCGGATGTTCCGCGGATGCGGATGTGACCTACATCACTAATATATATATATATATATATATATATATATAATTACTTTGTATCTGACGTGTTTTATGACTGCACATTGCAGTTAATCAAATTTTAACGATATTCTAAGTACATCAAAACAGACTAAATGGAATTGTGTTAACTACCACTGGAAGCGTTCATCAGTGAACCACAGCTAAAAATGGCATTGTACACGTACATTCAGAAATAATGAAGATATAACATGCTATACATGATAATGAAATAGACAGGTGTACAATTGTGAGTTTTTATCTGTACAATATGCAATTACTGTACATACTGTTTTATAATTTACTTATTTATATTCGTATAGTCTTGTCATTTTTTGTCAAAGTCACTTCAAATTAAAGCTATCTAGTTATAAATTATTTGTATGCAATTATAAACTATTTTTTCAAATTATATCTACATGTTCCTGAAATTACTGGAACTGTAATTAACTCTGTGCATACATTTCTTTTACATATGTTTTCATACATGTATTCGTGTATTCAGCAATATACTTCGTCAGGTGTATTGCTGAATACACGAAAGACCTTGGAATATTTTTTTTTTCCTTGTAGGTTTACATTGTTCATTCATTTCATGTGTTTAAGTGTGAAATTCATCCCATATATATATATATATATATATATATATATATATGTGTGTGTGTGTGTGTGTGAAAATTATTTCACGAAAGTGACACGTGAAAAATATTTATGATGAATAAAACCACGAAGGGAAAAGAAACACAAAGTGGTGCTCAAGCGCTTTCGTCTAATGACATCCTCAGGAACACTGGAGTGAAAGGAGAGTTCAAGACAATATAGGTTACAAAAAAAAAAATATATATATATATATATATAGTAAGTATAGAAATAAAAATTGTGGGAGGAGCAAACACATTTATACGGAAAACTGACAATTTTAGCACTTTGCCCGAAATTCAACATAAATTCAAATGAATCAATGTTTCTCCGCGCTCTTAGGATCGCCAGTCCGGAATACATCGATGCCGAATTGGAAAATATCAACGGTATTGGAAGTGAGCTGTGTTACCCATCTGCGTTCATGGAATCTTGTCTTAATAAGGTTAAACGAACCTTCTATCGTGTGAATAATAACACTCGCACCTTGTCAAAGAATATTTTAGTACTTCCATTTTTCCCGGGCTTCTTAGGCATTGCTAATGTACTTAAACTTTTGGATATCAGTGTAGTTTTTTCATATAACAATATTGTGAAAAACATCATAGTAAAAAATAGCCCTACCAATAATTTAGGCATTATCTATAAAATTGGGTGTAAGCAATGTGATTCCTTTTACATAGGTCAGACGGGAAAGGATTTGCAAACGCGTGTAAAACAGCATCAATATTCCGTTAGAACGGGACAGTTGTCAAGTGCCCTTTTTGTCCATTTGTCAGAATTATCCCATTGTATTGATTGGAATAATGCTTCAGTTTTGTTTCACTCTAGCAACATTGTTAATAGAAATATGCTTGAGTCTGCTATAATTCAACTTACAAATAACTTTAACATGAGTAAAGGTCTGTTTCAACTCGATCCCGTTGCTCTGAATTCCTTCAGAATGGATTTAAACAAAAAGGGCAGGTTGCTAAAACTTTGGTAAAAATGTGTTTTTTGTCTCTTTTTCCTTATAAATTTGTATGTTTCTCTACAATTTTAGTTTTCAATTTATTGTTGTATATATATATATATATATATATATATAATATTTAGGAGAAATCCAATGACAAGGAGAAATGTAAATGCCATGAAAAGTCTTCTTTAATGCGCAACGTTTCGAGCAATACGCTCATCTTCAGGCTGTATAATAACAATGTGAATTTAGTAAGATCACTTAGGATCTAAGTGATCTTACTAAATTCAAACAAATTCTTGAACCTGTCAATAAAGTCATTGTAAGGTTAGAAGACCAGGTTAATAGATTTCTGTCACGACTAAAGTCTTTAAAGATAATAAAAAACGATACTTACTCTCAGTTGTTCGCATCTGGTGCTAATCTTGCTCAAATACTGTCTGCCTAAAATCCATAAAGCTGGAACACCTCTCCGTCCTATTTTAGCTTCGTATAACTTACCCACCTTTCAATTGGCAAAATTTGTTGTCGTCTCCTGTCACCCTTTGCGAAAAATGCTTACACTATAAATAACTCGTTTGAATTCCAAAAAAGACCTCCTTGGTGAGAATTTCGATTCAAAAAAGTTTTTGTCAGTTTTGATGTAAAGTCGCTTTTCACAAATGTACCTGTATCTGAAACTATTGCCATATTTTAGATAGGGTTTTTAGCTCGGTTGATATTTTTCATGGTTTTTCATTGTCTCATTTAAGGAACTTTTAGAATTGGTCTTCAAACAATGCTATTTCATTTTCAACAATAAGGTTTACCAACAAATTGATGGTGTAGGGATGGATCACCTGTCGGACCGTTAGCAGCTGATTTTTTTTATGAGTCGATTTAGAAAGTGTAATTTTTAGACAATCTCCCACTCATCTCAAGCCAATTTTCTATCGACGCTTCGTTGATGATTCGATAGCTGTCTTTGATAATGCGGTACAAGCGCAACAATTCTTTAACTTCCTAAATTCTTTGCACCCCAATATAACGTATACAATGGAAACTGAGCAAAATGGCTCCCTCCCCTTTTTAGATCTTTTAATTTCGAAAAACGGTGATTCTATTACTAAATCAGTTTACAGGAAACCCACTTTCACTGGTTTGGGCATGAATTTTTTTAGTTTTACTGATTTCAACTATAAGATGTCTTGTATTAAAACTCTCCTGTTCAGAGGATATAATTTGACCTCTAGTTTTACCTTACTTAATGATGAATTTAATAATCTAAGATCATACTTTACCAATAATAGTTTTCCTGTTCAATATGTAGACAAACTAATTAGATCCTTCTTAAATAATGTTTATAGCCCTCAATTTCCTTGTATTACAGTGCCGAAGGATATAAAATATTTCTTGGTACCTGAAATGGGTCCTTTGAATAAGGAATTTAAGCTTAAATTTACAAAGTTGTTAAGGAAATTTTTTTATCATACTGATTTCCGCATCATATTTATTAATAAAACGTCTTTAGGTAGCTTTTTCTCAGCGAAGGATCGAACCCCTGACTCGTTGCGTAGCGGTGTTGTATATTTATTTACCTGCCCTAGGTGTCTCCTTGGGAATTACATTGGCAGCACTGTTCGCTCTCTCAGGGCTAGATTTTATTCGCATATGGGAATAAGTGGCCGAACAGGTAAAATTTTAAAAACTAAAGAAGTTTCTAGTATTCGGGAACACAGTATAAAATGTAAAACTGATGTCACTTTAGACAATTTTAAAATTCTTGGTTGTAATACTTGTCCCAACTCACTTAGAATTTTGGAATCGCTTTACATTAAAACATTGACCCCTACGCTAAATGTTGACTCATCAGCTGTCCCTTTAAACTTCTTATAATCCCTCCTCCTTCCCCAATTCCTTATAATCCCCCCTTCCCCAATCGCCCTCGCCATCTTTTGTTTTCTCGTTTGCCTCTGCTTAAATCAGTTTAGCCTCGGAAATTGCAGTGAAAGGTTAGTTAGTTTCATTATTCCAGTGTACTATTGTTAATTTTTCCAGTGTATTAATTTCACATTTACTATATGTATTTAAAAATAGCTTCTTAATTTTATGTAAATCTGTATAACTTAGAATTTAACCCTCTTTTCTCAGTCTTTTAAAATTTGCCTTTATGAATAGGTTATAGAAATTTTCTTTGTCTTGTTTTTCATTCAATTATTGATTTTAATTTCACATTGTTATTATACAGCCTGAAGATGAGCGTATTGCTCGAAACGTTGCGCATTAAAGAAGACTTTTCATGGCATTTACATTTCTCCTTGTCATTGGATTTCTCCTAAATATTAAATTGAAGCTCTGTAGAAGCAACCCGCATGATTATATATATATATATATATATATATATATATATATATATATATATATATAAATTACAAATAATGCCTCATTGATATATAAAGACAAATTTTTTTTTTTAAGAAATACATACACATACACATGTACACCCCACACACATATATATATATATATATATATATATATATATATATATATATATATGTGTGTGGGGGGGGGGTATATGTGGGGTGTACATGTGTATGTGTATGTATTTCTTAAAAAAAAAAATTTTTGTCTTTATATATCAATGAGGCATTATTTGTAATTTTTTTCCAATTTATATTTATTTTTATTTCTTTATTCTTTTGTGACCTACGTATCTTTCGGACAATAACTATAAAAGCCTTTGGTAATTTTTCCCTTATGTATATAGGGTGTCCCAGGAGGAAATGTCAAGAATGCACCATTTGACTCTTTGGGTATTTCTAAGTAGAAAGTATTATATCGACATGTGCCTGATTCCCAACCGTTACCGAGATACAGGCCTCTACATTTGGATAACTAAAACATAATAAAAAGCCGATCTTCGATAATTAATATTCAATGACATTTAATGATACATTGGCAACTGTGCAGATCCTCACATTATTTATTTACATTATTTATTTAGGTACGTCTTAACGCCTGCTCACTGAGTCACGTTTCTTTTCAGGGTGTGTTGTGTACTCTGCAAACGTCGAGGTGCAGTGCTCAAGCAACATTTCAAGCCATGCCGGCAGTTTTCTCGAAAGAAGAATACGCAGACATATTATTTGTGTATGGGTTTTGCAATGGAAATGCTGTCGCAGCCGTTGCAGAATATCAGCGAGGGGGGTTCTTGAAGAGTAACGTTTATCAGCGGGGTAAGCCCGAAACTAGGGAGCAGTTAGTTGCACGTATACAGGATGCGTTCATAAACCTCAGAAATGAACTTCCGCCTTTTCCTTGGCAAGACTCGATAGATCGGAGGCTCGTGCGTGCATTGAAGAAGGAGGGGGGTCACTTTGAAACCATTCTGCAATAAGTGCAATAGTGTATTGTATGTTTGTACTTTTTGTAAACCACAAGTGTCATTAAATAGTATCTAAGACCGCCTTTTTATTATGTTTTAATTACCCGAATGTAGAGGCCTGTATCTCGGTAACGGTTGGGAATCAGACCCATATCGATATAATACTTTCTACTTAGAAATACCCAAAGAGTCAAATGGTGCATTCTTGACATTTCCTCCTGGGACACCCTCTTTATATATCATCTAGGCATCATTTTGTTTTCCAATTTATATTTATTTGTACTTTTTTATTCTTTTGTGACCTATGTATGATTCAGACAATAACTAAAAAACCTTTGGTAATTTTTTTTCCCCTTGAATTTGTAGACTCCACTTACAATTTTTGTTTTTATCTGTTGGTTTATTTCTTTATGTTTATTTCGATTGTGACTTATACCATATGTCCCACAAAAAAGTACACCAACTTTAGATTGTACTAACTCCTCCAAAAATTGAGATATTTTGGATCTGTTTGTTTGATTTAATATAGCAAATTATTCTTTGTTAACGTTCAAATTTATTCATGTTTAAACGATTTAGTGTTTAAGCATCTGCTTTTAACTGAAGGGTACAACAAAATGGATTGCGCAAAATTGGTCAATGAAAAAATAATGTGTGTGCTATCGATGTAATGAAAAGACAAATACATAATAATAGATACTAGAGGACAATGATTATGTTTATGTTTATGTTTTATTCAAGTGATTACTTATTATGCTTATTCCTTTTTCAGAAGACCGTTGTCATTGTTTGACTTTATATAAATAAATAAATGATCTCAAAGAGTTGGTTCTCATTTATGACAACGGTCTTAGGTACAAATGACTGATTAATTAAATAAATAATAAAATAAGTCTACATACGTGGTAAATTCAAGCAACTGTCAACCACCCCAACCTAATTAAGCAACTTCAACAAACGCTATCCACAATGCCTGCCGTAGAATGTCCTATCACAGGTTGTACCTATGTCACAGCAGACCTGGACCCAGCCATTGTAGCCGCACTTATAACAGCCCACTGCACGACCCATGTCCCAAGCCCGACAGTCTCTGCAAAGGTTGAGAAAGTAAGACGGCCAACCATTTCGGCTGCAGGTACCAGTGAAGACTGGGCATATTTTACGTCGCGTTGGACAGATTATGCGGAAGCTACAAAAATCACTGGTAGGGACAAAGTGGTACAACTACTTGAATGCTGCGACGATTCACTCCGCAAAGATTTGACAAGATCCGCAGGTGGAAGCCTAACAAACAAAACCGAAGATGAAGTCCTTGCTGCAATCAAGAAACTAGCTGTCCGTGAGGAGAACACCATGGTAGCCAGGGTTACCCTACACAATATGCGACAAGACCGCGACGAAACTGTGCGCAGTTTTGGAGCCCGTCTTCGTGGTCAGGCCGGAGTCTGCAAATTTCTTGTTGAATGCCCAAGCTGCAACAACAACGTAAATTACACTGACCCCATCCTTCGCGACGTCCTTACCCGCGGAATTGCTGACCCGGAAATACAACTGGAACTCCTCGGCAACAGTAACCAGGAGATGACCCTGGAAGACGTCTTTCAGTTTGTCGAGGCGAAGGAAGCAGGCAAGCGCTCAGCATCACGACTGCTGGACTCCCATGCCGTGGAGGCCTCAGGCAGCACATACAGGAGAAGTAAGCAAATACCCCCACAAGACAAAAATGCCCCCTGTTCATATTGTGGTAAAAAAGGACACGGCAGAAGAGCCCCAGTCCACATACGCAAGACGGATTGCCCTGCGTACAACCACAAATGCAAAATTTGCAAGCGCGACAGCCATTGGGAATCCGTATGCAGGAGCAAAGACAAGGACAAGAGCCTTTCAGCCACTCCTAATAAAGCTGATGAGTGCGAAGGTGCGGTATTTGATCTTCTCTGCGCCTCAAGCAACACTTCCGAGCCACATAAGAAAAGAGCAATCGCCCTCGACCATCACATTTACAATGAACTATCGGACATATGGATCAAGGAGAACTCACAACCACAGCCACACATCAACCTGACAGTCAGGACTCTCCCCGAAGACTACGAGGCGCTTGGGGCAACCCTCAATGCCCACCCAAAAACCGTGGTACTGCCTGCCATGGCAGACACAGGCTGTCAGAGCTGCCTCACCGGTATCAAGGTTATCCACCGCCTCGGGCTTCTCCAGTCTGACCTCATCCCTGTGACCATGAAGATGCACGCCGCCAACAACAAGGGCATCAAAATCCTTGGCGCAGCCATACTTCGCCTCACTGGCAAGGATGAACAGGGCCAACAAGTAGAAACGAGACAGGTAACATATGTGACGATTCTTCTGACAAGTTCTTCATCAGCAGAGAGGCATGCGTTTCACTCGGCATTATCTCGGGAAGATTTCCTACAGTGGGGGAAGTCCAACTGGATCCAGCACAATACTGTAACAACAGTGCCAGCACGCCACACAGTGACAGCGGACTTGTAACTAACTGCGACTGTCCAAGACGCCAACATCCTCCATCACCTCCAATCGAGCTACCGCTACCCGCTGTTGCGGCGAACCAGCAAAAGCTCAAGGAATACCTGCTGGACTATTACAAATCAAGCACCTTCAACACTTGTGACCACCAAGCGCTGCCCATGATGGACGGCCCCCCAATGAAATTGATGGTGGACCCCAATGCCAAACCAGTCGCACATCACACCCCCGTCCCAGTACCAATCCACTGGCAGGAGGACGTGAAGGCTGGCCTCGACCAAGATGTCAGACTGGGTGTCCTTGAACCAGTACCCGTTGGTGAGCCCGTAACCTGGTGTCACAGAATGGTGGTGTGCGCCAAAAAGAACGGAAAACCAAGGCGTACCGTTGACTTTCAACCCCTCAACGCTCACGCCACCCGCGAAACACACCACACTCAATCGCCATTCCACCAGGCCAGATCAGTACCGCAAGGCAAAAAGAAAACAGTGTTTGATGCATGGAATGGATATCACAGCGTACCAATCTGTGAAGAAGACCGCCACTTGACCACCTTCATAACGCCCTGGGGTCGCTACCGTTACAAAACCGCTCCCCAGGGTTACATTGCATCTGGTGACGGTTACACAAGAAGGTACGACGAAATTGTATCGAGCATCCCTAACAATACAAAGTGCATTGACGACGTCTTGCTCTGGTCAGACACAGTGGAGGAGAGCTTCTTCCAGGCCACCCAGTGGCTTGACACCTGCGGCAGACACGGAATCACACTGAACCCCGACAAGTTTGTGTTCTGTCAGGACAAGGTTGAATTTGCAGGCTTCGAGATCACATCTGACAGTGTCCGACCCTGTAAAAAATACCTCAAAGCAATCCTAGAGTTTCCATCTCCAAAGAACATCACCGACGTTCGATCATGGTTCGGGCTCATCAACCAGGTGTCGTATGCCTTCAGCATGGCCAAGAGGATGCAGCCGTTCCGCCTACTTCTGAAGCCAGGAACACCTTTCAAGTGGGATGACGAATTGGAAACCATCTTCGAAGAATCAAAGGATGTCATCATCACAGAAATAGAGGAGGGTGTTAAAATTTTTGACAAAACCAAGCCCACATGCCTCGCCACAGACTGGTCGAAAACAGGCATCGGCTACTGGTACTTCAGAAACACTGCACCTGTACACGAGTCGAACCCTTCTGCTGCCATACTGGATGGCGTGTCACATTGGTCGGCAGTAGATTCACTACCTCAGCTGAGTCCCGCTATGCACCAGTAGAAGGAGAAGCACTTGCTGTCGCCGATGCCCTTGACAAGGCGAGGTACTTCGTGCTGGGATGCGAAGACCTAATAATTGCAGTGGACCACAAACCTCTCCTCAAAGTGTTTGGTGACAGATCCCTAGAGGACATATCTAATACACGCCTCAGAAACTTGAAGGAAAAAACCCTCAGGTACCGCTTCCGGATGATCCACGTACCAGGCGCGAAACACAAAGCTGCTGACGGGGTGTCACGATACCCCACTGGCGACCCCATACCACTGACACTCCCCGATGATGTAGCAGCCATCCATCAACCATGCGAGGGAACGGCGTTCTTTCCCCCCCCCACCTTCCTAGCCGGCATACGGACATCACTGACAGATGGTAATGGCATGGAAGCCTGCGTCATTTCTGCAGCCGCATCAACACTCAACTCGCTGAGCCTGGCATCAGTGACATGGGATCGAGTACGCACCGCCACGACCAGCGATGAAGTCATGAATAGTTTAGCCAATGTCATAGAGTCCGGTATGCCTGAATCCCGCCATGCACTCCCTGCACAGCTGCGGGAATATCACCAGTTTCGCGACGACCTCCGCACTGTTGACGGCGTGGTAATGTACAGGAACCGCACGGTTATCCCGCCGGCCCTCAGGCAAGAAGTACTGGCTTCACTCCACTCAGCTCATCAAGGTACTTCATCCATGATCTCCAGAGCAGAAGACTCCATTTTCTGGCCTGGCATCACACCAGCCATCACAGCACTACGGGCTAGCTGCAACCACTGCAACCGCATGGCACCAACCCAGCCCAGCGCTCCACCCACTCCACCAACATCACCAGAATACCCCTTCCAGTGCGTCTGCGCGGACTACTTCCACTACAAAGGAGTAAACTACCTGGTCGTGGTGGACAGATACTCCAACTGGCCAATAGTAGAGAGGTCATCAGATGGTGCTGCTGGACTCATCGCCTGCCTCCGACGGACCTTCGTCACCTTCGGCATCCCCGACGAACTGGCTTCCGATGGGGGCCCTGAATTTACCGCAGCAGCCACACGGCAGTTCCTCAAAAACTGGGGCGTACACCACCGACTCTCATCAGTGGCTTTCCCTCACAGCAACTGTCGGGCAGAAGTTGGTGTCAAGACAACGAAACGCCTAATAACCGACAACACTGGACCAAACGGCGACCTCAACACCGAAAACTTTCAACGGGCCATGCTTCAATACAGAAACACGCCGGATAGAGATACAAAACACTCCCCAGCAATGTGTGTATTCGGCCGCCCTATCCGGGACTTCATTCCAATCCTTCCCGGCCGATATAAACCACACGACACGTGGCGTGAAAACTTGGCCACCCGAGAAGATGCTCTGAGGAACCGCCACATGAGGGGCGGAACGCTGGTCAGAGCACACCAAGAGACTCCCACCACTAGCAGTCGGAGACCTTATACGCATCCAGAACCAGGTCGGTCCACACGCCCGTAAATGGGACAAGACAGGTGTGGTCATCGAAGTCAGGCAGTTTGACCAGTACGTGGTTAGGGTCGATGGATCTGGGAGGGTAACTGTAAGGAACAGGAAATTCCTTAAAAAATATGAACCCTTCAGCACACCTGCTCCAAAGATGACCATAGACCAACATTTGAAGAACTTCCTAGCGGTGCCCACCAACAGCCCACCTGCTGCACCACCTACACCTGCCAGGTCAGCACCAGGACCAAAGACACCCGCTTCACCCCGTAGTCCGACACGGTCCAGCCCACGTTGAACGAGGCGCCCGACCCTGAAGAGACCACACCCCCCACCCAAGAAGACATGTCAACGCCGCCCATCGACATACTACCACCTGCACCCCCTAGGCCAATGGGTACGGCACCCCAAACTGCAACTCCACTAAGGCATTCGAACCGTACCAGACGCCCCCCTACCTGGCATGAAGACTACCATATGAATCAAGAAGAGTAACCAATCAAGTATGCTTTAAATTAAGGGCACTGACAAAATAAGGTTTAGTCTTTATCCGTAAACATACAAATTTTTTTTTTTTTTCTTGCCATATTATCCTTAATAATCTTCTTTATAAAATTGCTGGCTCAAAGACTTGGGGGAGAGATAGAGTACAGTACACTTTACACTTTACTTACTAAGAACTTTATATTGTGTTCCCAATACAGCTGTAACCTCATACTGTACTATTACTTTTGTCAGGAATACCGTTGTACAACCCTTATTTTAATATATGATTCAATCTCTCGCTGAACTCTCTAATTGTATTGTAATATGTTTGATTGGATATAATGTACTGTATAATTCCATAAGTATTTATATTTTAGTTTCTACAGTATCGTATTCATCATGATGTAATAGCAAAGCCTTATGTCCTCATATTACTCTTAAATAAACTAGTATCTATGTTTTCCTATTAAAGTACTATACTGTATTCACTTTATAAAGCAATATAAGTCTTTGCACTACTGTACTGCAATTACCTCATATCACATCTAGTATCAAAGACTTGGGAGGAGATAGAGGACAATGATTATGTTTATGTTTATGTTTATGTTTTATTCAAGTGATTACTTGTTATGCTTATTCCTTTTTCAGAAGACCGTTGTCATTGTTTGACTTTATATAAATAAATAAATGATCACAAAGAGTTGGTTCTCATTTAGATACTTTAACATAATTTTAATAAGATACAAAGCAGATTTTTCTTTATTCCTTATTGCAAAAGTTATGCTTAGTTTCGTTTTCTTTCAACATGACCGCCATTCCTATCGATACAAATCTGGAGTCGAGCTCTCATCTTCCCCATTACTCTTTTGATAAGATCTGGATTGTCTTTTAACAAGTTGATTTCAGCTGTGATGCGAGTCCTCAAATCATCTAAATTGATAGGTTGTGAAGCAAATACTCTATTTTTCAAATGACCCCATAAAAAGTAATCACACGGGGTCAAGTCAGGGCTTCTGGGAGGCCATTCAATGTCATGGCCTGTAGCAATTACTCTTTGGTGGAAGACTTCCTGCAAGCGTTCCTTCACAATAACTCTCCTGTGAGCAGGAGCTCCGTCTTGCACCCACCAAATACGATTAAATCGGTTTCCATAAGTAATACGTATTTGTGGAAGGATTTCTCGGTCTATCATTTCTAGGTAAGCTTCACCATTTGGATTACCGTAAAAGACCGGGCCAATTAACGCTCCATTACCGCACAGTCCTACCCAGAGAGACAGTTTTTGTCTAGAGTTATTCTTTTCGTAGATATGATTGTCAGGTGGATGATTTTTTGGTGCATACTGACGGCAGATTTGTCTGTTCACTAGACCATTCATAAAAAAGGCCGCCTCATCTCCAACCACTAATTGTTCCGTGAATCTTTCTGGTTTTTCAAGAAACCACTGGGCAAATCTTAGGCGGCGAGGTAGATCTCCTTCAATGAGTTGATGTCGAATTTCCATTCTGTATGGGTACAAATTAAAATCCTCACGAACTATTCGATGAAATGACATTGAACATCCTTTGTTCAAATTGAGGACCGTTCCTTCTTCTTTGTATTTTCGAACATTCTTCAAAATTGTATGTTTAGTTGGAGAAGCTCTATCGGGAAATTGCAGTTCGAAGGTATTCTGAACTCGTTTTAAGCTTTTAGTTTGCAGATAAGTTGTGACCATGAGAACGCGCTGCCTTCGTGTAAACTGCATGATAAGGGTTTCAAAGTTATTTATAAATTTAGTAATTCAGATTCTTCATTTATATGTATGACTCGTATCTTAGATACAAAAGTTCGAATTATTTAAAAAAAATATTTGCAATATCCTTCGACGTAAAAAGTAGCACATTGGTTAAAGCAAGAGGAGCTATCTGGCTGGGAGAAATGATCATTCCGCGCAACCCATTTTGCTGTACCCTTCAGTTAAAAGCAGATGCTTAAACACTAAATCGTTTAAACATGAATAAATTTGAACGTTAACAAAGAATAATTTGCTATATTAAATCAAACAAACAGATCCAAAATATCTCAATTTTTGGAGGAGTTAGTACAATCTAAAGTTGGGTGTACTTTTTTGTGGGACATATGGTATATCACTAAGACATTATTTTGTCATTTTTTCCAATTTATATTTATTTTTATTTCTTTATTCTTTTGTAACCTGTGTACCATTCAGACAATAACTATAAAAAATTGGCTGTAAACAAGCCATTTGAATTTATGTTGAATTTTGGGCAAAGTGCTAAAATTGTCAGTTTTCCGTACAAATGTGTTTGCTCCTCCCACAATTTTTAGGTTGTCCGATAAGTGAGTGGCGATTCTATGTCAGTTAGCATAGTGTACTAATATCTTTGATATCTAATAAATGTCTATACTTTTTTCAATTAAGCTAGCTTCACATGAAATCCAAATTTTTAATTTTGCAGTAATTCATGTTTATTTCTGTAAAATTAAAAATTTGGATTTCATGTGAAGCTAGCTTAATTGAAAAAAGCATAGACATTTATTAGATATCAAAGATATTAGTACACTATGCTAACTGACATAAAATCGCCACTCACTTATCGGACGACCTTATATATATATATATATATATACAACTTTGTGTTTCTTTTCCCTTCGTGGTTTTATTCATCATATATATATATATATATTTTTTTTTTGTAACCTATATATTGTCTTGAACTCTCCTTTCACTCCAGTGTTCCTGAGGATGTCATTAGACGAAAGCGCTTGAGCACCACTTTGTGTTTCTTTTCCCTTCGTGGTTTTATTCATCACACATCTATATACAGTACATATATAAAACCTTGGTTTTGCTTCCGCCCTGAATTGTTCATTCTGACGAAGGTCAAGTTTGACACTCCACCTTAGACCTACCGTTTAACGTGGAATCCGAACCACGCTCCACCAGCAGCCCAGCGTCTTAACTAGGCTACCCAGGGTACCCATTTATCTACCAACCATTTTTTTATTGTGTGAAAGGATGAATAGCTGGGTTTTTCTGCGCACCGCCTGCATATATATATATATATATATATATATATATATATATTCGCAGTCAGCGACGCAAACCACTACACCACCAAGGCGCATTATATATATATATATATATATATATATATATATCCCCGCAAGGGGGTTCTAAGCTTGTGCTCTTGAGTGCTCTTTGTGTTCATTTGTACATGCTTGTTCCTGGAGGTTTCATGTGCGCCCTCCCGGCCCTAGCACCCAAGGATGATGGGGCTCGACCCTGCAGTCCTTGTCATCCTTGGTCTTTTTCCACTTCGACTGTCCCCTCCACCTTTTCTTTTTCCTCTGTCTTTCCTCTCACTTTTTCTTTGTTTTTCCACTGAGATATGCCCTTTTAAATAGAGGCGAATCGGTTCTTCCTGAACTTAAAAAAAAAAAAATATATATATTATATATATTATATATATACACTTTACCTTACAACCTTACAAAGGTTTCGCGTGATGATCGCTTATTTCGCGAAGGTCAAGCTTGTCGCCCCTCCTCTCGAATTGGCCTGGTGAAGTAGTGAGTTGGATTCTTGCGCTCTCCACCTCACATAGCCAGGTACGCCCGGCTCATCGGGGATTGTTCTGATCCAGGCGTCTAGTCTTCTTTTGAAGATTTCCACTGCAACTCCCTTTGTGTTTCTTAGGTCTTTGGGCAACTGATTAAACAGTTTTGGTCCTCTCACTACAAAACTATTTTCTTTCAAGGTTAAGGATGTGCCCTGTCTCGCCTTCAATTTGGGAATACGGCACAGTCTGCTGTTTCTACTGTCCACCGTTGTTTGGGGAGTTATAGGGTTCAGAGTAAGATTAGGGACTAATTTCTCCATTATTTTCCAAGTGTAAATAATGGTGTATCTCTCTCTTCTCTTTTCCAGTGAATATAGGTCTAGTTGGCGTAACCTTTCCCAGTAATTTAGTTCTTTGCACCCATTGATCTTGGCTGTGAAGCTTCTCTGGATCCCTTCCAGCCAGGGCCGGATTAACCATTAAGCAAAATAAGCCCGTGCTTAGGGCATCAAGGGAAGGGGGGCACCACAGAAATTTTCCATTGTCGGATTTACCATGGATTTATTATACTATTATAATCGCGGCTTATAGCCTATAAGCTGTTGAAAACTGAATTATATACATTCATATATAGTATTTATTTTTTTTCATTGTTTGAATTTGTAGTGAACAACAACCCTTTTGAGAGAATAAATATATTTCGTTGTAATCACACACTTTACGCTTTGCGTTATTATTTTGTTTATATCAAATCTTTGAGCGCCATATTAAAAATACATATAGATTAAATATTTTCGTGTGCTATAGTAAATGTAAAAACAAGATTCAGTCATGCTGAACTTTATAAAATAATTGTAGAAGACAATATTGAGTGTGCCTTCCCAAATGTAGAAATTGCCTTTCGTATATTTTTAACATTAATGGTCACAAATTGCTCAGCTGAGCGTTCATTTTCTCAGTTGAAGTATATTAAAAATACCAACAGAACAACTATGCAACAAGGCAGGCTGGATGCCTTATCTCTACTAAGTATAGAAGCAGATTGTTACGTAAGATTAGTTTTGAGGATCTGATCAAAGACTTTGCAATTAAAAAATAGGAGAAAACTTTTCAAATATAAATGAAGTGGAAGTATACAAAAATAAACATTATTTTCCATCTTACTGTAAGTTTTGTTTCATTTCAAAAAATAAAATTTTATTTTATGGTTTATTTTTGTTTATATTTTGAATTACATATATATGGGGCACCAAAATCTTTTAAGTGCTTAGGGCCTCTAAAGGTCTTAATCCGGCCCTGCTTCCAGCCGTCTAATGTCTTCTTTTTTATATGGGGATGTTAGGACCGAGCAGTATTCCAATTTAGTTATTATCAGGGTTTTCAGTAGAGGAATCATTACATTCCTATCCCTTCGTTTAAAGGTTCTCAATATCTATCTCGTTATTCTCTTTGCTCTGTTTACCGCTATCTTATTTTATGTCTCAAATTTCGCATCATCAGTCATTACAACCCCGAAATCTTTTGCTCTGGGATTTCTCTGAATTTCCTGTCCATTTGGGGTATAATATTCCATGATTTTAGGTCTTCTCTTTTTCCATACCGTAATAGCTGAAATTTCTCGGTGTTAAACATATATATATATATATATATATATATATATATATATATATATATATATATATATATACACATATACACACACACACAGTGATCGAATTGTAAAATTTATCGGGTGCATGGACCCGGTAAAAATTTAAAAAAATGTAATTACAAGCAAGCTAATAATAATAATAATAATAATAATAATAATAATCTAATATACTATTTCAGAAATGAAGCCTTATATATATGTATATGTAACAGTTTTTTTGCGCACACCTACAGGTCGCTACAATTGGTGTAGAACAATGCGGTTTTCACCATTCGATGCGTCTTTTTATTCTGCAGTGCCCATGCTAAAAAAAATTCCCTAACATAAATCCTGCCCCCCCCCCTTTTAGGGGTACAGTTCTTCCCATTTCTTCATTTTTAATCATAATTTTGGCACAAAATGGGGGAGGGGTGGGGTAATGGGGGAGGGAGTGGGGTTAATGGGGAAACTCAGAAAAATAGATGCGATATATATATATAGTAACCAAAAAAAAATTAAAGTAAATCCTTTGCAAGGTGCCAGACCCCTTAAAAAAAAATTGAAGTAAATCCTTTGCAAGGTGCCAGCCCCCTTCCCCCCTTGGGGGTAATGGGGGAAGGGTGGGGGTAAATGGGGGAGAGGGGTGGGGGAGGGGGTATTGGGGGAGAGGGGGTGGGGTAATGGGGGAGGGCGTGGGGTTAATGGGGAAACTCAGAAAAAAAAATGATAACCAACATCGATTCCGGTCAGGAAGATCATGCTTATCACAACTAATGGAACACTATAACAATATTATTGATGCACTCGAAACAATGAAAACTATGATTTGGCGGGCCGCAGGGCCCCCAATTACTGTCGGTTCAGTTATTTGGTCAATAAAACTATAGAAATGAACGCAGTCATGAAAATCTTAGGCTTCAAATCCGAGCTCATTGTATTAAGATTTGTGAAGCTTTAGATTTTTATGGCTGCGTTCTTTTCTGTAGTTTTATTGAATGAATAATTGGTTTGCCAGTAACTGGAAGGCCGCAGGCACCCCAATTACTGAGGCCCAAGGTGAGAGGAATAGGAATGATATCCAGATAAAGGGCTACTGATGTTCAAAATAAAATACGCCGTAGGCCCACAATTCAGCCGAAACACCGCAGATCTAGCAAAATCGGCGCGTAGCGCCGACCTTTTGCTAGTCTAATATACTATTTCAGAAATGAAGCCTTATATATATATATATGTAACAGTTTTTTTGCGCACACCTACAGGTCGCTACAATTGGTGTAGAACAATGCGGTTTTCACTATTCGATGCGTCTTTTTACTGTGCAGTGCCCGTGCTAAAAAAAAATTCCCTAACATAAATCCTGCCCCCCCCCTTTTAGGGGTACATTTCTTCCCATTTCTTCATTTTTAATCATAATTTTGGCACAAAATGGGGGAGGGGTGGGGTAATGGTGGAGGGGTGGGGTTAATGGGGAAACTCAGAAAAATAGATGCGATATATATATGTAACCAAAAAAAAATTAAAGTAAATCCTTTGCAAGGTGCCAGCCCCCTTCCCCCCTTGGGGGTAATGGGGGAAGGGTGGGGGTAAATGGGGGAGAGGGGGTGGGGGAGGGGGTATTGGATGATCCATACTATAATAAGAGAGCTGTCCGTCCGTCTGTCCGTCCGTCCGTCACACTTTCAGAAATTGTGAGAAAAAATTGTGAGAAAAAAATTCAGAAATTGTATTACGGGCGGGAATGTGAAGCTCAAGATTTTCATGACTGTGTTCTTTTTTGTAGTTTAGCCTGTCTGTTTGTGAAATTTATCCCGGGCAGTAATGGGGGAAAGGTGGGGGTGGGGGTAATGGGGGAGGGGTGGGGAAATGGAGAGCGGTGGGGGTAATGGGGGAGCGGTGGGGGTAACGGGGGAGGGGAGGGAAAATGGTGAGGGGTGGAGAAATGGGGAGGGGTGGGGGTAATGGGGGAGGGGGTTAGCCCCCAAGTTGCATGAATGGGGGTGAGGAGGAGGTTTTGGGAGATACCAGATTCAGAAATGTTGACACAATGTGAAACTCAAAATTTTCACGGCTGCGTTCTTTTCTGTAGTTTAGCCTGTCTAACCGTCAGCGAAGTGACGGGAACTGCTAGTAATAATCTATTTTCCATTTCTATAATATATTTTTGTGTAAGTACACTCTACAGTTTGAAAGTTTTGCAATCTCGTATAACAACACCACATAAAACATAATTTATTTTAATTACAATGACATGATCGATTTATGCAATTCTCTTATTTTCTCGAAATTTTTTTTCCATCATTTTTAGGTGGTTGTTAAAGCGTATTTTATTCAGATAACAAGGGGGATGGTTATTGGATTTTGAGTTAGCAAAGGGGATGCCATCTCCCCTCAATTCGAGCACTGTATATTAGGAATGGGGATACCAGATATTTTGAGTAATCGTTATTACTGGTTACTTTTAGGGTGAATAATTGCTTAGTATTCGATGGTTACCTTGGCTTTTGCTTCCGCCCGAATTGTTAATTCTGACGAAAGTCAAGTTTGTCACTCCACCTTGGACCTACACTTTAACGTGGACTCCGAACTACGCCCCACCACTCAGCCCAGTGTCTTAACCACAAGGATACCCAGGCTACCCATTTATTTACCAACCAATTTTTTTTGTTGTGTGGAAGGATGAGCAGCTGGGTTTTGCTGCGCGCCGCCTGCCGTCACCGGCTCTCGATCCCGGGCCGATGGATTCGTAGTCAGCGATGGTAACCACTACACCACCCATATATATATATATACACCTTACAACCTTACAACCTTACAAAGGTTTCGCGCGATGATTTCTCATTTCGCGAAGGTCAAGCTTGTCGCCCCTCCTCTCGAGTTGGCCTGGTGAAGTAGTGAGTTGGATTCTTGCGCTCTCCACCTCACATAGCCAGGTACGCCCGACTCATCGGGGATTGTTCTGATCCAGGCGTCTAGTCTTCTTTTGAAGATTTCCACTGCAACTCCCTTCGTGTTTCCTAGGTCTTTGGGCAACTGATTAAACAGTTTTGGTCCTCTCACTACAAAACTATTTTCTTTCAGGGTTAAGGATGTTCCCTGTCTCGCCTTCAATTTGGGAATACGACACAGTCTACCGTTTCTACTTTCCACCGTTGTTTGGGGAGTTATAGGGTTCAGAGTAAGATTAGGGACTAGTTTCTCCATTATTTTCCAAGTGTAAATAATGGTGTATCTCTCTCTTCTCCTTTCCAGTGAATATAGGTCTAGTTGACGTAACCTTTCCCAGTAATTTAGTTCTTTGCACCCATTGATCTTGGCTGTGAAGCTTCTCTGGATCCCTTCCAGCTGTCTAATGTCTTCTTTTTTATATGGGGATGTTAGGACCGAGCAGTATTCCAATTTGGGTATTATCAGGGTTTTCATTAAGGAATCATTACATTCCTATCCCTTCGTTTAAAGGTTCTCAATATCTGACCCGTTATTCTCTTTGCTCTGTTTACTGCTATCTTATTTTGTGTTTCAAATTTCGCATCATCTGTCATTACAACCCCTAAATCTTTTGCTCTGGAATTTCTCTGAATTTCCTGTCCATTTGGGGTATAATTTTCCATGGATTTTAGGTCTTCTCTTTTTCCGTACCGTAATAGCTGAAATTTCTCGGTGTTAAACTTCATATTGTTGTCTTCCGTCCACTTGTAAATTCTGTTTATGTCGGTTTGTAGAGATCCTATGTCTTCTGGGTTTCTTATTTTTCTACTGATCTTTGTGTCATCCGCAAAGGATGTTACTGTGCTATCTCTGGTAACGTCCTCATCTATGTCAGTAGCATGATTATGAAGAGTAGTGGAGCTAGTACTGTTCCTTGTGGTACCGAGCTGAGGACCTCTGATTCTGATGAAGATACTCCTTGTACTGTAACGACTTGCCGCCGCTCACTAAGGAAATTATATATCCATTTCCCTACTTTTCCTGTTATTCCCATATATTTCAGTTTATGTGTTATGATTCCGTGGTCACACTTGTCGAACGCTTTAGCAAAGTCTGTGTATAGTACATCATAGTTTTCATTACTTTCAATTGAATCAATAATGTTGTTGTAGTGTTCCATTAGTTGTGATAGGCATGATCTGCCTGACCGAAACCCGTGTTGGTTATCACTGAAACTTTTCTGAATTTCTAAAAAGTCATATATTTTCTGTCTAACTATTCTCAAATATTTTAGTGAGATGGGATGTAAGCGATACTGGCCTATAGTTTTTGGCCTCGGATCGATCTCCTTTATAGATTGGGACTATGTTCGCGCTCTTCAGGATGCCCGGTATTCCTCCCGTGTCTAGTGATCATCTCCATATCCAGTATAGGGGCTCAGCGATTGCATTCTTGCAGTTTTTGATCAGTGTGGCATTTCATTTATCCGGTCCTGCCGCTGAGTGTGTTTTTAGTTTCCCTATGGCTTGTGTAATATCATCCGTCGTAAAGTCGAAATCCGTTATACTTTCCCCTTGTGGTTCTTCTTCAAAGAACGTGTTTCTATCGCATATCAATTTGTCAGTTTTTGGGATACTGAAAGATGATTCGTACTGAGCTCTTAATATTTCAGATACTTCTGTAAGATCATCGGATAAAGCACTGTTCTCATTTTTTAAAGGTCCGATAATCGCATGGTTTTTCGACTTTCTTTTTGCGAAATTATAGAAGTACTTTGAGTTAGCCTTTATCGCTTCTGTAGCGTCGTCTTCTTCTTTTTCTGTATGCTTCTCGATTAGTTCCTGTATGACGACATCGATACTTTGCAGTTTATCATTTAATATTTTTCTGATGTTGTTATCTTTACAATTATTTAATTTTGCAGTCACTCTTTTTCTCTTTCGAAACAATGCCCTCTTTTGTCTTTCGAACCTGCTTCTCTTTCCTCTTTGTTGTATCTTTGCAACATGTTTTTCCACAATTTCTAACGTTTTCTCCTCTAACGTCATTAGCATCTCCTTCGTTGTCTTGGCCTCGAAAATGGTTTTCCAATCTATTACCGCTGGATGTCACATCTTCCCAGTTATATATATATATATATATATATATATATATATATATATATATATATATATATATATATATATATATATATATCAGTGGCGTGCGGTGACCTTCGAGGTTGGGCATGCAATAATTACTCACAGGGGCGTCCGCAGGAATTTTTCCAAGAGGGGGCTCAGCTACAAAAATGATAACACAAAGTGCGAGCGAAGCGAGCACTGAGCATGCAGCTAGGGGTCTGGGGGAGCGCTGTAAGCTCCCCCAGCGGGGTCCGGGCCAGAGCCCCATAAGCCAAACGAATTTTAACTAATGATACATTTTCATGGAAAAGAATGGTGTCAAAATATCTCTGTGATGCATTTGCATCAACCACAGACGATGGGTTATCAAGAGCATGTTTCGATGAAGTGCATGAGCATGCAGCTAGGGGGTCTGGGGGAGCGTTGTAAGCTTCCCCAGCGGGGTCGGGGACCCGGAAGCCAAACGAATTTTAACTATTTCAGCCATTAAATTGGAAACTAAACACTGACTAAGCTGCAATAGAATTATAGAAGCCGTTGCGTGGGCGAACATAAATTTCCAGGGGGGTGCAACTGCCCCCTCTTGCCGCCCCCCCTTGCGGACGCCCATGGTTACTCATGCATTCTACTGAATTATTTCTTAAATTAATTCAATAAGAGGAACCATTTAGTTTCGTAACATAGTAATGGGATCACTGATAAGTACATCTAAATTAAAAAAAGACCTATAAAAAATAAGAATTATTATTTACTTACCTCATTTATAAATTAATTCAATTCTTCGATCCTTCAGGACAAATATGTTTATTATCTTTTCATAGAAATCTTCTGATTTAATTAAATGTTGGAGAAAATCTTTTTCAATAGACATAAGGGCTAACCCTGAAATCCTTTGCTCTCCTGTTGTATTTCTTTGGTAAGTTTTAATTCTCTTCAATGCAGAAAAGGATCGCTCTACAGAGGCAGTCGTAGAAGGAATTGTCAAAACCAAATTGCAAAGCTTGAAGAGTTCTGGCATAGCATCAATAAGATCCTTGGTATAAATATAATGCATTAAATTGCATACACTTTGCTTTATAAAGTCCTCCATTGAATACAAAACACATAGTTCACTCTGAAGACGAATTATATCAAAAAAATCACCATAAGTGGCCTTTAACGAATTTAAAGCATCCACTGGAAATTTTTTGCAATATTCTTCAGCTTTGCTAAAATTGAGAAGCTCCAGGAATTTAAGCTCTTCTAATGATGAATATCTTACTTTTAATTGGTCAACTATTGTGCCAATAATTTTGTTATAGAGGATTCTGTAATGCTGTTGTAGGTCAACAGATTGGTCAGATTTATTCCTGCATCTCTTAGTTTGGTTTGCTGCATCTATGCCATATTTTTCCTCCAAAGTTTCATAAAACATGAAAAAGTCGTCCAGTTTATTTTCGAGCATTGTTCTAGTTTTATCTATATGCTCTTTGCAATACACAATGTCAAGGTTTTTGGTCTGAAGGATGTTAAATAAAACATCAGTGAAGGAAAATATATCACTAAATACTTCTAATAAAAACAGGAAATCAGGATCTTTTAAATTGTGTCGGAATCCAATTGCAGAATTTATAGTGACTTCATCCCATGATTCAGGATTCTCAATGATGTTTTTAAAAAGGCTGTTTAAGAAATCTAGATTTTCTTTTGCGGTATTAACTAGACGCGAGGAGTAATTCCACCTAGTTGTTGCAGCTTTGGGAAATCTTTTTTTAACAATATTATCCAACGCATTGGTTCTTTTGGGTGATTTAGTAAAAAACGTACCCAGTCCATTTATTGTAGAAAAAAATATTTTGCATTCTTTCATAGCAGAGCATGCTTGTGAAAGAACTAAATTTAGCACATGGGCACAACAATGAATAAAGATTGCAGATTCATATTTCTGCCTTACCTTTGACTGCAACCCATTTAATTGTCCTGCCATTGTAGCAGCACCATCGTAGGTTTGTGCAACTAATTTATTTTCACATTTCCAAGTTTCAATGCATTTAAATACGTGTTCAGATAAAGCATTTGCTGAACGGTCTGCACTCACATCGTTAAACCCGATAAATCGTTCTTTAGCAACACAATCGTTTGTAACATATCGCAAAACAGTTGAAAGTTGTGAATAGTTTGATACATCGGACGTTTCATCTAGAAGAATAGCAGCAAATTTTGCCTGATTAAGTTCATTTTCTATTTCATTCAACATTGCCTTTTGAACCGCATCGATCAAGTCATTTTGTATTCTGTTTGAGAGACCCGAGAAAATAGAAGCTGTATCTAGATGGTTTGCCAATTTTTCATCATACTTACTGAATAAATATAAAAGTTCTTTATAATTCCCGCGATTATTGGATGCATCAGATTCAAAATGACCACGAAATGATAACTCTTGTCGACCTAAAAAAATAACTTCATCAATCAATCTTCGCATAATAGCTCTGTTTGTTTAACCTTTTCATTATGCTGCTGTATGCTTTGTCTTTTATGAATATCTAATTGTAAGTCTATGCGAACATTTCCGAATGTTTTAAGATCGATCAGAGATTTTATGTGTCTTTGAGAACCTTCATGTTTTAGCATAGCCATATGTAGATTATTTAAATCATCGTATCCCTTCTCATTCCAAACAGTTTTTTCTAAATTAAATAACAAGCATGGCCAGCAAAATAACTTATTTAACTCAGCACATCCTGTTAACCAGTTTTTTCTTTCGTATAAATTAGTTTGAAAATGCCTCACACATTTCTTGTTGGAACTCCGTAAATTAGATAATTTCGGCATAGGCCTTCCATGATTTATAATTAATTGTCTCGCTTCAAAGTCTCTTTTTGAAAAACCATTCTTCAAAAGTTCTTCTATAACACCCATTTCACCCATTAGGGCTGATATTTTGAAAGATATTTAAGAAATGAATAAATTAAGTGGCAATAAAAGTTAAAACACAGAACGCGCACATCCTCACCGAACACTGGCACGGGTAGCACTAAATGCGGGATGCATTTTCGGAATTGCATGTGAGTCGACGATATTTAACGAAAAAGAATTTGAGTCACTACTGACTCGCGGAGGATTTTTCAATGGCCGCACTAATGCAATTCGTTTGTTGCATCTGGGATGCAAGAAAAACGATGTTTTATTATGGCTTAAGACAAAAATATTTTCCTTTAGTTCTCTCAAACAAATTAATTCAATTTTTAAGTAATTTTTTACTGCTTTTAAATGTTGTTAGATAAATTACTTTTTAAAATTTATTTTTGTATTTACGAAAAATCAATGGTCATGTGCATGACCTGCATGCCCTAAATGCACGCCATTGATATATATATATATATATATATATATATATATATATATATATATATGGGATGAATTTCACAATTAAACACGTGAAATGAATGAATGATGCAAATCCACAAGGAAAAAGAAAATGATTCCAAAGCCTTTCGTGTATTCAGAAATACACAGGTCCGGCGCCAGCCTATTTGGCGCCCTTAGCAGGACTGCAGCTGGCGCCCCCACCCGCCTCCCACTTCACGATTGGGTTTGCCCACAAAGTAATCAAGGTACCATATTGAAGAAACTATTTGCCTTACACTGATCTATTTTAATTTGCTAATACATACATTTATTATAAAATTATAAAATCAGAACACTCAAAAGTGCTAAAATATGCGTGCAAAAAGGACATATCTACTGTTTTTTCGAAGCAAGAAGGGCATATGTCACATAAAAACAGTTATTCGCTTATTGACGACTCCCGGAACTCATATTAAGCCGTAAATAAGCCGAGTCGCTTATTGACGCCTCCCGTCTGTGCGCGCAACATTTTTAAATCGCTTATTTACGACTCCCGTCCCTAAAGGGTTAAAGGTCGTGATAGTGAAAGTTCTATAATGACCCAATAAGATGAATAAGTTAATTATGTAAATATCAGTCAAGCTAAACTGGTGTACATACGTCGTACAACCTTTCATCATTTGTCTATGCTTCTCATTCCTTCATTATTTTTTTCATGTTGTTCTTACATAATACTATCAGACGTGCACAGGGCGGGAGGCGCTGGCGCCCCCCAGATCTTTGGCACCCTTAGCATTTACTAACCTCGCCTAATGGAAGCGGCGGCCCTGGAAATACACCTCGTCAGGTATATTTCTGTATACACGAAAGGTCTTGGAATCATTTTTGTTTTTCCTTGTGGTTTGCAATTTACATTTTATATATATATATATATATATTATATATATATATATATATATATATATATATATATATATATATATCAATATATATATATATATATATATATATATATAAATATATATATATATATATATATTTGAAATCTGTGCAGTGATAAATTAGGTTCTATATCGGATATAGAACCTAATTTATCACTGCACAGATTCAATTTATCACTGAACAAATTGAAATTATGACTGCGCATATTGGTCATCACTGCACACTAAAATTAGATATGAGTTGCAATATGCATAATTCTCTGAATTGTGTGATAGAGTTTCTAATAAATATTAAGTGTTTTCAGTGTTTATACAGCTTGAATTTTAGTTGGTCAGAGTAATAGTCTTAGGTTGCTCAAAAGTACTTGCTTTTTATGACATTCTAATCTATTACAAAAAAGTGTCCTTTTCTCGTAACTGTACGATTTACTATCCATACTTGGCGAATTGGTACGGCGAGGACACTATATTGCCATTAAAAAATACTATACGCACATCCATACACTCAACATATAGGGGCGATGGGTTGATTGCCTGATACCCTCATCCGTTGGAAATTTCCAGCAGATTTCAGTGGAGAGTTAACGACAAAAGCCCCTATGTTTTTTCGTTAGAGAGTTATGTATATGTAGGTCTTCAAAGGACCTCTTTGTTTATTTGCCTTTGGTATTTGCGCTGCCTAATGTAAAGAAAGGAATTGCCTTACCTTATTATTTCGTTGGGCCTCGCTTCTGTTTCGATGTAAGGCGCGACGAACTTTTTCGATGTAGGGCCGTGGTACGATGGAGCTACACAATGAGTTGACTCGATGTAACTAATATGGGCAGTCACTATTTAAACACATGAAGGAACAGGCCTATCCTTCTTATAGTTATTAATTTTTATATCAAGAGGACTTCACTCAGAACTTATAGAAAGACAAAGCACATCTTCCTTGCTTAAAGCATCGCTGTAACATAAGCAGCTCCGAGCGAGCCGATATAATATAATCTTCGTATTTTTATTATTTGCTGATTTCGCAAAGTTCGTTGACTCCTCTCTCGATGTAATTTTCATGAGTCGACCCTGGAAAATTTTGAACACGAAATAATAAATTTGGTTTTCTTGTTGTTATGCAGGCCCGATGCCTACATATGGGTTCTATGCATGTATGGCAATTATTTCATTCCCAATCGGCTATGTCGCCAATCCCGAGGCAATTTTGTATAGATATTTAATTCAATTAATTAATAATTTATATTTAATTATGAAATAAAGGTACCACATACGATACCATGTTGTAAGCGTGTATAGTTTTTCCATAAGTGGTCCGGTTTGTTTACAAGTGTTTTACATGCTCAAAGAAAACAGTTCAACTTCAAACCGCCCAAAACACCAATCGCTAGTGATCGGCTCCCTTGAATTTACCTTGAAGCGCTTCTGCCTCAAGGGTGCGCTGTTCCCACGAAGTCCGCTCAGCACCTCCCGAGGCGGGGCCACGACGTAGTCGCCACCCTTCTTTTCTCTTGCTCATGCCATAAGATTTGGACCACTATCGAATTTGTGAGGGCTGGTCTGGCAGAAGAATACCCCGGCACTGTGGGTTGATTGGGTACGTTTGTTAAAAACATGTCCAAATGTGTTTTAAAAGAATCTACTGGGACTGCAAATATATCTCCAAGGTACTGAGGCAAGGAGTTAAACAGGCGAGATCTCTGCCAAGAGATACTATTATATTGAAGGGTTTGAAGCCTTCTCAGGCTGTTTGGTGGGTGGTGGTTTTTGACACATTCTGCCAGTTCTTGTCGAGATGGGCACAATTGGTTCGGTATTGGGGGCAACTAAAAGCCCTCCTAGAATTTTTCAGGTGTAGATTAGGATGTATCTCTCAAACCTCCTCTCTATGGAATAAAGGTCAAGGTCTTTGAGCCTATCCCAGTAGTTTGAATTGTTTTTACTCACTTGTTGCTCATCAGGTTGTTTAATATACGAGGTAAAAGTCCTTTGTAAGCCCTCAATTTTTTGCAATTCATTCTGTTTGTGGGGAAACCATAATTGAGAGCAGTAGTCGATGCGTGGAAGAATAAGTGATTTCCACAGGGTAAGCATGGTCATACTGTCCCTAGTTCTGTGGTCATGGTCATGCTGTCCCTACTGTCCCATCCCCTAAACCTGCTGACATTCACTTTACTATAAGTGGAGCAGCTCTAGGCTTCAGCTCCAGCTTCAAGGTCCGGAGCGCTCAGATAAGTCTAGCTTTATTTGCTCCGGCTCCACAATACTAGCTCCAGCTCTGCTCCGGAGCAGAGTTTAAACAATTGGCCTGCTCCGCTCCAACTTCGAATCTTGGAGCTGGCTCCTGGCTCCAGAACCAGAACAATGCCAAACCTAGTACTTTGTAGCCTTTACATTATATTTAATTTTGAAAACATGAAACCACCGAGGCCTATCGAGGTTAGCCAAGTCATGAGGCTGACAGGGTTATAGTGTTTTATAATAATAAAATTGTGCAAAACGTCAATCTCAAGTCAGCCAATTAATATACAACTATTTACAGATTCTATGTTTCATAAAATGAATGCTAACTCTTCTAGTAATTTTTGGGTTAATATATTTCTGGTCACATGATCTGAACTTTTAGTCAAAAATACATTTTTCTGGGTTAATATTACCTGCTCTTTTCAAATCTGTTAGTTATTTTTTGTGCAAACTATTGTAGAAAATAATATGACCGGTTAGGTCAAATAAATGCCCGGTTAGGTCAATTGAATGCCAGGTTAGGTCAACTGTATGCCCTTGATGATTGGTTAGGTTAAGCCATGATATTTTCCTTAGTTTTAACGAAAACATCGGGTAAATTTTAAATAGTTGTAACTTTCTTAATATTCATTTGTATTTGTGGGTGGGGGTGGTATGACGTCATGCTACACTAGCGTAGTAAGTCATTTGCTCATCCAATCAGCAGCATTTTAGACTTACCAGCAGTCATAACAATAGTGCATTTATGGATTTTTGAAAAACTGATATATTAATTAGATGCTGCTCAAAATGCCATAATCCTTGTCTCTTTTGCGAAGACCAGCATTCATAAATAGGTTAGGTTATGCTTTATTGTATAAAATGTAGTAAAAAATACATTTTTCAACTTTTCAAGTGTATTTTGGGTTATTATTCGTTTTTTGACCCAGTCACACCCAACTATAACAGCAATATATATTGAATAACCAATCAAAGTTGAATAAGAAAATATATATATTATCTTGTGCAAATTTGTATAAAATGTACTTTTTAAAAAAAAAATCTACTTTCTAATATGTATGTATATAAATTTCGGTTGGTTTGTTTATTTGGGCTACCTTTTTTGGACTTTTTTGGAGATTTTTCTTGTCTTTTTTTTGGCTACTTGGCTTTTTTTGGCTACTTTTTCTTGCTTTGGCTACTTCTTTCTGTTTCTGGTCAGTGTGGTGGTTTTCGTTCTACTGGTATGACGTGTGAATCTTGTGAATTTGATTTCGAAGACCTAATCTGCCTTGTTGGCCTCGATGAAGATAAAAGTTTAGATGTTTTTTCCAATCATGGCATAATTCCAACATCCGTGATTTGCCCTAAATGTAATACTGCCTGTATTTTAAGACAAGACTCGAAGGTGTTTAGGTGCTGTAAAAAAAGTGGAAGGATGTGAAATTGTGGGTTTTACGTGCTGGGAATAGACGTCCTCATTACCGGCAGAACATCCTGACGATTCTACAGTTCTGCATCACTTCCTTACTGCAATTGCAGAACTATATCCTTGAAAATAAGGTGACTGGTTAGGTTAGGTGGTTAGGCTAGGCTAAGTTAGGTTAGGTTGTGTTTAGCATGAATGCAAACTTTTCTGGTCGATTTTGAGGTGTTTTGCACGAATCTGCCATCCGTTTCCTGTGCAAATGCGTAGTTTTCGAGATGACGATATCTCGAACTACGTATTTGCACAGGAAACGGATGGCAGATTCATGCAGAGCACCTCCAAATTGACCAGAAACGTTTGCTCTCATTATAAAAAGAGACTGGGTCAAAAAATGAATAATTACCGTATTTTGGTGTGCTTCGTTCGAATATGACCTTCATTGCTTGTGCAAATGAACAGAAATACAATTGTCATTGCATGGCCCAAACACGTATTTCTGTTCATTTGCACAATAAATGAAGGTCATATTTGGGTAAATTTATAGTATTACACCCATCTCCCTTTGGAGGTGAAATTTATGTTTTTCCTCTGGTTTTTGATGTGTTTTGAACAAATCTGACCTTCAAAACCGTCGGAAATGACTCGGTTTTTAGATACCCCCCCTCCCCCCCAGCCAGCAATGTGTGGGAAATCACAGAAAACGAGTCATTTCCGACGGTTTTGAATGTCAGATTCGTTCAAAACATCAAAAACCATAGGAAAAACAAATTTCACCTTCAAAATTGACAACCTATCCCGACTTAACCTATCCCGACTTAACCTATCCCGACTTAACCTATCCCGACTTAACCTATCCCGACTTAACCTATCCCGACTTAACCTATCCCGACTTAACCTATCCCGACTTAACCTATCCCGACTTAACCTATCCCGACTTAACCTATCCCGACTTAACCTATCCCGACTTAACCTATCCCGACTTAACCTATCCCGACTTAACCTATCCCGACTTAACCTATCCCGACTTAACCTATCCCGACTTAACCTATCCCGACTTAACCTATCCCGACTTAACCTATCCCGACTTAACCTATCCCGACTTAACCTATCCCGACTTAACCTATCCCGACTTAACCTATCCCGACTTAACCTATCCCGACTTAACCTATCCCGACTTAACCTATCCCGACTTAACCTAATCTAAAAAAAATAGGAATTACCTTTAAAATCTGAGACAGAATAATCATAGTACTGTCTTTTCTTCGTTTTAAGCACAACGTAACTTTTTCTACAATGGCACAGTTTCTGGTCTTGACGATATGTACACTCTGCTTTACAATATGGACACTTCACTACTGTCGGTAGAACACCGTGAGCACGCAGAAACTCAATACTTTTTTCTAAATTTTTGTAGAAAGCGACAATACAGCGGTAATAATCAAACAAGCATGTGTCACACAAAGCCATTCCGGTAGCAAAGTAATTCAAATTCAAAATGGATGGAGCGCAGTGACCATTACAGACATGTAACGGTCAGCTGCACACACACCAAATGAACCTATATCTCAAAAACGAAGCATTTGCGATGGAAACGCTATAGAAGAAAAGTGTCTTAGAATTAAAAAATCTACTTAATGAATATATAATAATTGCTGGATGTTAGACGGGTGTAATACTATAATAATACCCATATTTGAACAGAGCACACCAAAAATCCAAAGTAGGCTATACTTGAAAAATGTATTTTTGACCAAAAGTTCAGGTCATGTGGTCAGCAACATAATAATCAATTTTTGTTTCATTTGGGCATTGATTTTCAATAACTACAAACTTCTACAGTTATAGGCATACTATTCTTTTGTTTTCTGTCTTTAGAGACTCAGGATCTATTAACAAAGGATGGTTCTGAGCCAAGACCTAAATTAAATGGTTTTTTTTTACAAGAGTACATTCTAGGCTTTTGAGGAATTTTGGCATTTTAGGTTATGTTAGGTTATATATTAAAACTAGGCTTACCATACATCCCAATTTGACTGGGACAGTCCCAGTTTTGAGCTCTTGTCCCGGCTGGCTTGTAATTCTGTCCTGGTTTATAATTGTTACAATTATAAACTGAAACAGAATTACAAGCTGGCCAGGACAAGAGCTCAAAACCAGGACTGTCCCAATCAAATTGGGACATATGGTAAGCCTAATTAAAACTATGGCAAAGATTCGGTAAAACATATCCACCTAAACTAGTAATGAAAATAGGTTTTTCTGGTGTATTTCATGCTGTTTCAATTGAATCTGACCTTTATTTTTGGCACAACTGTACTGTTATGGAGATACCCCTCTCCCCTGGGTTTTGAAGAAGGAAATTGTGTGCTAAAAAGGCCAGAATCAATTGAAACAGCACAAAATACACAAGAAAAACCTATTTTCGTCAGTAATATTCATGGCAAAAGTAACCTAACATAATGAAAATAACATAATTTAACCTAATCAATTGTCAAGGGCATACAGTTGACCTAACATAACCTAGACCTAGTTGGAAATAATATCAGTTCACTTATATTAATTAAGTTCATTACCACACTGAGAACACGTAAGAGAGGTCTTGAGCATGCGGTGAGCTTGAAATATAGCGACAGCAGCGCTGTTATCCCTCAAAACTTGTTTAATAACATCCCACTCAAACTGATTGGCTAATGATAATAACATGACTATATACGCACAGGACAAGATGGTTTGATGAGTGAATAATGGCACTAAAATTTAATAATTTTGAAAGTAAATTATCTTAATAAATAGGAATTTCCACCAAAATTAGTATAGAATAAAGTATTCTTATTTTTTTTTCGCTCTATCTTGCTGTGTAAATATCAATATCGAGTTTGGTGGATGTGTTCTACCAAATCTTAACCAAAACTGTTTTTCAGATTGTTTTTGATGTCTGAATAAAATTAATCTTCGTTCAAACCACATAAAAAACCATCAGAAAAACATAGTTTTGATTTACAAAGCCTGTAATTTACACTTATAAAAATTTACCAATTAAATTTACTTGTAGCAGCCTGAAAAATTTGTCCAGCCAGACCAGCCCAAAGTTGTGAAAAGTAGTTTTTCTATATAATCTGATCACACATTATTTTGTCTAATTATAGTTAACTATCATAACAACAAGTACGGTATATAAAATGTAAAACCTAAAATACAAAATATATTTAGAGAAACGTATTTAGATGCTCCCGTGAATGAAAGAGACAGTTTGTAAATGGTGTATATTCTTGGCTTAAATTATGTAGGCTATTTTGGTATTAGTGATACTTGGATTGGATATTCTTTACTTCAACACACCATAACCAATTTAGCTTGAAGTGCTTCTGCCTCAAGGGTGCACTGCTTCCACGAAGTCCGCTCAGCGCCTCCTGAGGTAGGGCCACGATGTAGTTGCCACCCTTCTTTTTTGTTGCTCATGCCATAAGATTTGGCCCACTATCGAATTATGTGAGGGCTGGACTGGCAGAGGAATACCCCAGTACTGTGGCTTGATTGGGTATGTTGGTTAAAGACATGTCCAAATATTTTTTAAAAGTATCTACTGGGACTGTACTTATATTTCTAAGGTACTGTAAACTGGCATGATTCCCGACATTTCAAACTTTCTTCCCTGTGTCACGTGCAAACGTTCCAGTGGAATTTGTGACTTTATTTCTATAAAGTTGTCACTTGGTCTGTACTATCACATGCCATAGACAGAATCTTCATTTAGCCTTCCATTACACAGTTATTGCCAAAAAAGTTGCTGTCCGGAATCACCATGGACTTGGGGTGATTATGGATGCTTTTCTCTATAGCAATACTGCATTGTTCATGTGTCCAAAAACTCATTACATTGCAGGGTGATTGTGGCCAATGAAAGTCTCCTAAAAAACTAAAAAAAAATTATTGAATGAAGCTTTTTTCACAAAACAAAGGCCACGAAACTGTTGCTCGCAGGAGTCTCTGAGAATGTCAACCTGAAAAGAGGAATTCCTGTAAAAAACCACATAATGGTTGAAGTTAAGGGCAAAATTGGAAATGAATAATACAAGTGCATGTATTTGGTAGCCAAGTTACCTCATTGAAGAGCTTCTATGGCAGCCAGAACCATGAAGGAGCAGCCCATCCCTCACACACGTCCACAGACCCTGAAAGATAAGAAGAACATAAGAAATTTTTATAGTGGGCACACTAGGGGCCACTTTGGCCCATTGAGGTGGTTCCACTATGTAAAAACTGCCTGTACATTGGCAGTGGCGGTCCTAGCTTACATGACGCCCTGGGTGAACCTCACCTTCAGCGCCCCCCCTCCCCTGTTCGCCAACACACACACATTCGAATCCCCCCAAAATAAAGGACAGACATAACTCTTTCACAAAATAACTTTTTATTGGACTAATTGTTGGAACTTCAGAACCAAAACAAAGACTCAAATTTCTGAATTTTATAAATCCTTCATCACGTAAATAGAATAACTCACTTAAGAGAATGTAATTATGATACTATGAACAGGAAAAATACAAATTAAATTGCACAACTGCCATAAATAAACTAGAGAATCAAATTTCTAAATTGTACAAATGCTCTATCACATAAATAGAATAAGACACTTAAGAGAGGGTAATTATTATGCTACACTGAACAAGAAACAAAATAAATTGCACCACAGCACAACTGCCATCTAAAGCCTGACTCTTCTTACCTTCCTTGATGCAAAGTCATGAATTAAATCATCATATGAAATCTGCTCAGCAATTGTATGATTTATACTGATGATGGCCAGACCGGTAAGGCGTTCCTGTGACATAGTTGACCTCAGGTAGGATTTGATGAGCTTCAGCTTTGAAAAGCTCCTCTCTGCTTCAGCAACAGTGACTGGAAGAGTAAGACCAATTCTGAGAGCAGTCCACAAATTTGGATATTTTCAGAGAGCTCCCTTTCATGGATAAATGTCAGCAGTTCAAGCAAGGATATGGTCTTTGATGGCAAGTCAGGCAAGTTCTTCAGCTCCTGTGCAAGCTCTCTGCCATCCAAGTCAGATTGTCCCTTAAAGTGTAGTGTAGTACTAAGGTTCACACATTGTTCTGTCAGCTCCTCAAATGTGAGATTTTGGAAATGTGTCAGCACTCCAAACTTCTCTCCCACAATTTCCAACGTGGAAAATCTTTCCTGAATGGCTGATGTTGCAGCATCAACCACTGCATTGAAAAATGTCACCTCCAGCTTCTTCAAAGCATCAATCAAGGGCTCATCAGATGCTTCATAGGAGAAGTGCTGCTTTGTGGACCTCAGCCGTTTTTGTTTTAACACAGCCTCCACATTCATTTGTTCACAGATCTATATCTGTGGCTGCCATTTGTGCAGCCACAAAACCTGTTGCCCTGTAATTGCGGAGACCTCTCTCTGTTTTTTTTTTAGGAGATTTACTGCAACATCAACGTGCATGCTAGGAGACTGCATCTGCTTGCTCACATGCTGAATTTGGCACAACAGGTCATGCCACACCACTGAACAAATGGCGAAGCGGTATGACCCAACCTCCTCTGACAGAGATTGAGCCTCGACCTTTATTACAGAGTCTTTGGTGTGGTCCCTCACCTCGATCAGTGCATCTCTCACTGCAGCTGCCTGATATCTCAGGGGCTCCACACTCTTGATCTTGCTTTCCCACCTTGTATCAGACCACATCTTCAATGTGATGTTCACATGTTTTTTTCAAAATGGCCCATCGTTGTGTGGAGGCTGAAAACAAGCTGTAAAGCTTCTGCAAGATGCCAAAGTAACTTGTGGCATCAATAGATCCCTTAGCAGCATCGGCCACAAGCAAATTCAGAGAATGAGCCCCACATGGAACAAACAGAGCTCTGGGATTAATTTCTAGGAGCCTGGATTGAACACCCTTGTTTTTTCCCCTCATGTTGGCCCCGTTGTCGTATGATTGTCCTCTACAGTCCATGAAAGGAACTTTTAGCTCCTCCAGTCTCTTCATAATCAGAGATGCCAAATGTTGACCAGTGGACTCCTCTGCCTCCAAAAACCCCATGAAATGTTCCTTTATATGGGGCTTCCCCTCCAGTGACACAACCTGAATCACAACTGACAACTGTTCAGTGTGGCTGATATCTGGAGTGCAATCTAGAATTATTGAAAAAAACTTTGATTGTTTGATGTTGCTCACCATTGCTGAAATGGTCTTGCTGCTCGACAAATCAATGAGTTCGTTTTGTATGTGGTGGCCGAGGTAGCTGGTGTGACTGGAGGTCCCTTTTTGGACACGGCTAATGTGCTCTTGCATTATAGGATCAAATTGTGCCATCAGTTCAACTTCTTTCAGAAAATTGCCATTTGATTTTGAGAACAATTTTTCTGTATGTCCCCTTAGTGCCAAATTCCTAACTGCCAGAGAATGCACAATAGCAGTGAGACGTGTCAGCACGCTCTCCATCTCAACTTCTCAGCCTCCAGAAGTGCCATCTCCTGCTTGTCAATGGTCTCCCCTTTCTCATCCTCACTGCCAGTTCTTTCCAGATTTTCATAGAATTTAGGTGTTCTGAACTGTTGTCATGTGATGTGAGCAATGAGCTTGCATGCTTCCAGTCCGAGAGTCCCAAACTTGTTAAATTTATTTTCCTCTTGGAAAATAATGTACAACAGAAAGAAAAGGCTGTTGTTTTTTAAGGAATAGACCAACCAACTTCTGGTTATATTTTCCCCACTAACCAATGACTTCCTGAAGTATTGATGGTGGAAACTTCTTCCGTCACTGTCGTTTCTAGGGAATACAAAGTCAGATGGTACTTGACTTGGTCCCCTGGAAACCAGTTGTGTCCGAATTCTCTCAGTCAGAACTGAAGGCCAGTTAGCAGGGTCGGTGGACAGAGACTCATCCTCAGGAGGCGATTCTGCTCCAGGCATTTCTAATAGAAAGAACAAGAGCATTACTCATTAGTATACACACCTAAGTTAGATAACATATTATTCACAGCACTTTGTTATGGTGGTGGTGTTATGGAATTATGGTGGTGAAACACCACACATACCCAGTAACCCAGACCCAGTGATAATAACATTATAATTTATAACTGTTTGCAAAATGCTTTGCAGGGATGCACACACATACACACACACGCACACACTCACAGACATATGTGCACACAAACTCACCTGAAGAGTCCTGCCGGGGAGAAGTAGAAGCAAATGGGTCATCCTCAGGATCAGACTGCATTTGTGGAGACATATGTGAGGCTGAGGAGGTAGATGGCTCCTCAGCCTCAATAATGGCAGAAGTAGACGGCTTCTCATCCTGGCTAGTGGCAGAGGGTGTTCCAAAATATTTCAAAAGTGCCCCTGCAAATAGTAAAATAGAACATAACAGACCAATGCATGAATAGGCTAGTACAATTAATTTAACATGTTATTAAGCACAATTTATTAAACTTTTAGAATAGGAAACAAATGAATAATACAACCTCCTTGGTTAATGGCTAATTATATACATAATAGTACACTTCAAATGACTCAGAAAGCTATATCACAAAATAGCAGTGCAATATAGCAGTGAAGAGTAGATGACATAGCTCTATACCTTTATCTTTTGCTCGTTTCTCCTCTTCTTCTTTCCTCTTTTTTCTAAACTGAGCACCTGATAGCTTTGACCTCTTCTTATCCATTTGCGGTTATTTGACAGACCTTAGTGGCTTAGTGTGAAGATTCGTTCTGTAATAAATAATATACATTTCACTATTTAACCAAACCCAGAAAAATAACATTACATGTTAAATAAAGTATGGGCCTTTATTCCCAATAATATTAATCTGGAAGCATTTTGCATTGTTTAGGTCTTTTATGGGAAGGTTTATGGAAAATGCAATAGATGGTTTTTTATTAATAAAAATATATTTATTGATCTTTTATTATTTATTTTATTTTATTTTTTATTTTTATTTATTTTTATTTATTTATTCTTATTTTTATTTTTTTTGCAGGCGCTCATGCCGCCCCTCCACAAATGCCGCCCTGTGCGGCTACCCATATTGCAGCAATTTTTGCAAAACTAATTAATTATCAATTTAAAACTAAAGATAGAATCTCTGGATCCAGAGGATCAAAGTCATAATAGGCTACTCTCCACACACATGTTACACTATATAGCCTATCTATTTATAACTGACATGCAAATATATCAGATCCAAAGAATCCAGTCAATTTCATTACGGTACCCATCAATACCAGTTACCAACCAAAAATAAGTCACAGTCCATATCAATTGCAGACCAAGTCACAATTTACAACCATATACATTACAATATATATACTTAGGAGGAAAAGTGTAGGTGTGACTGTAAAGACTGTACAGTAGTAATGTAGAAATGTGTGTGCACCCATTTTGGGTCTCCCATTTAAAGGTGTTTGTGGGGCAAGTGAAGATCATGAGTTTTTCAATACCTCACAGTACTATGGGGGCACCGCTCAGCAGAGGAATCCCTTTAAATAGGGTGTGTAAGGACAGAGAGTATCCCCTAACCCAAGATGATGCCTCCCTATATCCCACAACACCTGTGTTGAGCTGTGGGATCTATCACCAAATGCACATAATATATATGAAAAACTAGTACCATTCATGCAATAAAAATGGGCTTAAACACCATCACCAGATGTCCTTTGAAAAGAGAGTCAAAATCTATCTTATCCAACCCTTTTATCATTTTATACACTTCTATCATATCACCCCTTAACCTCCGAGTCATTCCAGCTCAACTGGTACAGATTTCAGAAAGTTGGTCGGGTGACCATCTCCGATTTTCTTCAAGTTTTCAGGGTTGATTCATACACCATTCAATAGCTTAAATCTAAAATTTTAGCTTCCTCAGTCAAAAACATTTAATTTTATGGTCGCTTAAATGGCCCCCACCTTCGACAAAAAATGCCCATGTTGGGCTTGATTGGCCAATGCCTTCATTTTGAGAGGCCTTGAAAAGTGTCTTCTAATAGGAGTAGAAGCTTCAAATTTGTCATGCCAATACAACTTCTGGTGGGCTTTTCAATTTTGCAAGCTAAAAGGCTGTGGAACAAATAGTTTCTGAGTTACAAGGGCTTAAACATGGCTCCATTTTGAAGCTTGCATCAATTCCTCCCACTTTTACGACTACCGTTTTCAAAAGTTTTAGTTCTACATCAATCACAGCTGTTTTAATACTCCTAATAGTCTCTATGGGTTGTAAATTTATGAGTGAAATAAAAAAATAACCAAAAAAGGATTTATTTTTATTTTTAAAAATTTCCAAAAGTTGATATTTTCACAAAATTTGCAAAATTAACATCAACTTTGGGGCTTAATATAAAGGTGTCCGAAATTAGTCAGGGAGTTGATACCTCTAGTAAAGAAAGATACATATGTGTACAAAAACATGGGTAATTCCAGGACAAATAGACAAATGAAAGTGCCAAATGTACACTCCACCATCTCCAAAATTCATGAAACTTGGTGTGAGGGTTGGTTTTGGTCCAAATTACAAAAATCTGAATTTTTTTGAAAATTGGTCAAGTTGGTCAAATTTTATGGCTTGTCCAAATTTTGGTCAAATGAAAAAAACAACAATTTTCAAACGTAAATATCTCAGCTGCTAATTGTGGTAGCGTAATGTCTTAAATGAAAAAATATGTAAAATTAACTGTAGTTTCTAAATATGTATCATTTTTTAGGTAACAAAAATAAAATTATGATTTTTGGAAAAAATGTCAATTTTTTTTTTGCGATTTGGCAGCGAAGATATCATTTTTCGAAAAAAAGACCAAGAATAAAAAATGTTTATTTGATGTATGTACACCATAATAAGTAATAAAAAGTCAGCTTATAGTTTATTATAAGGCTCAAAACTGAGTTTGAAATTAAGTAATAAATTTTTTTTTCAGACGACGAAGATTTATTTCAGACTTGTTGGTCCAAAAAAAGAGAATTTTCAAATTATATAAAAAATACATGTAGATAAACCAAAGGAGAAAAAATCTTTTAACACTAGAACAGCGAAGTGGTCATTTTGACCGCTTTTTCGAAATTTAATTAGCATATCTTGCTTAATTCGGATTAGTTCGCCGTCATATTCCATGAATGCCTTCACTACGCCAATAACCTTTTTGTGGTATAATATGATTAAAATATATCTAATTATTTCACAAGATATTCAGCGATATTACTAAAACAGCGAAATGGTCACTTTGACCGTTTCTCATAAAAGCAATACAGTAGTGCTGTAAAGACTTGTCATAACATGTTCAATCTCGCTGTATGTTGTTGACAACAACACACGGCGGTTCAGTGTGTGTTGCGCTTCCAAGCTGCAAGCATGTGTGCAAACCCCTCTCTTTCAAATGAAGAAATCTTCGATGTTTGCAAGCAATTTCAGAATCAAATCAGAAGGAAGTGATATATCATTGGACAGTGATGATGGTGAAGATGATTATATTCTCAGGCAGAAAGTCTCATCTGAGTCAAATGAAGAAAGTGATGACAGGCACAAACTGATTCAGCTAATAAAACGTTCAATGCTGGTCATGTTGCGGGTGAGTACAATAAAATTTACATCTTTGTCAGTTTCAGTATGGCGATTCGTGCATAAGTTTATTGATGATGATTAGCAATGATTCGTGTCATATTGTAGAACCATTATGGTATATATATAAAATTATAATAGCACAGGCCCGTAGCCACGGGGGGGGGGGGGGCAAAGCCCACCCTGTAAAACTTCTGCCCCCCCCTGGAAAAACTCGGCACTTTCACCACTGTTTGCCGAATTGAATTAGAACCATATATATATATCTTTATTATATATATAATATATATATATATATATATATATATATATATATCTATATATATTCCTTCATTGTCCCCCCTATCAATTTCTCCGCCCCTCCTACTCATTCGGTCTGGCTACGGGCCTGTAATAGCAACTTACCATTGTGCTTTATTACTTGCAGGAAAGATGGGAGGCTTTATGGGAAGAAAAAAGCGATGCGAAACTCCTGCTTTGATTGGTTCAGTTTTAACAGCGAAGGATGGCACAGAATGGGAGGTTATTGAACAAGGCAACAGAAATGAGGGAAAAACCCGATCACAGAATATTGTACGTGAAGAACCTGGCCTCACAGTTTATGCCAAACGACAAATTGCTGAAAATGATTTTTTGAGTGCTTTTAGATTGCTAATTGATGATTTTATTTTGAAACATATACAAAAGTGTATTCAAGCAGAAGCTCATAGACGATTGAAAACTACTTCATGGACTGTGTCACTGGAAGAAATTATGGCTACTATTGGCATCATGTTTGCTCGAGGAATATTGGCCAAGGGGCAACCTGCTGATGATCTCTGGTCAAAAGAGAGGGGACCTCCTTTCTTTCGTGAAACAATGGCATGAGATCGCTTTCGAGAAATTATGAGATACCTCCGTTTTGACATGGTCTAACAGATCTGAAAGGCTGAAAACGGACAAATTTGCACTGACATCTCAAGTTTGGAATCGGTTCACCCAAAATTGCATTGCTTGCTACAGACCAAGCGAATATATAACTGTTGATGAACAGTTATTCCCCACTAAAGCAAGGTGCCCTTTTACCCAGTACATTGCCACTAAGCCAGACAAATTTGGTATAAAATTTTGGATAGCTGCTGATACCAAGTCAAAATACTTCTTGAACGGATTCCCATACCTTGGTAAAGATGCAAAGCGCCCATCAAACCAACCGCTTTCAGAATATGTAGTTCTTCAACTTGTCGAACCATACCTTGGCAAAGGAAGAAACATTACGACTGACAACTTTTTTACTTCAGTGAGTTTGTCGTAAATTACAATACAAAAATACTACCCTTGTTGGGACAATGAATCGTGCCCGAAAAGAAGTGCCAATTGCCATCAAGAATTTGCGAGACAAAAGGTTCAACACTCATGTTTTGAAAAATGACCAAGCAACGCTAACTGTCTATCAATGCAAACCAAATAAAAATGTGATTCTTCTGAGCAGCGTGCATAGCTGTGTTCAAGTTGAAGATAATGCAAAAAGAACCCCTGAAACTGTGACTTACTACAATTCAACAAAATATGGAGTAGATACAGTTGATCAGATGGCTCGCAAATACAGCACTAAAGCTGGTTCAAGAAGGTGGCCCATTCATGTTTTCTATAATATGTTGGACCTCGCTGGAATCAATGCAGCTGTTCTCTATAGGGAAGTTACTGGTAAGAACATTACTCGTCGCAACTTTCTTCTGCAGCTAGCATTACAATTACGACAGGGTTTTAAAAAGAGTGACGCAGAGCAGGATATCAGTGAAGACGACACTGCAGAGACAGATGTGATATTGTCCCGGAAAAGAAAACAATGCCAAGTGCGAATGTGCAAGCAAAATAAAACTTGTGAAATTTGTCACAAATGTAAAAAAAAGGTATGTGGATCATGCACAAGCCACGTAATCAAGAAAATCATTTGCAAGAAGTGTTCTTCAACATAGAAAAGCACAGAAATAAAAACTAGGATTTATTAGTAAGATGAAAAAAGGATTATTATTTTGCGAAGTTAACCCTAAAGTTTTATTAATTTATAAGCGTAATTGGTTTTATCGTATATGGTTATAAATAAATACCGTTTATTTACTTCAAATAAAACTAAATACCTGTAAAAAGTATAATTTTCCTTCGATAAATACAAATGTAAACGTAAATTTAAAATAATATTAGGTGGCGGTCAATTTGACCGCCTCGCTGTTATGGGTATGCAAAAATTTCAGCTGTTCTAGTGTTAAAATATATGTACAATGTACATACATAACTTCTCTTATATTTAGGGACAGAATATATTGACAATAATAATGTTTAATTTATAAAGCGCTTATCAGAGTATAAAATACTCTTCCTAATACTACACGTACACAAGTGTCTGAGAATGAATTAAGAGACAGTATTCTCATCCAGTGAATCCAAATTTTAGACACTAATAATATAATAATAAGAAAAAAGAATTTGAAAAGATTTTTATAACTATTAAGTAGATACACAAATTTTAGAAATATTATATAGACAATCTTAAATAGTATACATTCGATAGAATTTATTTTATCTTCTTTGAAAAGTTATTTAATTCTTGAAGCGGAAAAATGTATTGTATTCTTGTTCCTCCTCGTAAACTTGCTTCAGTACTCCCAAATATATTTTCTGTTGGAACGTGACAATCATCATCTTGCACAGGAAAAATGTATGAGGGACATACGCCTGAAGGATGGAGAAATTTTATCAGAAAATCATCATATTCACAGTCAAAGGACTGGACTAATCCGAGCCATAGTTTATTTTCATACATACAACCCACAAAAGAGCCTGTTTCAATTTCGCGTTGAGAGACAGTATTATGTTCTTGATCCGAAGCAGAAACTCTAATGAGCTCTCTTATTTTGATTGACTGTGCACTCTGAGAGAGTGGATAAACCTTCAACGAATTCTTGGAAATTGGGATGAAGCGATGTAATTGTTGAGTACCTTTGATAGAAGTAATAGGTTCACTCAGACGTTTTTGCAAAGAAAGCTCTACATCTACAACTTCTGCCTCAGAGACGTAAAAAAAGTCAATAGTGGTTAGGAATTCTTGAGAGCAGAAATTGTAGAAGTCCTCAGCTGTTAAGATTTGATGGTCGAGAGGCCATCGTAAGCTTTCTCTGGCGACTGCTCTTTTTACTGTTCTGCCAATACCGTCGCAGGCATTCTTCCCATGGGATGTCACGAAAAAATTCCACTCAGCATGAATTTTGAAGTCTTCGAAATGATGGCATAAATTTAGAAAATTTGTTTTATTCTTATACTGAGCCGTGCATCCATCTGTGAAATAATGAATTTTAGTTAGGTTTGAATTTTTTTGTTGGATGCACAGGATTAATTTTTTGAGAAAACTATGAACCAGAATTGTATCATGCCTGCGACGGTTTGAAACGAAGCAGTAACTTTTGCAAATTAGTTTTCCTGCATTGTTTTTGGAATAATAAATGAATGGGTGCACTGTACATTGTGAGTTCTCCCAATGAAACCCCTGGGCACAATCTTGTACGATGAATGAGAAGTTTTCCGCGAAATTGCCCACCAAAACACCTTCATTTTCGGGCAGAGTTTCTTTTAGATTTTTGAAGTAACTCGACTGACATTTATTTGTGAAGTGGTTTCTTGTCAGTTGTGTAATTTTTTTGGTGAGTGATTCCACGTATTCCTCTGGAGTTTCGGTGATATCTTTTAACATACAGTGATCGACAGACACCCATTGTTTATATTTTATCTCTTCCATCGCCATAGAGTCCAAACTTTCCAAATAATTTTTGATTCCGACCTCTCGCGGGCATCTTTTGCATCGGTGCATCATACAATCTTCATTGTCCATGCCACAGATGGATAAAGACATTAATTTTTTGTAGTCTAAATCTTTAATGCCTAACGCTGATATTTGTAGTTTCGGATTTTGGTGATGTGTACATATGCAGACACTGTGAGTTCCGCTTTGTCCTGCAAGCACGCACCATGACGGTCGAAGATGAGCAAAGGTACTAAAGCCTATTTTGGGATTTTCAGCATTTTTTGCATATTCAGCATATAACTCTTTCAAGTTACACAATACCAGTCTTTTTTGTTTTTTTATTTTTTCACCCTCTTCATTTATTGCAAACTTATAATCTTTGATTCCCGGGCACATCCTACTATATTCGTCATTTTCATAAAACTCCCGAATGATTTTTTTTCATTTCAGCTGTGACGACCTTCCCTTTCGTCATGTTTGGAAGAATCCCAAAGGGTCATTCCATGTCAAGTCAGCCACCTAAAACACACACACCCCTTTCAATTTTGCTCATATTTGGCACAATAACAGATATACATGCCACACTTAAATTCCCAAATTATTAGAGCTGACTGACCTTTGGTTACTGAGATACAAGGTCACAAAGTTGTGACATTTTGACCTTTTTTGCGTTAAATGACTATTTTCAAAATGGTGTAACTAAAACACTATTAAAGGTAGAGCATTGATTTTGGTCTCATTTTAAAGCTCTTTAGTAGCCCCTTGTTTATTGTCTCTTGTTAAATATCTCTACTATGAAAAATAAAAAAATCCCTTCAAAAGTTGACTTTGACCTTGAATAAAAAAAAAATACCTTCTAAAAAATTCAATTTTTTTACATTAATACCTTGAGTCATGTACAACAAAATCCCAAGAAGCTGTAAGTGGCTGATAACTAGTTCAATGTATAAAAAATAATGAATTCAAGCAACATTTTGAAAAAAGTCATTTTATACAAAAATTGTCAAAAAGTCATGACTTTGTGACCTTGTATGTCAGTAACCATTTTTGTCTAAGGTCAGCTCAATCTCTTACAAATACAACCCATATCTACATACTATCTGCAGCCTTCTACAAACAAGCAAATGCTTATTTTTAAATATTTGTTCTTTACCCACCTCACCTGTATGTTGTGCATGTATGTGATGGTTTTTAGTAGTTGACAAGATTCTTGTGGGCCACCCAATTTATTGTGATTTCTAGAAGAGAAAACAATTTTTAATGTATACCTAGATAGCTACCTAATTAACAAATACAAGTAACATATTAAAATGTACATACAATATGTATAGTAGGGTGGAGCGAAAAATACTTTTTTTCTAGTATGAAGTTCTAATAGTGATTAAAAGTTGCATTTAGTGGACGATATATATCTGCCAAAATATGAGTTCATTTGTTTAATACTTTCAGCTGCCACCAGGGGGCTAAAGTTAACACAATTTTGGGTAAAAAGGAAAAAATGCTTCTATTTTAGGTTTATCAAACTATTATAAAATTTTATCATAGAATTATCTAATAGTTTGATTAAGATTCATAAATGATAAGAATTCGTTTTGTAAAAATGCCTTTTTATATGCTTAATATCTTCAGCTGCCACAAGAGGGCTGAAGTTAACTTAAAAATGACAATTAAGTATGATTCTGCATTTACTTGAAAAAGGGAACAGTAATAAATTAGGATGTCTCTCCTCCTTTATACTGGCTTGAGACAGTTAAGAAACGTTTTTTTGTGCCTTAGCGGAGTTACCACCCTTTCCCCAACCAACCTCCCTCTAGAAAGGGTTCTTGCTGAAGACTATTTAGTAATTTGCTTTTGTGTCAAATTTTGGCTGTTTTTTCCTTGATTCTAATGTAGCACGAATCCAACCGTCTCTGTTTGTAGGTCCGCAGACTGATCCAGCAGTGTCTGTAACGAGCTTGACGCATCTCTCTACGGCTTGTGTATGACATGGAAACTGAAATAATTATGAATGAAGAGTAGTACCATGTTTGATGCATGATTCAATATCATCGAGAAACTCCTTTGGTTATCGGTGGTTCTGCTATCTGAAAATCTTGCCACATAATGAGATCTGTAGTCTTTGGCATCAAAATTTATTTCTGGCACCTTAAAATACCTGATAACATCTATTTCTTGAATGCATGCCCTTGCTTTTATGATACGCCTAAATCCCAACTGACGCACATGCTCCCTTTCATCAGCTATCATTGCAATGAGAATGTTTTCTTGATTTGCGTAATATGCATTTCGCTGAATGACTGAGTCATGTACTCCTAAGCTCTTCACGGAGATACCGGCTTCTTGCAATCATATGCCACATATGTTTAGCACCATATTGGCATAATGGTTTACGCTTTATCTGAAACCACATCGGTGCGTATACCCTAACAATGAAAGTAGCTAATTCTTGTAAATTGCCTGAAGGATTCTCTGTGCTTGCATATAACCGCAGAGTCCTGTTTGCTGTGGTGAGCCACCTTGAATGTGATATATTGCCTGGACTCTTATGACTAAGAGTCTTTGAGAATGTTACACTTGATATAGCCTTGTGAATTTCAAGAAGGTATTTCTGGTCAGTACTTATGTCATCTACATCAACTTCACACATGTCCTCTTGAATTTCAATGGGTTTGAAGTTAACTATGGGAAGCTTTTCACAGTCTGAAAGTGCTCGGCCAATTTCTCCTGAAAATGCTCTTGGTCCAGTAGTGGTACCATCCAAGTGATGAAACAGATGGCGCAATGGAAGTTCATGAAAGTGTAAAAGGCATATCAGCCACTGCAATGGCTTATTAAAGGCTTCTTCCAGTAATCTTATTGTGCCTCCAATACTACCAGTGTTAACCACTGTCGAATCACAGCCAACTGCAACGATGTTCCCTATATCAACATTCCTTTCTTTCAAGCAATTCACTAGCGCTGTGCAAATGTATTTAGCTTTGCCACTGGAAGGTGTCACATGTGCAAAGTACAGAGAGTGTGGTTCAGATATTATGCTGATATGCTCTTCGCGTTTGGTTCTTTGGTGGTTAGAGCCATCACTCTCCTGGACTTGAATCATTGTTTTATCCTTTCTGCCATCAAAGTATAATCCCCGCATGGTTTTTGGCTCTCCTATCTGTTGTAGTTCCTTTCTCTGTTTTTGTCTTTCACGTCTTAGCTTACTTCTGTCTATAATATTCCCTTTGTCTTCGGGAGTAACAATTTTAAGATCTGCCAATACTGCAGAAGCAATAGCAGCCCCAGCTCTGTCCGACATTTTAAATCTATCACAAGTAATTGCTAATGAAGGCAGTGGCTCACGCATCTGTTGTTCTGATATTACATATTGAGTCGAGGTTGTATCTTCCTCATTATCTTCAGATATCTCTTCTAGTTGTTGAAGTTCACTTGTCTCTGTTTCGATTTGTAAGTTGGACGTATTGGTTATAGCAGCACTAGTTGTTTGTGAGGATTCCAGACGTGCTTTTTCCATTTCCTTTCGATGTTCTCTTGCTTGTAATCGTCTTGTGTGTGTTATGTCAATGCTTCCTATCACCATTATTCTGCGTGTTCGTTGGTCATTTAAAAAATCCTGCTCTTTTGGAGGGACTTTCTTACTCTTTTCACATGAGCATCTCCTAAACTCCTTACATTTGCAGGTGCAGATGTCAAACAAAGTGCATTTTGAAGAGTTTACAAATTCTTCAAGCTGATTTTTGTACTTAGGCTGATCCTTGCGTGACTTGTATGGCTTTAATAAAGACCTGTATTTATCATGGTACACTCGCATCATCTGTAAAACGCGTATATGTGAAACTATTGGGAAAGAGGCCTTCTTCCAAATATTTTCTACCTTTTTGGAAACTGCCTCTGCTATTTCAGAAAATGAAGGCTCCTTGTTATTCATCTGCTCCTTCACTAAATGTTTTGTGAACAGGTAATTTTTCATAATGCAGTTATAAGTTGGTAGTTGCATATCACTCATCTCACAAGGTACTTCAAATATGGCACACTTCATATGTTCTCTAGTGAAATGTTTATATTTAGTATTTGATGCCATAATATTTTTAAGAAAAATTCACAATCACAAAATATCCTGTAACATCAAAACATTATATAATTAATATATATAATATATTTTATAAGTATATATAATATATTATATAAATATATAATATATTATATAAATAAACTAAAATTATATAATACATTATAACAAGCATTTTATAATAAAATCAATATTATCTCTATATAAATCACTTTAAAATAAAGTTTTATAATATTCCGATCATATTAAAAATCTCTCCGATCAACTGAGCGACTAGGCCTACTACCTAAGAAGACAAGTGTTAACACACTGTTCTAATGTCTCACAGAAAGAAATTCCTTCACACCAAAACCCTCCCCCACAACCCTCCCCAAACCCTCCCCCACAACATTCAGTGTAGTCTCAACATGACTCAGTTACTCTAAATTGTGTTAACTTCAGCTCTCTTGTGGCAGCTGAAGATATTAAGCATATGAAAAGACATTTTTACAAAACGAATTCCTATCATTTAAGAATCTTAACCAAACTATTAGATAATTCTACGATAAACTTTTATAATAGTTTGACAAACCTAAATTAGAAGCATTTTTTTCCTTTTTACACAAAATTGTGTTAACTTTAGCCCCCTGGTGGCAGCTGAAAATTTTAAACAAATGAACTCATATTTTGGCAGGCATATTTCATCCACTAAATGCAACTTTTAATCACTATTAGAACTTCATACTAGAAAAAAAGTATTTTTCGCTCCACCCTAATGTATAGGTATAGTGCTCATTGATTTCCATTTATCACAACTTAAAATGTATGCAGTGTATATATAGTTACAGGACCATTTTAATTTTGAATTCTTACCTTTCTGTGCTGTAGATCTGCCAAAGCTTTGGATGCCTTCAAAGTAACTTCTTTGCAAATCCTGTATGTTCGTCCATTAGTAGTAGATGCCTCAACTTGTGTTAGAATATCTGAATATGGTAAGATTAATTCATCTGGTTGACCAGGATACACAAATGATGGGTTTGGGCCATGAGGATGAAGGAATGTGACTTTTACTTCTCTATTCTCTGGTATCTTTTCCAGCACATATGCCACCCACCAATGGCCATCATATGCAGCAGTAACAAAACCATGTATTTTCTCCTCAGTCACAACTTCTTCTTTTTCAGTAACTTTCTCAATATTTGAATAATCTGATAATGAATAATGTTTAACCTTAAGAGAAGTCAATGAAACTGGCTGTAAATGGTGTAATTTCTGTGTACCAGCAATAGTCCTTGCAGTTGAGTGTCTTTCTTGGAGAAGTTGGCTTTCCTCTTCATGCTCTTATTGGTTGAAAAATGACATTTTATATTTACAATATTTTCACTTGCAAATGTATATAACTGTTCTGCAGTAAGGATCTGTTCATCATAAGGTCGTTGTAGACTAGCTTTTGCAGCTGATCTCTTAACTGTGCCTCCAACACCATCACAGGGTCCCTTTCCATGACTTGTTGCAAAAAAAATTCCATTCTGCCTCAATTCCAAAATCATCTCTGTGATGGCAGAGATTCAAAAAGTTTTTGCAGTTCTTATACTGTCCTGCACACCCATCTGAAAAGTAAATTATTTTGTGGATGGAACTGATGGATGAGATATTATCTTTTAGGAATTTTATCAGATGCTTTTGAAACAAATGTACAGCAACTGTGTTATGGATGTTACACTCTGAAATAATAACAAAGCTAAGGTGAGCAATCTCATCTTCCTTTTTATAGTAAATAACAAATGGATGTAGAGTAGCCATCTCATTGTTCCAGTGAAAGCTCTGAACCTCATCTTGAAGAATAAAGGAATAATTTTCAGCAAAATCACACACAGCAAGGACCTCACCATCTTTCAAAGACATTTTTGTTTCACGGTAATAAGTGCTGCATCTTTGTCTTGAAGTCATGTATCTGGTATTCTTTCAGTTGGTTACAGAATTGGTCAATATATTCATCTGTATTCAGTTCTACTGATTCAAGATTTGACCGATCTGTATTGGTCCACTTTTTAAAATTTATGATATCAATGAAGTTGTTTGTAAATATGTCCAGTAGTCTGTTTTTTAAATCTGATGGATCTCCACATTGTTCACATTGTCTGAGGCAGCATTTCTGTGAGGCAGGATTGCATTCCATAAAGGCAACACAATGACGTACATTCTTAATGGGTGTGTCATCATTTGCAGTTAGTTTTTCTAATTCAGCTCCTACAAACATAAGTTTGGCATTCTGATGAATTGTACAGACACATACTGAGTGAGTTCCTGTTGCTCCAGCAATAACACACTGCTTTGGACGCAATTCTGCAAATTTACTGAATCCCACCTTAACCAAAGGATTTCTTTCTTTGAAAATATGATAGGCTTCTTTTAAATTGCAAAGTAAAAGATGCTTTTGCAAATGTATCCTTCCTCTTTCATTGTCAATGATACTACAATAGTCTTTCTTTCCTGGCATTGTTCTACTGATGTCTTCTGAAAGATAAAATGCTTTAATAGCGTCAACAGTATCCTGTTTAATTCTTTTCCCACCCTTTGGATTTGGGTCTGAAAGGACACCTTTTTCTTCAACTATTTTTTTAGTAATAGATGCTGTATGCCTTGTTGTGTTAAATTCTGAAGCAATTTTCCTAATGCTCCAACTTTTGGGCAATACAGTGAGGATTTTTATTTTATCACTTCTTTTAATATTTTCATTTTTGAATTTTTCCTTGAGTTGATTTATTATTTCTAAACAGTCTACATCTCCAGATGGCTCCTTAAATTGTGAGTCAGAAATCTCTCTTCCTGCAACTGTTTCCATTCTCTTCTTAACTGTCTCTGTCACCTTGCTTAGTTTTTTAGCTCCATATGACTTTTGCTCTACAAGCTTTCTCTTTTTTATGGGTGATTCACCAATTGAAACAAAAGAAGCATTCAAAGTACACATCTCATGGTTTTGCTCTGAAGTTGATGCATCACTATTGTCAACATTTTCAATTTTCTCAAGATCTTCAGGTGGTTCACTACTACAAGAAGAATCATCATTTATGTCTGAATTCAAAGTGCCTATTCCTTTCTCAGGCAAGGACTCAAGATGTTCTCTACACTGCTTACAAAGTCTGTGATGTAGTGTTAAGTGCAGATCGGGAAACTTATTTACAAGTTCCTGTGGTACAATTCTCAAACTCTTCTTTCGACACTGACCTTTGTGACGCAGCAAAGGATCAGCACACTTTTGTTTCAGTTTTAAATGTTCCATGTTTGTACTCTGAAATCACAAAAGCACAAAGAAAATCCTGAAAAGAAAACAATGAACAATTAATGAATTATTAAATAAATTTTTATACATGTATTTAGTAAAAATAAATTAACTTTAACTTGAAGTCAGGAGTCAACTCTGTAAAGTTGATAGTACTTATATACTAGTTGGGCCTTTGGATCAGCGCTACTCCAGTAGATTTGGGGCTGTCGAGGGGTTTAACCCTGGTTGTCTTTTAAAAGACTTCTTTTGGCACAGGTCACAAAAAGGTTTTTGAACTAATAATGTTAAGTTGAACTAAGTCTTCACTGACACTATATCAGAACAGAACTTTTAAATAAATGAACTGACAAAAAAAATCTAAAATTGAAGAATGATGCCAACTTCATTTATTTTTTATACATTGAACTAGTTACAGCTTCTTGGGATTTTGTTGTACATGACTCAAGGTATTAATGTAAAAAAATTGAATTTTTTAGGAGGAATTTTTTTTTATTCAAGGTCAAAGGTCAACTTTTGATTTTTTTATTTTTCACAGTAGAGATATTTAACAAGAGACAATAAACAAGGGGCTACTAAAGAGCTTTAAAATGATATCAAAATCAATGCTCTAGCTTTAATAGTTTTTTAGTTACACCATTTTGGAAATAGTCATTTAACGCAAAAAAGGTCAAAATGTCACAACTTTGTGACCTTGTATCTCAGTAACCAAAGGTCAGTCAGCTCTAATAATTTGGGAATTTAAGTTTGGCATGTATATCTGCTATTGTGCCAAGTATGAGCAAAATTGAAAGGGGTGAGTGCAAAAAGTGCCATTTTGTGGCTGAGTTGACATGGAATGACCCCAAACTGTTTTTGAAGACTGCGGCTCTTACACACCATATACTTTGTTGCTCAAAGAAGTCAGCAGTTTTTTCAATGGGATAGGGATACAATGATAGTATTTGTAACCTAAGATTGCAATCGTTACTTGCTTGAAATTTCTCCTTTAATTCTTCCATAACCTTTTGATACCTGAAATAAAGTGTATTTGACATTAAGTTTAATTAGTATATTTTTAATTAAACTTTTCATAAAATATATGTATATGTATTATATTGTCCGATTATAAAAATGTAAATAGATAAAACTTAATTTAGTATATACTTCGATGACTGTATTAAATTTAATTTAAAATGTCAAATTTCAATAACTATGTCCGAAAAGTAGTCTTGCCTTTCTAAATCATCTTCCAAACAACTTTTTTTGGATGGACCAGCTTCAGAATAGTCAATAGGAGCCCCATAAGCAGCTTCAAAACTTCGTTTAACCTTTTCCATTGTTGATCTGAATTTCGTAGAAGCCTTTATCTGTTTTTGTCCCAGCTTCAATCCAGCTGTAAAACAAATTCATAAATTTAGGTTGCGTGAAATAATAAAATATCAAATATTTTGTATATATGTATTCAAATGCTGATGCTAATATTTAAAAACAGAAAACTACGAATTTTGCATTAAGAAACAAATGTCCTGAATGGAGTCTCTATTGTTTTATTACATGTTTTAATAGGGCTTTCATCAAATAAAGGTAAAATATTGTCGCTGAGCAAATCTTTATTGAATTGCCTGTCTTGAACGACAAATTCTTCCAATGGTGGTGGATTCGTGGAATCGCTACTGCTTCGCTCCATACATTCGTTAAGTATGTCTGACTCAGGTATTGGTGCAGGTTCCGGCTCTCTGGATGAACGCTGAACATGTTCTAATACAATTGGCTTCTTTTTAATTGTGACATAGCAATTGCTGCATAGTAATTGATTTTCTTCCAAAATTCCATAGCTTGCAGCTGCCATGGCAGAGTTTACTTTTTTGATGTTACAGGAAATTCTTCTTGAGTGTTTTTTCATAGGATCGCAACAAAATTTTGTGTTTTGAGGCATTCTAAGGGTTAGGTAAATTTACATAAACTAGAAAATTAGGTATATACTTAAAATCTGGAAAGAAAGCAAAAAATTTTTAAAATTTGGAGGATTTTTTTTTGTAATTTTTTTTTCATAATAATCGTCGATAAGCTGACTTTTTATTACTTATTATGGTGTACATACATCAAATAAACATTTTTTATTCCTGGTCTTTTTTTCGAAAAATGATATCTTCGCTGCCAAATTGCAAAAAAAAAAAAAAAAATTGACGTTTTTTCCAGAAAATCATAATTTTATTTTTGTTACCCTAAAAAAGGATACATATTTAGAAACTACAGTTAATTTTACATATTTTATCATTTACGACTTACTACACTACCGCAATTAGGAGCCAAGATATTTACGTTTGAAAATTATTAGTTTTTTCATTTGACCAAAATTTGGTCAAGCCATAAAATTTGACCAACTTGACCAATTTTCAAAAAAATTCAGAAATTTGTAATTTGGACCTAAACCAACCCTCACACCAAGTTTCATGAATTTTGAAGAGGTTACCGTGTACTTCATTTGTCTATTTCTCGTAGAATTACCCTAATAGATCCTTCTCAGTATCATACACTTCAACTATGCTTCCAACAAACCAGTCACCTTCATAGAAACAGGCCACATATGTACCAGGTTTATATTGGTAAGCCACATTTTCTTGTGTAGCATTGAGGAAGGAAAGTTGTACGTTAAAGAAATTTTCATCACTAGAAATTTTGTACAGTTTAATGCCTGTTGATGAAGGTCTAAAGCAGTGATATGAACGGGTTCCTAGGATTGTCTTAATTAAGGAATACCTTTTTTGTAACTCAAATAAATTAGCATTTTCCTCAATTTTAGCTGAATCAATGTACAGAAATTGTATACCATTAATATTAGATTTGCACCAATCGAACATCTCTTTTGGATTGGTGATGTGACCTTTACTTGTTGCTTGTAGACTTGCCCGGGCAACTAACCTTTTGACGGTGCCACTGCCACCAACACCATCACAGGGGCTCTTTCCATGAGAGGTGGCAAAAAAGTTCCATTCACATGTTAGTTGGAAATCTTTTTCATGTAACACTGAATTAATGATGTTTTTATAGTTTTTATATTGACTTGCTGCGCCATCGCTAAAGTAACAAATATGTTTTAGTTTAGGATTCTGACTTTTAAGTAATTTCAAGGCTTCACATAAAAAAGAATGAACTGCAGTTGTGTTGTGTGTAAGTGAATCTGATATTACACAAAAATTTGTAACTTTTAGTTCACCATCAACTTTTTGATAGCAGACTACCGGATGCAAGGTAGCCTGGGTATTGTCCCAGTGATGCCCTTGTACAGCATCCTGAATTATAAAACTATAGTTTTCAGAGAAGTCAACAAGCACTAATGCTGCAGAATCATTGAGGTTTTCTTTACAGTCGGACAAATATTTTGATTGGGCTTTTGCTATGAAATGGTGTACTTTCAACTTTTTTGCACTTTCACATACAGGGGTTAGACAAAATAATATGAACACCCGCCAATTTCACCGGTTATCTTTACGGACTGCTCAGACACAAAGTAAATGGTCAAATGACTGGCAAACCTATTTAAATGCGTAACAGAGAGTGTATACATCATGTTATAACCCTCACGTTGTTTTTACAGATCTGAGTGAATTATGAATTAGCAGTTATGAAAGACCTGTCAGACTTCCAAAGAGGGCAAATTGTCAGAGTGCGGATGGCTGGTGCATCGGTGATGAAAACCGCTCAGATGTTCAATGTATCCAGACTCGTAGGCTGGGCTGAAACTCAAGATAGAATTAATCAGAGTCATTAACAGTTGGCTTTTGATATAAAAATAAGATTCCTGAAAAAAATAATTGGTGGTCACCAACGTGTGTCCAGCCACCCCAGTTTTTGTAAAAACATCTAATGCCGCACTAGCAAAATCAGGAAAATGGCAATATCTCTTCTTCTGAACATGCTAGAGAGATGGTTTGCATACCAAACGATGCAGAATTTGATTTAGAACAAATTATTAGGAGTGTATCTTTTCATAAAACCTTTAGTTTTTGAGTTATTTTAGAAAAACTAATTTTTGGGGCCCATAGACCCCCTTTCAACGGACCTTAGTGACAAAAGAAATTCTAAAATAAGCATGATTTGGCTTTTTGATTACTAACATTGCCCTAAAAGGATGTTGACATGGACATAGTGATCACATGATATGACTTTTCCTTGTTATCTTGCATCCATTATGCTTGATTAAAGAATAGAGGGTGGGGCTGCTTCATGAACTTTTTTTAAATGTACTGTAATAAATTGAAAACTTGTTTTCTTTTCAGGTGCCTTTGTTATAAGTTTCCAACTGCAATTTGTCATTGAATTCAACATTTGCAATATAAAGTATGACTTCTACAAGGAAAACAGTTGCTAAAGTACTTGGTGATGTATGTTTTATGCCAGCAGAACAGTTTCCTTTAGGGAAATTGCCTACGTTGAAGCAAGTTATTGAGAGGTGTTTGTGTTTTGGAGACTATAAAACAGATGCTGTACTGAGAGCTACTTCTGAGGAATTGCATAAATTGTGGGTCACATATAATGTTTATCCAATATCAGTAAATGTCATACAGAGCCGACTGAAAACCCAAATAAAGGAATTCAACCGCCTTCTGAAGTATGACAAAAAGAAAAGGGGACCTAAATATCATCAAGATCTGGATGATTTTCTGAAAACTGTAAACGTTTTATTTGACATATATCAACATGATCACAAACTGTTGGCAGATACAGAGAAAAAGCACTTACTAAAAATGACTGAATCTGATTACCAGTTTTATGAGGTAGGTCTGTTGATTGAATTTCAAGTTGTAAATTATTAATTAATATTAATTAATTATCAATTATTAATATTATCAATTATTAATAATTTGCTACAATTTTTAAAGTGCATTTAATAAGTTAGTAATATCAATAATGCACTATTAATGATGTTAATGATAAGGGGATGTGTCAGAATGGAATGTTGTGGACTTCAAATATATACCTTATCCTGCATTTGTGCTTCTACCAAATGAGGTGGTCAATAATTTATCAACAGACCAATACTATGGATACTGCATCTGCTGGGCAATTATTACTGGTGAAGTGGATGAAGACCTTGCACTCTTAGAAGTTGGCCTGCTAAATCTCACTCGATGGCTCACCTTAGCCTGTAGAATTCTTCGCTTTTATGTTTCATAAAAAAGACGCAGTAAGAACCTCAAAATCATATTAGAATTCATCATCAAAGTATACTTTCACAGTTGGTTCAATATCAAGGCTAATAAGAGGCTAAGTGATGGGTCAAGAAACCTATTCAATATGATCCAAAGAGTAAATAAATTCCCTGACAGGAAAATTAGAGAAATTTATGACATATTAAACAATAACAGCTATTTTGCTCATGGTGAAAATATTTTATTTGCAATGCTGGCTGATGAAGATGAAGAGGTGAGGAGGTGTGCTATCAATAAAGTTCTGTGTCTGAGGGGAATTATAGAGGATTTTGATGATGAATCTGGTAGTAGCAATGATTTTGCAGGTGGAATAATTGAAAGTGATGATGAGAATGAAGAGGATCATGAAGGTGGTACTGATGAATATCCTGCTATAGATGAGAATGTTAGGGTCTTTAGAAAGCCAATCATCAATTTCAAAGTTTCTGCATACCACAAGCTGTCTGCTATGTCCCAATGGGAAACTGTTCCACCTGTATTAAAAGAATTCAGTAATGATGAACTGCGTGATATCATTAATACCGCATTGAAACTGGATCACGAGTGCCACAGTCAGAATGTTGAAAGGCACATCAAGCTTGTCACTGAAGCATCCTTGGCTGTTGTAGGTCATGAGCGTAGAGATGGTCTTATTAGAAACAAAATTAGATCACGTAAATTAATGAAAGATTTTGTGTCTAAAAAATATTTTAAGTTCTAGATTATTATTTATCATGCTAAAATATGACAAAATGACAATTTGTTAATTGTATAATTTAATGTTTGGCGTTTTGGAATGTCAAAAAGCATTTTCAATGAATTTAAAATGGCTGATTTTGATTGATTTTGATTGCTGATTGAAAACCACTAATACATGTCAATTTGCAGCTTGAGAATGTTTTATTGTGTTGACATTCAGTTGAAAGGGGGTCTATGGGCCCAAAAGATTAGTTTTTCTAAAATAACTCAAAAACTGAAGGGTTTATGAAAAAATACCACTCTTAATACTTTGTTCTAAATCAAATTCTGCATCTTCTGGTATGCAAACCATCTCTCTAGCATGTTCAGAAGAAGAGATATTGCCATTTTCCTGATTTTGCTAGTGCGGCATTAGATGTTTTTACAAAAACGGGGGTGGCCGGACACACGTTGGTGGCCACCAACTGTTTTTTTCAGGAATCTTATTTTTATATCAAAAGCCAACTGTTAGTCACTGATAAATTAAAATCAAACAAAAATTATAGTTTCAGCCCGGCCTAAATTCCAGAGGAACTGTCTCTATGGTCATGTCTGCATACCAAAACCATAGAAAGACAAGCACCGACAAATGCAATAGTGGATGCAAGAAGAAGCTGTGTGATCGAGACTGCCAGGTGCTAAAGCGCATTGTGACAAAGAGCCATAAAACCACAGCTCCAAAAGTGACTGCAGAGCTTAACCAGCATCTTGCAAGCCTGGTATCGACCAGAACTGTACATCGTGAGCTCCATGGAGCTGGATACCATGGGAGGGCTGCAATTGCCAAACCCTTCCTTTCGCACATCAACATTGAGCGGCGCAGAAAATGGTGTAATGACCATAAGAATTGGTCAATGGACCGGTGGAAGAATGTAGTCTACTCTGACAAATCCTCCTTTACGCTATTTCCATGTTCTGGTTGAGTTTACGTCTGGAGACAGCCTAAAGATGCTTAGGACCCCGACTGCCTGACCCCAACCGTTAAGCATTGAGGCGGATCTGTGATGGTTTGGGCAGCAATATCGTGGAATACTCTTGGCCCAGCTGTAGTACTGCATGGTAGGGTTAACGCCCAGGTCTATCTGTCAATATTGGCTGACCAGGTCCATCCCATGGTCCAAACGCTGTTTCCCAATGGTGGCGCCATCTTCCAGGATGATAATGCACCAATCCACACTGCTGGGGTCGTTAAAAACTGGTTTGAAGAGCATGTTAGTGAAGTAGAATGCTTGGATTGGACTCCACAATCCCCGGATCTTAACATTATCGAGCATCTGTGGTGTCAGTTGGAGCAGCAGGTCAGAAGCTGATTCCTACCGCCGGCGTCTTTGGAGGAACTGGAGCAGGGTTTGCTCGAAGAATGGCTCAGGATTCCTCAAGCCACTGTCCAAAAGCTGTATGAATCAATTCCCGATGCATTGCAGCTGTTATTGCCGCGAAAGGAGGACCAACTCCATATTAAGAATAAAAACTGCCATTTATCAAGGTGTTCATATTATTTTGTCTAACCCCTGTATGTCTTCTACTACATTCAAAACACTTTCTGTCATTGTGAAAAGTTGGGTATGGTCTGTATGAAGCCACTGCTTAAAGGAAACCTCATCATCCATGTCATAATCATTGTTTTCAAAAATGGTAAGAAGCCAATCCCGTAATTCATTTAAACCAGGACATGTTTTGCAGTTATTAATCATGCAGTTTCTGGTTTCAGTGTTGCAGACTATTTTCCCTAGTAACTCTCTTAATTCTACTTTGACGGGGAGTGATTCACATAAAAGTTTAAAGTTCTGGTGTGTTTCACAAATGCATACATTGTGTGATCCTTTACTCCCCACACCCATACACCATTTTGGTCTCAGTTCAAAAAACTTTGATTTGGAGATTTTGTCGTTTGGATATTTATTTTTGTAAAGCGTATATAATTCTCTGATATTTGTCAACAACAGTATTTTCTGCTTGTGAACCTTCCCTTGTGGTGTTTTTATTGATTTGTAGTCTTTTTTACCAGGGCATTCTCTAGTATATTCATTGTTTTGGAAAAATTCTATCACTCTTTCCTTTATTTCATCGCTTATACCCTTGCTACTCTCTTTATTTCTCATTATAGGAAGGATACCTTCTTTTCTCTTTAAGGCCCTCACAGCATTAACCATTCTGGCTGACACTTCAAATTCTTTCATAATTCTTTCTCTGGACCAGGTTTTACCAATTGGAAGGAGTGTTAGAATTTGTATCTTTTCTTGTCTGGTACTAGTTTTACACTTTTCTTTCAGTTCCTCTATCATATGCTGATAACACTTTTCTTCCTCACTCTCTATAGGTTTCTCCGCTTGCTCATCCAAAATGCTAGGCCTCATATGAAGTACTTTTGACAGCTTTGATTTTGTTGATGTTTCAATTTGCTTTAGTTTCCTTTTCACGTAAAACTTTCGATCTCTTGCTCTTACATACTTAATGGGTGAGCATTCTAGTGAACCTAACGTTTCATCAAATGTCTCCTTAACTATTTCTTCTGGAACATATTCATCACTACCTGAGTCTTTTTCATCTTCAATCGTCTTGGCTCTAGAGAAGCATGTTGAGCAAAGTTTCTGTCCTGGTATCAGATTCAGTTTAGTTGCTATGTCTTTGTCAATAATTTGTAGTGATTCTACAAATAAAGTAGGGTAATGTAAACTCTAAACACATTGGAAAATAATTTTAAAACCTCAACATTTGGTTATAGGCTATTCGTATAAAATATTCAAAACATATGCATTCAGTAGCACAGTATATAGCCTACCCTATTAAAATTAAATAGCTAATTTAGGTTACAATTTACAATATAAACTTCTTTATGAAATATAAATATATTAGTACGTATATTTACTTGTTATCTTCTTTCAATGATTTCTCCATGGATCTTGGCAGCTACGTTGCATTTGTTGGTAATGCATTCCAAACATTTTTTCATGGTGGTAGCATACAGTAGCACTATTTGGGTTGATTACAGTTGCTTTTGTTCTCGACAATAGCAGTTTCCTTGTTTCATCTGTCAGCTCATGTAAGGTATACATACCCACCTTCCTGGTGAGTGTGTTCATGACAGGGATCATCCAAGTACATACCAAAGCTGCACTTTGATTCTTGATTAGAATAAGCCATTATTACAGGCAGTAAAATTAAGTTAATTGCTCTAGTTAAATTTTCTGAAAATAAAAGATCATGATCTATAAAATAAGCCTGGACATTAATGATTAACCATCATGTTTTACATTTATAAGAATATACAAAGCGAAATGAGCTACCCAGAGCCCTTTGAGTCGCTGGTTGTTTTGACAGACATATTAAATTTCTTGTATGTTTTAGACTTATTTACATATTACAATTGTAAATCAACTTAAGTAATAAAATGGAAGTAAAATTACAATTCAATGTCATAAATAGAAATTTAAAAATTTACAAATTTTGCAAAAATTTGAGATTTTTCACAAAAAGCACTTTTCTTTGAATCACCAAAACTATATGAAGGAGTTGAGTTGAGATCTATTCCTTAATACGGTATATGTCTTTTTACACATATGTATCTATCTTTACTAGAAGTATCAACTCCCTGACTAATTTCAGACACCTTTATATTAAGCCCCAAAATTGATATTAATTTTGGAAATTTTATGAAAATATCAACTTTTGGAAATTTTTAAAAATATAAATAAATCCTTTTTTGGTTATTTTTTATTTCACTCATAAATTTACAACCCATAGAGACTATTAGGAGTATTAAAACAGCTGTGATTGATGTAGAACTAAAACTTTTGAAAATGGTAGAGTCGTAAAAGTGGGAGGAATTGATGCAAGCTTCAAAATGGAGCCATATTTAAGCCCTTGTAACGTAGAAACTATTTGTTCCACCGCCTTTTTGCTTGCAAAATTGAAAAGCCCACCAGAAGTTGTATTGGCATGACAAATTTGAAGCTTCTACTCCTATTAGAAGACACTTTTCAAGGCCTCTCAAAATGAAGGTGTTGGCCAATCAAACCCAACATGGGCATTTTTTGTCGAAGGTGGGGGCCATTTAAACGACCATAAAATTAAAAGTTTTTGACTGAGGAAGCTAAAATTTTAGATTTAAGCTATTGAATGGTGTATGAATCAACCCTGAAAATTTGAAGAAAATCAGAGATGGTCACCCGACCACCCGTGTACCATTTGAGCTGGAATGACCCCTGAGCCTCCTTTTTAATGAGAACATGCTTAGATACGCCAGTCTTTCCTTATATGTCAATTGTCTTAGAGATGGGATCATTCTTGTTGCTTGTTTCTGTACTTTTTCCAGTTTTTCAATATCTTGTATCAAATAGGGACTATTAAATTGAATGCAGTATTCGAGGAGGGGTCTCACATATGAAATGTATAGTTGCTTTATAATATTGGGTGATTTGTATTCAATGTGTTGGTTTACGTCGTCGTCGTCGTTGGCCTAGGCAAGCTACGGCTTGGGACCGTAGCGCATCTATCCGGTATAGGTTAACCTGGATGATGTAGCCATAAGCACTGCCGCTAGTTAAGTGCCAACCAGTGATTATCTCACTAGCCGTATTGAGTCCGTTAGGCGAAACTACGACAGTACCAAAGGTGGAAAATATAACCTTTGGTTTTCTATTATTTATTTGCAAAATGGACATGGCATTAGATTAAAATAAATATTTGAATATAAATGATTAACTGACAATTGTGATATATAATTAATTATGTTTACATACATTTACATACAATAAAATAATATAGTATACATAAAATTAGTATTAATGTGGCTCACAATTGAATTATAATGGGGTAACTAATTTAAAATGAATTTATACTATTCCGAAATTCAAGACGGTAAAATTAACATTTAACTTGAAACTAAAATAAGAGTATTCACTACACACTCCCCCACCAGAGAGGAAGTTCAAAGAGTTCCGAACGACACTGATTTCCTCTGGACCTTTTTGGTAGCTACATGTACCTCACTTAAGGTTGATTCCAAAAACGCAGGCTTAAGACGATCGATAGAAACCTTGTCGACCTTGGAACCGTGCTGGATGAGGAATGATTTGCGCGTACGTCGGAGAACTTCATAGGGTCCGTCATATGGACATTGGAGAGGCCGTTTTGGGACAGGTACACGAACGAAAACGTGGGTGCAAGATTGGAGGGCTGGGGAAACAAAGATGTTCTGTTGGCTAGTCAATCGAGGGGGAACAGGCTGAAGGGACTGCATGTGAGAGGAAAGTGTTTGAGCGAATTCCGTAGGATCACATGACTTATCCCCTGCAGTGAAGTAGCCACCTGGTAGCCGCAGTGTTGTTCCATAGACTAGTTCAGCCGCTGTAGTCTTCAGATCACTCTTAAATGCAGAGCGAATACCAAGCAACACGAGTGGAAGCTTATCCATCCAATGGGAGTCTTCGTGACACATAAGGGATGACTTCAGCTGGCGATGGAAGCGTTCGACGAGGCCGTTAGCTTGCGGATGATACGCACAGGTATGCGCATGTACTGTACCCAACAAGCTGGTAAACTTCTTCCAAAGCGAAGACTCAAATTGGCGACCTTGGTCAGTGATGACTTTTGTCGGCAATCCAAATCTTGATACCCATCCATGAAGAAAGGCTCTTGCAACAGTTTCCGCTTGGATATCAGGAAGTGGAATGGCTTCAGGCCATCTGGAAAAGCGGTCGAGACAGGTGAGCAGATAACGTTGGCCTTGAATCACTGGAAGAGGGCCAACAATGTCTACATGAATTACTTCAAATCGCTGGGATGGGGGCGGAAATGCGTCAAAGGGGGACCTGGTGTGCCTTTGGACTTTGGCACGCTGGCAGGCAAGGCACGTTTTGGTCCAATGTTTGACATCCTTCCGCATCGAGGGCCAAACAAAGCGAGAGGTAACCAGGTGTTGCGAAGCACGGATACCAGGATGGAGGGCTTATGAAGATCCATGAAGACTGCTTGTCTGTGACATGGAGGGACATATGGGCGAATAGCAGCTGTTGATACGTCGCAATAGAGGGGCACAGACAATCCTGGCATACTCATTTTCTTGAGGGAAAGTGAGTGAGTGGAGTCTTCTCTGAGCAGGTCTTGTAGTTCCGTATCCTTATCTTGATCCTGTGCAATAGCATTCCACAGTGTAGAGCTGAGGGTAACAGAAGTAATCTCTATTCTTGAAAGTGCATCCGCTGGAGTGTTCAAGACACCTTTGATGTGGCGGATATCTGTGGTAAATTGCGAGATATAATCGAGTTGCCTGATGACTCTGGAGAGTGGTTACAGCTGTTTTTATTGAAGACAGTGACCAAAGGTTTGTGGTCGGTAAAAACACAAAACTCTCGGCCTTCAAGGAAATGTTGAAAATGCTTCACGTTTAAGTAAATAGCAAGAAGTTCACGTCCGAAAGCACTATAACGCGTTTGGGCTGGCTGCAGCTTTTTCGAGTAAAACGCGATGGGTGCTTGTTGACCGTTAATGGTTTGTTCCAACACTCCACCGATCGCAACATCTGATGCATCGACCGTCAGAGTTAGGGGGGCATCACTGATAGGAAATGACAGAGACAATGCACTATTGATAGCATTTTTGGCATTGTCGAACGCCTGTAAACTATCGCTACACCATAACAATTTCGTTACCTTGCGTTTGTGTGTGATCATAGCGTGTAGAGGAGCAAGAACACTAGCACAGTTTTTAATGAACTTGTGGTAATAATTTACCAAACCTAGGAACCGACGTAACTCACGCTGATTATTTGGCATTGGGTAATTTTTTATCACGTCACACTTGTCCTGAAGGGGGGTAATTCCGTGCTGCGAAATCGTGTGACCAAGAAATTCCAAGGTTGGCTGTGCAAACACACACTTAGATGCATTAATAGTAACACCGTATTGTTCTAAGCGTTGAAAGAGGAGTGAAAGATGTTCCTTATGTTCCTCTTCCGTTGAGCTGGCCACAAGCAAATCATCGATGTAGGCATAAACAAAGTCTAAGCCTCTGGTGACCTCATCTATAAACCTCTGAAAGGTTTGCGCAGCATTCCGTAGCCCGAACGGCATCTTCAAAAATTCGAATAACCCAAATGGTGTACAAACTGCAGTCTTGGGAATATCCGAAGGCTCTACGGGAATGTGGTGGAAAGCCTTAACGAGATCTATTTTACTGAAGATAGATTTGCCGTGGAGAAGAGAAGTAAAGTCTTGGACATTTGGTACCGGATATCGGTCCGGGATGGTTGTCGAATTCAAAAACCGGTAATCCCCACATGGTCTCCAGTCTCCTGACTTCTTCTGGACCAGGTGTAGGGGAGAGGACCAACTGCTTTTGGAAGGTCTTATTATCCAAGATCCATCATAAGCTGGAATTCCGATTTGGCAGCTTTCAGTTTGTCCGGGGCAAGACGTCTGGGTTTTGCAAACACAGGGGGACCTTTTGTTGTAATGTGATGGGTAATGGTGTGTTTAATGGTATCACCCATCTGCATCGGTTGAAGAATTCCTGGATATCGCTGGAAAAGGCACTGGTACATGGAATTAGGGGGAACGAGGGAAAGTGCAGAGTTCGAGGCGTCCGGAAGGGCAACCTGTTTGGCAAGAACAGAAAGCAGTGTGGCCTGGTCGCATAAGCGTCGCTTGTCAAGATCCACCAGGAGTTTGAAATGCTGGAGGAAGTCAGCGCCGATTATGGGATGCTGCACTTGAGCACAGATGAAAATCCACTTGAAGGATCGGTGAAGGCCCAAGTTTAGTTCACGCGACTGAGTACCGTACGTGGGTATGCGTGAACCGTTAGCAGCGTATAGAGGCGGAGATTCCGAGTGCGTATGACCAGATTTTTGAGGGAATACACTGACTGACGCTCCGGTATCGACCAAGAAATTGACACCAGAGTTCCTGTCCTTTATGAATAACAGGTTGGCAGTGCGAGTACTAGACGCCATTAGGACTCGCTGCTGGGGTTTTCCGACGAAAAATTGCAAGGGGAGATGCACTTCCTAGCCTTCTTTCCAAATTTCGAGTGGTAGAAGCAGATCTTCCCGGAACTCGAACGATGCCTCTTCGTAAATCTTGACCGAGAATGGCTTCTTTGCCGTTGATTTTGTAGCAGAGAACAAACGTGGTTGAGTTGTTGACTTAACTCTTCCACTTTCAACTCCAGTTCCGATTGTGTGTTCACGTTGTTGACCGGAGCTGTGTCAATCTCCACTACTTTGTCGGCAGTTTCTGCTAGTTTATCAACTGGAGTAGCAGGATCCATAGTGGCCAAGACACGCTGAGCTGATGGAGGAAGTTTCTGCAAGAACAACTGTCTAAAGATGTCCTTATCGAAGGTTTGTGCGCGTTCGCCTAGAGCGCACTGCATAGCCCTCAGCATTTGAGTGGGCTTACGGTCTCCAAGTTCTTCTTTTGAGATTAACTGATGTAGCTTCTCACGCTCGGAGACAGTGGTGCGGCACAGGATGGCAGACTTCAGATCGTTGTATGGGTCCTCACTCGTGGAAGTAGACACGATGACGTCACGGACTTCAGAGATGATGCTCGCTGGTAGAGAGGACAAAACATGATCGTATTTCGTCCTGCTAGCGGTGATCCTTCCCAAGTTGAATTGTGATTCCACTTGGTGGAACCAAATAAATGGATCACCCGGCCAGAAGACGGGGAGCTTTACGCTCAAGTGGGAGATGGCACCAGCGTCGTCAGGCATCTTCTCCTATGCTTGCTGACGTACAAGCAAGACGACAAGTTCCCAACGAAGGAGTGGAGGTTGAGACGAGCGCAGGCACAGAGCGCACGGGCAGGGGTGAGGGGCAGAGGGCACGAGCGACATTACAGTCTGGTCCTAGTCGCTCGGGTGAAGGGGGTGGTGGGCACGAACGACGTTACAGTCTGGTCCTAGTCGCTCGGGTGAAGGGGGTGGTGGGCACGAACGACGTTACAGTCTAGTCCTAGTCGTTCGGGTGAAGGGGGTGATGGGCACGAACGACATTACAGTCTAGTCCTAGTCGCTCGGGTGAAGGGGGTGATGGGCACGAACGACATTACAGTCTAGTCCTAGTCGTTCGGGTAGAAGGGGTAATCCAGCTCCGGGGTCATCAATTGTTGGTTTACGTCGTCGTCGTCGTTGGCCTAGGCAAGCTACGGCTTGGGACCGTAGCGCATCTATCCGGTATAGGTTAACCTGGATGATGTAGCCATAAGCACTGCCGCTAGTTAAGTGCCAACCAGTGATTATCTCACTAGCCGTATTGAGTCCGTTAGGCGAAACTACGACAGTACCAAAGGTGGAAAATATAACCTTTGGTTTTCTATTATTTATTTGCAAAATGGACATGGCATTAGATTAAAATAAATATTTGAATATAAATGATTAACTGACAATTGTGATATATAATTAATTATGTTTACATACAATAAAATAATATAGTATACATAAAATTAGTATTAATGTGGCTCACAATTGAATTATAATGGGGTAACTAATTTAAAATGAATTTATACTATTCCGAAATTCAAGACGGTAAAATTAACATTTAACTTGAAACTAAAATAAGAGTATTCACTACAAATGTGTGTGCGCATGAGATTGAGTCTAGCATTTGCTTTATTTCTGATTTCCATACAGTGATTTGAGGGTTTAAGTTCATTAGTCACAATGACACCCAAGTCTTTCTCTCTATCATCATTTTTAATCCAAATTCCATTCATATTGTATTCAAATTCTGGATTTTTTGGCCCAGTATGCATAACCTTGCACTTATCAACATTAAATTTCATCTCCTACTTATCTGCCCAGGCTGTTACTCTGTCTAAGTCTTTTTGTATTGTCATTGCTCCTGCTACTGACTTAACATTATGGCCTAATTTTGTATCATCAGCAAATTTTGAGGTTTTACATGATAGACCCTTCTCTAGATCATTTATATAGACAACAAAAAGCAGAGGTCCCAGCACAGACCCCTGTGGGACTCCACTCAATACGGGTCTCCAAGTAGACATTTCTATTTAGATGAACTCTCTGTTTTCTGTTTCTCAGCCATTCTTGTATCCAGTCAGCTATATGACCTCTTATACCATGGGCTCTAACTTTTACCAACAATCTTGCATGAGGAACAGTATCAAATGGAGAGGAGGAATTTCGGTCATTAAACGTAAACTTCAAATTGGATTTTGAATAGGATGTAGATGTTTATGGTTGGCAGTATACAGTACTAGTGTACTACCTACCTCATTACTTTGCTTCCACTTTCTCCTTGAAGCTGTCCTTGGAGTAATTCCTCCGTGGCACAGCACCTGCAATCCTGGTGTACATTCATGGCATTTGGAGACTAAGTGAATGAAATTGCTGAAAAAAAAATAAATGTTTAGTCATGCATTTTGAGGCTCAGGTTATGCATTTTTTTATAAATAATTAGAAGATAAACAGGTTAATTACAGGTTTTATAGGTATGGGGTGATTACGGACACCTCACCCGGATCGGATGCAAATGTACTTTGATGCCTGTAACCCCAAAATGAAAATTCCTACCAACACCACATCTTTTGCATAACTAATTCGGATAATGGGACTATCGTTTGAGGTGGTACAAATCTGCAGATTTTCATTGTCCATTCTGTGAGGGGGGCCATACATTTTGGTAAAAAAAAATGTGCACTGTCAGAATATGCCTTCCCAAGCACCCTGTAGAATGTCTTGAAGGGTGGAATAAAAATCATCATTTGCCATGTGACCAGCTTTTCATGAGCTTTCCAGTGCTGCAAAAGGAATATGAAAAAATTAATTACAATCCACAACACAACACCATAAAGTGTAATGGGTCAAAAATGTCTGGAATCACCCCAGTTTATGGTACTGAGGCAAGGAATTAAACAGGTGAGATCCCTGCTGAGAGATACTATTATATTGAAGGGTTTGAATCCTTCTCTGGCTGATTGGTGGGAGGTGATGTTTTTGACACATTCTGCCAGTTCTTGTTGAGGTATGCACAATTGGTTTGGTATTGGGGGCAACTAAAAGCCCTTCTAGAATTTTCCAGGTGTAGATCAGAATGTACCATATCTCTCAAACCTCCTCTCAATGGAATAAAGGCCAAGATCTCTGAGTCTTATCCTAGTAGTTTAATTTGTTTTTACCCACCTATTGCTCATCAGGTTGTTTAATATATAAAGTAAAAGGTCCTTTGTAGGCCCTCAATTTTTTGCAATTCATTCTGTTTATGGGTAAACCATAATTGAGATTTAACTTCAGTTCAGAATGATAGTATTATATTAGACAAATTAGTAAATTTCATGAAAAAGAATCCTTTTAAATGGCCTGAACAAGAGGACATTTGCTGGATTCCATTCCAACATGTTTTGTGTTCAATTGAACCACCTACAGTTGCTGGGAAAATGGGGAGACAGTACAAGTTATCAAATGATTGTTTATCTAAAATTGAGGAGTATTTTAAAAAAAGCCTAAGTAACTACAGACCTGTATCAAGCTGAATAATAAATTGCCAATTTATGGCTGTGAGGCCATGGAGTGTTGAAGACAATCAGACTTAAAGCCTGAGTACAATAATAAATTCCTGAGTCAGTGTCTAAACATAAGAGTTATTAGCTATATATAAGTTTACATACGAATTTACATAAAACAACACACATTAAAAAAAGAATATGAACTTATAGCCAATAATTCACATGCTTAAAAACTCAGGAATTCATTATTGTCTATAGGGACATTCCAGCTCAATTGGTACAGGGGTGGTCGGGTGACCATCTCCGATTTTCTTCAAATTTTCAGGGTTGATTCATACACCATTCAATAGCTTAAATCTAAAATTTTAGCTTCCTCAGTCAAAGACTTTTAATTTTATGGTCGCTTAAATGGCCCCCACCTTCGACAAAAAATGCCCATGTTGGGCTTGATTGGCCAATGCCTTCATTTTGAGAGGCCTTAAAAAGTGTCTTCTAATAGGAGTAGAAGCTTCAAATTTGTCATGCCAATACAACTTCTGGTGGGCTTTTCAATTTTGCAAGCAAAAAGGCTGTGGAACAAATAGTTTCTAAGTTACAAGGGCTTAAATATGGCTCCATTTTGAAGCTTGCATCAATTCCTCCCACTTTTACGACTCTACCATTTTCAAAAGTTTTAGTTCTACATCAATCACAGCTGTTTTAATATTCCTAATAGTCTCTATGGGTTGTAAATTTATGAGTGAAATAAAAAAATAACCAAAAAAAGGATTTATTTCTATTTAAAAATTTCCAAAAGTTGATATTTTCACAAAATTTGCAAAATTAACATCAACTTTGGGGCTTAATATAAAGGTGTCTGAAATTAGTCAGGGAGTTGATACTTCTAGTAAAGAAAGATACATATGTGTAAAAAAACATATATTAAGGAATAGATCTTAACTCAACTCCTTCATATAGTTTTGGTGATTCAAAGAAAAGTGCTTTTTGTGAAAAATCTCAAATTTTTGCAAAATTTGTAAATTTGTAAATTTCTATTTATGATATTGAATTGTAATTTTACTTCCATTTTATTGCTTAAGTTGATTTACAATTGTAATAATATGTAAATAAGTCTAAAACATACAAGAAATTTAATATGTCTGTCAAAACAACCAGCGACTCGAAGGGCTCTGGGTAGCTCATTTCGCTTTGTATATTCTTATAAATGTAAAACATGATGGTTAATCATTAATGTCCAGGCCTATTTTATAGATCATGATCTTTTATTTTCAGAAAATTTAACTAGAGCAATTAACTTAATTTTACTGCCTGTAATAATGGCTTATTCTAATCAAGAATCAAAGTGCAGCTTTGGTATGTACTTGGATGATCCATGTCATGAACACAGACTCACCAGGAAGGTGGGTATGTATACCTTACATGAGCTGACAGATGAAACAAGGAAACTGCTATTGTGGAGAACAAAAGCAACTGTAATCAACCCAAATAGTGCTACTGTATGCTACCACCATGAAAAAATGTTTGGAATGCATTACCAACAAATGCAACGTAGCTGCCAAAATCCATGGAGAAATCATCGAAAGAAGATAACAAGTAAGTAAATATAGGTACTAATATATTTATATTTCATAAAGAAGTTTATATTGTAAATTGTAACCTAAATTAGCTATTTAATTTTAATAGGGTAGGCTATATACTGTGCTACTGAATGCATATGTTTTGAATATTTTATATGAATAGCCTATAACCAAATGTTGAGGTTTTAAAATTATTTTCCAATGTGTTTAGAGTTTACATTACCCTACTTTATTTGCAGAATCACTACAAATTATTGACAAAGACATAGCAACTTGACTGAATCTGATACCAGGACAGAAACTTTGCTCAACATGCTTCTCTAGAGCCAAGACGATTGAAGATGAAAAAGACTCAGGTAGTGATGAATATGTTCCAGAAGAAATAGTTAAGGAGACATTTGACGAAACGTTAGGTTCACTAGAATGCTCACCCATTAAGTATGTAAGAGCAAGAGATTGAAAGTTTTACACGAAAAGGAAACTAAAGCAAATTGAAACATCAACAAAATCAAAGCTGTCAAAAGTACTTTATATGAAGCCTAGCATTTTGGATGAGGAAGTGGAGAAACCTATAGAGAGTGAGGAAGAAAAGTGTTATCAGCATATGATAGAGGAACTGAAAGAAAAGTGTAAAACTAGTACCAGACAAGAAAATACAAATTCTAACACTCCTTCCAATTGGTAAAACCTGGTCCAGAGAAAGAATTATGAAAGAATTTGAAGTGTCAGCCAGAATGGTTAATGCTGTGAGGGCCTTAAAGAGAAAAGAAGGTATCCTTCCTATAATGAGAAATAAAAAGAGTAGCAAGGGTATAAGCGATGAAATAAAGGAGAGAGTGATAGAATTTTTCCAAAACAATGAATATACTAGAGAATGCCCTGGTAAAAAAGACTACAAATCAATAAAAACACCACAAGGGAAGGTTCACAAGCAGAAAATACTGTTGTTGACAAATATCAGGAAATTATATACGCTTTACAAAAATAAATATCCAAACGACAAAATCTCCAAATCAAAGTTTTTTGAACTGAGACCAAAATGGTGTATGGGTGTGGGGAGTAAAGGATCACACAATATATGCATTTGTGAAATACACCAGAACTTTAAACTTTTATGTGAATCACTCCCCCGTCAAAGTAGAATTAAGAGAGTTACTAGGGAAAAGTCTGCAACACTGAAACCAGAAACTGCAAAACATGTCCTGGTTTAAATGAATTACGGGATTCGCTTCTTACCATTTTTGAAAACAATGATTATGACATGGATGATGAGGTTTCCTTTAAGCAGTGGCTTCATACAGACCATACCCAGCTGGTCACAATGACAAAAAGTGTTTCGAATGTAGTAGAAGACATATGTGAAAGTGCAAAAAAGTTGAAAGTACACCATTTCATAGCAAAAGCCCAATCAAAATATTTGTCCGACTGTAAAGAAAACCTCAATGATTCTACAGCATTAGTGCTTGTTGACTTCTCTGAAAACTATAGTTTTATAATTCAGGATGCCGTACAAGGGCATCACTAGGACAATACCCAGGCTACCTTGCATCCGGTAGTCTGCTATCAAAAAGTTGATGGTGAACTAAAAGTTACAAATTTTTGTGTAATATCAGATTCACTTACACACAACACAACTGCAGTTCATTCTTTTTTATGTGAAGCCTTGAAATTACTTAAAAGTCAGAATCCTAAACTAAAACATATTTGTTACTTTAGCGATGGCGCAGCAAGTCAATATAAAAACTATAAAAACATCATTAATTCAGTGTTACATGAAAGATTTCCAACTAACATGTGAATGGAACTTTTTTGCCACCTCTCACGGAAAGAGCCCCTGTGATGGTGTTGGTGGCACTGTCAAAAGGTTAGTTGCCCGGGCAAGTCTACAAGCAACAAGTAAAGGTCACATCACCAATCCGAAAGAGATGTTCAATTGGTGCAAATCTAATATTAATGGTATACAATTTCTGTACATTGATTCAGCTAAAATTGAGGAAAATGCTAATTTATTTGAGTTAGAAAAAAGGTATTCCTTAATTAAGACAATCCCAGGAACCCGTTCATATCACTGCTTTAGACTTTCATCAACAGGCATTAAACTGTACAAAATTTCTAGTGATGAAAATTTCTTTAACGTACAACTTTCCTTCCTCAATGCTACACAAGAAAATGTGGCCTGTTTCTATGAAGGTGACTGGTTTGTTGGAAACATAGTTGAAGTGTGTGATACTGAGAAGGATCTATTAGTAAATTTCATGAAAAAGAAACCTTTTAAATGGCCTGAACAAGAGGACATTTGCTGGATTCCATTCCAACATGTTTTGTGTTCAATTGAACCACCTACAGTTGCTGGGAAAATGGGGAGACAGTACAAGTTATCAAATGATTGTTTATCTAAAATTGAGGAGTATTTTAAAAAAAGCCTAAGTAACTACAGACCTGTATCAAGCTTAGGGTTGCCAACTGTCCTTTTTTGTAGATTTTTGTCCTCCTTTCTTGAGTTCGGAAAGGATGCCATTTGTCCTTTTCTGATAACAATCTTGTTCCAAACAACAGTTTTATAACAAAACTTTTGTTTAAAAGGAAATAATTATAAAGTCTTAAGTCGAGTAACATTTTATAAATTCATTTCTTCACTTAAATGTTAACGTTCCGTGTAGCGGAAAAGTATAAATTTAAAAATAAATAGTTACCATAAATTTTGTCAATGCATGACTTAATGGGTCAATATCTGTATATCAGTAAAAATATTTACTTTAAGAAAATATGCAATAAAGAAGGATGCAGTATAAATTGTAATAAATTATAAATAAAATTTTACTTCTTTCCCTAACCTTGTAGACAGTATATTGGAATTTATGTTCTTGTCCTTTTTTTCAAACTTCATGGAGTTGGCAACCCTAATCAAGCTGAATAATAAATTGCCAATTTATGGCTGTGAGGCCATGGAGTGTTGAAGACAATCAGACTTAAAGCCTGAGTACAATAATAAACTCCTGAGTCAGTGTCTAAACATAAGAGTTATTAGCTATATATAAGTTTACATACGAATTTACATAAAACAACACATATTAAAAAAAGAATATGAACTTATAGCCAATAATTCACATGCTTAAAAACTCAGGAATTCATTATTGTATATAGCTAAGTACTGTACACTTGTATTAAGGGAAGTAATACAACAAAGCTACTTAAATTTAAGGTTTTGTACTGAAAATGGTGGTTACTGCTAGTTTATCTGTACTAACTGCATAATTTAAATTACTAGGAAGTGCTTAAAGAGCAGTAGAACACGGTTCTACATGATTTACTTAGGTAGATCCAAGTATTGAGCCAACAAGCTGGTCCATCTGTTGTGTTAACTGCAAATGTAGTAATAATCTAGGTATATATTGTCTTTTTTGAGTAAAACTTATTTAGATAATTTAACATTTGTGAATTAACTTACCAAGTAATAAAATGGAAGTAAAATTACAATTCAATGTTGTAAAAAGAAATTTAAACATTTCAAAATTTTGAAAAAATTCAGAATTTTTCACAGAGTACTTTTCTTTGAATAGCCAAAACTATATGAAGGAGTTGAGTTGAGATCTATTCCTTAATATATGTTTTTGTACACATATGTATCTTTCTTTACTAGAAGTATCAACTCCCTGACTAATTTTGGACACCTTTATATTAAGCCCCAAAGTTGATGTTAATATCAACTCAAGAAGAATTTTCTGTAACATCAAAAAAGTAAACTCTGCCATGGCAGCTGCAAGCTATGGAATTTTGGAAGAAAATCAATTACTATGCAGCAATTGCTATGTCACAATTAAAAAGAAGCCAATTGTATTAGAACATGTTCAATGTTCATCCAGAGAGCCGGAACCTGCACCAATACCTGAGCCAGACATACTTAATGAATGTATGGAGCAAAGCAGTAGCGATTCCACGAATCCACCACCATTGGAAGAATTTGTCGTTCAAGACAGGCAATTCAATAAAGATTTGCTCAGCGACAATATTTTACCTTTATTTGATGAAAGCCCTATTAAAACAGGTAATAAAACAATAGAGACTCCATTCAGGACATTTGTTTCTTAATGCCAAATTCGTAGTTTTCTGTTTTTAAATATTAGCATCAGCTCTTGAATACATATATACAAAATATTTGATATTTGATTATTTCACGCAACCTAAATTTATGAATTTGTTTTATAGCTGGATTGAAGCCCGGACAAAAACAGATAAAGGCTTCTACGAAATTCAGATCGACAATGGAAAAGGTTAAACGAAGTTTTGAAGCTGCTTATGGGGCTCCTATTGACTATTCTGAAGCTAGTCCATCCAAAAAAAGTTGTTTGGAAGGTGATTTAGAGAGGCAAGACTACTTTTCGGACATAGTTATTGAAATTTGACATTTTAAATTAAATTTAATACAGTCATCGAAGTATATACTAAATTAAGTTTTATCTGTTTACATTTTTATAATCGGACAATATAATACATATACATATATTTTATGAAAAGTTTAATTAAAAATATACTAATTAAACTTAATGTCAAATACACATTATTTCAGGTATCAAAAGGTTATGGAAGAATTAAAGGAGAAATTTCAAGCAAGTAACGATCGCAATCTTAGGTTACAAATACTATCATTGTATCCCTATCCCATTGAAAAAACTGCTGACTTCTTTGGAGCAACAAAGTACTGTATATGGTGTGTAAGAGCCGCAATCTTCAAAAACAGTTTGGGATTCTTCCTAACATTCCAAACATGATGAAAGGGAAGGTCGTCACAGCTGAAATGAAAAAAATCATTCAGGAGTTTTATGAAAATGACGAATATAGTAGGATGTGCCCGGGAATCAAAGATTATAAGTTTGCAATAAATGAAGAGGGTGAAAAAATAAAAAAACAAAAACGACTGGTATTGTGTAACTTGAAAGAGTTATATGCTGAATATGCAAAAAATGATGAAAATCCAAAATAGGCTTTAGTACCTTTGCTCATCTTCGACCGTCGTGGTGCGTGCTTGCGGGACAAAGTGGAACTCACAGTGTCTGCGTATGTACGCATCACCAAAATCCGAAACTACAAATATCAGCGTTAGGCATTAAAGATTTAGACTACAAAAAATTAATGTCTTTATCCATCTGTGGCATGGACAATGAAGATTGTATGATGCACCGATGCAAAAGATGCCCGCGAGAGGTTGGAATAAAAAATTATTTGGAAAGTTTGGACTCCATGGCGATGGAAGAGATAAAATATAAACAATGGGTGTCCGTCGACCACTGTATGTTAAAAGATATCACCGAAACTCCAGAGGAATACGTGGAATCACTCACCAAAAAAATTGCACAACTGACAAGACACCACTTCACGAATAAATGTCAGTCGAGTTACTTCAAAAATCTAAAAGAAACTGCCCGAAAATGAAGGTGTTTTGGTGGGCGATTTCGCGGAAAACTTCTCATTCATCGTACAAGATTGTGCCCGGGGGTTTCATTGGGAGAACTCGCAATGTACCATGACTCCAGATTCCTGGGATCTTGGGAGCATTGCTCCAGTAAATTTGATGATGAGAAAAAGTAAATTTGGGTTTGGGTTTTGTTCATCCGCTAGACGTTATGCAATTTTTTGCGTATACGTTCTTGTACAAACCAATTTTTTTAAATTACAAATTTAGTTATTTTAAGTTTAGTTGGTAATTCCATATTTAACAATTATTTTTATTTTTTGTTAAACTTCAATGTTTTGATGATTAAAATTTTATTAAAACGTATATTTTTTTAATATAAAATTATCAGGATTGGACTATGTTCCATTGATCTCGGCCAGGTTTGATAAATTGGCCAGATAATTACTTGTGCGGTTTTAAGTAATCCACCATGACTCTAGAATTGAAAAGTTTAGTTAAGTTTAAACTTACTTTTACTTACTTTTACTTACTCTTCCTTACTTTTACTAAGTTTAAAGCACTTACTTTTACTTACTTTCATTGTACTATATTTACTTACTTTTACCATACTATATTTACTAACTTTTACTTATTTTGTATTTTTTCAGGTAGTCAATAATCAATAATGGATCCTAATATTGATGAAGTTGGAGAGAAAAGTGAGGGTGTTAAAAGGGGTTACTTTTGTGGTCAATGCAAGAACAAATATTCAAAGAAGCAAAACTGGGAGGAACATTTTAATTCCAAAAAAAATATTTGTTACAATACAAGAGGTCCCAGAGTTTGGGCCCACAGCTTAGATATTGCAGTAAAGAAATACCAGGATGAAGTGCAGCAAAGAGATACGGCAAAGCAGTCATTTAGTTTGTTCACAAAATGTGCTAGTGCTAGACCTCAGAAAAATGAACCAACTTCATCAACTGCTAATCTAGAAAATGAAACTTTTTCACTAGATGTTTCACAGACTGAAGAAAGTGCTTCTCCTCCACCTAAGAAACAAAAGGTAAGTGAGGAATCTGCGCATCAGACTAACAAAACTGCTTTAGAGGAATTTGAAAATTCCCAAATCCAGAAGACATTGAATGCAATTTTGCGCCTAACAAAAGAAACTCACCAAGCTGTTGTGGTTAATAAAGAGAATGAGTCAAAATATGCCTTCAAGTTCAAGTGTTGCATCCAAATCTAATAAAGCAAAAAGCAACAAATTTGACATTTCCATAGCCCATTTAAGCAAGTGTAAATCAATACAAGAAATCCTGAACAATGATTTGATCAAATCTACATTCAAATTGGTGGAAAAGAAGGATCTAGGGCATGCTGATGATTCATTTTCAGTACCAAGTGATATAATGGAAAACATTGCAAATAGTGACACTAATATGCCTGATGTAGATATAGCTATTGAGGATGAAGATGATGATAATCAAGAAGATATTGATGATGCTTCTGATGATAAAATGTTTACATTATATTGCATAGCTTGCACAGACCCCAAAGCACGTGCTTCAGACAAACATTCTAACATAAAAGGTTACTTCAATGTTAAAGATTTAACCTATGTATGCAAACAAGGAGAAAATCAAGAGAGATGGTTTAGAAATCTGAAAACCTACCTGAAGAGACATTTAATTAAACTTCAGCATCATCAAAGAGCTGCTGTTTATGAAGTGATGAAAAAATCTTCTCGGAACACTACTAAACGCATAGAAGACTTATGTGGCAACATCTTATACTACATAATGAAAACAAACACTGCATGGGCTCTATATCCAGTACTTCTAGCTATATTACATAGGTCAGGTTGTGAGGTTGGAAATTTGAATCATAGCACACGTGCGTGCGAGACAATTTGTGAGCTATTAGATAATCAACTTAAAGAACAAACTGTAAAGTGGTTCTTAGAACAAACTTCAGTAACAATAACAGCTGACATTGGAACAATTTTGGGATTAAGCATGCTAGTTGTATTAGTTATGAGTGAAGAAGATAAGACTGTAAAACTTGCTGGGATAAATTTAGTACGCAGCAAATCAGGAGTTTATTTGGCCAATGAAATTTTTGATGTGTTGAAGTCTCCTAATCACTTGAAACTATCTGAAGAAGCAATTAAATCCAAGGTATCTGGAATGGTTGGAGATGGGGCTTTTTATAAGGACAACGAGCCATTTAAAAACGAAATGAAAAAGTTGTTTGGAGAAAATTTCAAATTTCGATGGGACTTAATGCATCTTATGAACAGAGCCCATGTTGATGCATTGAAGAAAATTTGTAAACTAAGTGAGCTTTTAGACTTTATTCAGAATCACACTTCAAATCTGAGATCAGGCCTTGACTATACCAATAATCCAATATGGTTCTTGACAATATCATTGGTTTTAAGAGACCAAAACTCAAATCTGATACTCGCATGGTTAATTACGAATTTGATCAATTTGACAGATTTGTGGAAAATTGTGTTTTTTGATCATCCACAAGAGAAAGAAATTAGTGCCAAGTTCTATGTATTGATTTCCTGTGTAACAAAGATTATGTTGCAAGTAGCTCAAAAAACCACAGTTAGTGCAGAATTTGTAGAAAATATATTTTATAAAGAAGGAGGGAAAACTGTTATGTTAAGAGTGATGGAAACAATTTCCAAATTAGCTAATGGAGGAAATGCAAATGGTGTAGTTTCTGAATTTAAGCACGATACCACAGGGCAGCAAAAGGAACTAACAGCTGAGGATTACATCCTAAATGAAGTTTACAAATACATCAAGAAACGTTCTGATTACTACCAGGTTGCTGAAGTTGCTAGACCATCCAGAACCAGATCTGAAAGTAGTTTTACAAAAGACTCAGTGATAAATTGGCTGACAGAATATATAGAACAGCTGTGGAAAGGAATCACAGAGAGATTAAAGCATTTTGATAAAGATGGATCAACTGCCTGGAGTGAAGCACCAGCTGAAGGGACATTCTCCATTCTTGGTTACATTGTTGAACACAGGATCCATTAAGCCATCTCACTTGACTAAGCTGTGCAGAATTGTGAAGGAGGGTCCAGCTCCAGGCACTAGATCTGCTGTAATGATCACACAGAAAGCCATTGATCAGTGGCCAAGCATACATGGCGGTAAATTCACAACAAATGCCTACATGCAAGGTCTAACATCGTCCACTGTTGCTGCTGCAATGAATAAATAAACTTAAGGTGTCATAAACTGTACATTATTGTATTATGATGTTTAGCTAAAACAATTTGTAATTGGTATGTCGTCAATTCAAGAGTTTACTATTATTAACCTATCTAGTGGTGTAAGGGGAAAAAAAGTAAATTCAGAGCTGTGCTCCAGTAAATTTTTTCAAATCTGGAGTCATGCAATGTACAGTGCACCCATTCGTTTATTATTCCAAAAACAATGCAGGAAAACTAATTTGCAAAAGTTACTGCTTCATTTCAAACCGTCGCAGGCATGATACAATTCTGGTTTATAGTTTTCTCAAAAAATTAATCTTGTGCATCCAACAACAAAATTCAAACCTAACTAAAATTCATTATTTCACAGATGGATGCGCGGCTCAGTATAAGAATAAATCAAATTTTCTAAATTTATGCCATCATTTCGAAGACTTCAAAATTCATGCTGAGTGGAATTTTTTCGCAACATCCCACGGGAAGAATGCCTGCGATGGTATTGGCGGAATGGTAAAAAGAGCAGTCGCCAGAGAAAGCTTACAATGGCCTCTCGACCATCAAATCTTAACAGCTGAGGACTTCTACAATTTCTGCTCTCAAGAATTCCTAACTGCTATTGACTTTTTTTACGTCTCTGAGGCAGAAGTTGTAGATGTAGAGCTTTCTTTGCAAAAATGTCTGAGTAAACCTATTACTTCTATCAAAGGTACTCAACAATTACATTGCTTTGTCCCAATTTCCAAGAAATCATTGAAGGTTTATCCACTCTCAGAGTGCACAGTCAGTTGAAATAAGAGAGCTCATTAGAGTTTCTGCTTCGGATCAAGAACATAATACTGTCTCAACGCGAAATTGAAACAGGCTCTTTTGTGGGTTGTATGTATGAAAATAAACTATGGCTCGGATTAGTCCAGTCCTTTGACTGTGAATATGATGATTTTCTGATAAAATTTCTCCATCCTTCAGGCATATGTCCCTCATACATTTTTCCTGTGCAAGATGATGTTTGTCACGTTTCAACAGAAAATATATTTGGGAGTACCGTATTAAAGCAAGTTTACGACGAGGAACAAGAATACAATACATTTTTCCGCTTCAAGAATTGAATAACTTTTCAAAGATAAAATAAATTCTATCGAATATATACTATTTAAGATTGTCTATATAATATTTCTAAAATTTTTATCTAAGATTTGTGTATCTACTTAATAGTTATAAAAATCTTTTCAAATTCTTTTTTCTTATTATTATATTATTAGTGTCTAAAATTGGGATTCACTGGATGAGAATACTCTCTCTTAATTCATTCTCAAAGACTTGTGTACGTGTAGTATTATGAAGAGTATTTTATACTCTGATAAGCGCTTTATAAATTAAACATTATTATTGTCAATATATTCTGTCCCTAAATATAAGAGAGGTTATGTACATTGTACATATATTTTAAGATTTTTTCTCCTTTGGTTTATCTACATGTATTTTTTATATTTGAAAATTCTCTCTTTTTGGACCAACAAGTCTGTAATAAATCTTTGTCGTCTGAAAAAAAAATTTATTACTTAATTTCAAACTCAGTTTTGAGCCTTATAATAAACTATAAGCTGACTTTTTATTACTTATTATGGTGTACATACATCAAATAAACATTTTTTATTCTTGGTCTTTTTTTCGAAAAATGATATCTTCGCTGCCAAATCGCAAAAAAAAAGAAAATTGACATTTTTTCCAAAAAATCATAATTTTATTTTTGTTACCCTAAAAAAATGATACATATTTAGAAACTACAGTTAATTTTACATATTTTATCATTTAAGACTAATTACGCTACCACAATTAGCACTGAGATATTTACGTTTGAAAATTGTTTTTTTTTTCATTTGACCAAAATTTGGTCAAGCCATAAAATTTGACCAACTTGACCAATTTTCAAAAAAAATCAGATTTTTGTAATTTGGACCAAAACCAACCCTCACACCAAGTTTCATGAATTTTGGACCAAAACCAACCCTCACACCAAGTTTCATGAATTTTGGAGATGGTGGAGTGTACATTTGGCACTTTCATTTGTCTATTTGTCCTGGAATTACCCAAGGGCCAAATTAAATAAAATAAATAGTTGAGCTTTACAATTATTTATGTCATTGTAAATTGTCAAACTAATGTATTTGTTTTATTATTAATAAAGGCTATTCAATATTGACATCACCAAAATAATAAGTATGAAAAGGCAGTTTTTCCATCAATGTATTTAAGAGTTTTTAAAATTGTCAGCCCTGAATTCTTGGAAGAGGAATTGAATATGATCAGTAACAGGAAATGAGCTTTGTTGTCCAGACTATTTTTTGGAAACCTATTTAAAATTTGCTAAAGAAATTTTTTACCAAACAATAATAAAAAAGCAAATTGAAATTATAGATATTTCAAGTATATCATACCAGAAATCCAGAAATCACTTGAGCATGTGTCAGAATTATTGAGGAACTTAAAAATTAGTGTAGTTTTTAAATATACAAATATATACCATAAAAACGATAAAAAACATGCTGCTAAGAATAGTCCCATAGTATGGTATTGGTTGCTAAGCTTGCAATTTGAAGTATATTGGCCAAACAGGCAAACTTTTAGAAACAAAAGTAAAATAGCACAAAGAAAATGTCAGATACTGAAGAAACAATAGTGTAATATTTCTCCTTGTAACAGGGTTGGTTGATTTAAATCAACACTATTTAAATTACTGATTTAAATCATGATTTAAATCAAATTATTATTTTTTTTAAATCAGTAGCTATATGAATAAAAATAAAAAAAATTCTAAAATGCAAAACTACTAATTAATCACTACAATGTAGATAATGCATAAATAATGGTAATGAACTTTGCTATTTATTTTTCAATAAAACAAGGTTTTTGAATTTATTTATAGCTCTATCGATTATAGTCACAAATAAAGATATCTGTGTTAACCTTTTTTTTAAACATTAATTAAAATCATAATAGCCACTGTCCTGAAGTGAATAAGCATTTGTAGAACATATTTCTTATTTCTATAAAGCATTAATAATTAATTTCAATTTTTATTCCACTGATTTGATATAAAACAAATATTTAATTTCTAGAAAACATTTAAGGTCATCTGTTCATGATAGGTTAATTTGCTGACCCAAAGCAAAGAATTATAGAGTTAAAACTTAAATAAAAAATATATATACAGTACAGTGAACCCTTGCCAATCCAAATTAATTGGGGGGAAGGGTCATTTGGATTAGTGTAAACTATGGATTATTGGGGGGAAAAATAGAACATGGCCTAACACATGTAAATAAACCAAACTAAACCCATGTAATAAGAAATACTGCATTAAAATAACCTGTAAAATACTAATAAAGTTGATTAATGGAATTAAAAATAATGGTTTATTATTTAAATAAGTGTTTACCTTTAAATCCAAATGGCTCCTGACTCCTGAAGGTAGTGTGGAGGCAGTGAAATACAGTAATGTGCATTGTAATATTTATGTACACTGTAATTAATTAATTGACACTAATTTTGAGTCTTTATCTCAAAGATCAAACCAATATTTATTGCATAAAGCACCTTTATACATTAATACCAGCTGCCCACATACCCTTCAGATTAAGTGACATTCAGATTAACTGTGTTTGGATTAGTGAGGATTCACTGTATTTCTAAATTACAAATGAAACGTACAGTATAGCTCTTGAGCCATGATGCTGATTGAAAGTTTTGAAAAGGAATGCTAATTTTGCAGCTTTTGCAGCTCAAATTACCGTATTTTTTGGTGTATAAGACACTTTTTTCCCAGAAAAAGGGAGTCTCAAAATCACCCTGTGTCCTATACACCGAAGGTCATAATATTACCTTTATATGGGCTAGAAGAACTGATGGATTTTTACAAAAATTCATCATCTCTTAGTTCCTCCTGACTGTGTATTGGTTTGGCCAATTTTACACTAAGTTTCTACTCTTCCCAACCCACTGATAACAAGAAAGACAGTACATATTGCATAATGATTTACTTTTATGTTTCATAACATATAGTCTCCCATATACTTAATACTATTTTCTTATAATGAGTATGGGTGAAAGAAATCGTATCACCATACTTTTGATGGAGGGCTTTAACAAAAGTCAGCCTCACTGGTAGAAAATTACGGACATTTTCTGACAACTAGGCAGTTGGTCATAATTTTTTTTCCTGAAAAATGGCCTTGAAAATAGAGGTGTGTCTTATACAAAGATGCGTCTTATACACTGAAAAATATGGTAAATAAATTGATTTTATACAGTGTAGTGTAGCTTATTAAATGTAACTATAGCAAAAACATTTTTTTTAAGATATTGCCATTTTATTATAATTAGAAATTGGATCTACATTATAAAAGTAAAAGAAAAATGAAGAGGTATAACATCTTCATTATTCCATATATATAAATTATCATCATAATATAGTAAGAATCCTCTTTTAACTGTTAGCCTAACCAAAGTGTTGCCCTTGGTTTTCTTGTACTTACACAGTGCTCATTGCAACAGCTATTGCACTCTAGGCCTAGAATAAATGTTAGATATATTCACAAACTGGCACCTTCCAAATATTGCAAAGGTGCAATTTCTTATCCACCCTTGAAGATGACTTAGCTGTTTAAATAGCTAATACAATAGTTTGCTTCAATTACTTCATGTTATTAGTGCTGCAGGAACTTATAGGAATGAAAAGGATCTTTTTTACTTGTTGTTTCAGTGTATCTTGACCATGGAGAAAAAAATCAAATAAATCTTTTTTTTTATATTTAAAAAAAAAAAAAAAAAATCATCAACCCTGCCTTGTAATTAATAATGACCACAGAATCAACTGGAATAGTGCAATGCTCATAATCAACAATTTTAATTTAATAGTGAGAAATACATTAGAAACTATATATATAAAATCCATTTTAAATATAACTGGAGCCTGGGCCTGTACAAACTGGATAGCATTATCTCGGAAGAGACTGAAAATAAGATTAATATTTTATAATGATTCAAAGAAATGTAGCATGCAGTCAGTGATGGGCATCGATACATGAAAATTGCTAAAGCGATACCGATACATTGATACATGAAGAACGTCTTAGGCGATACCGATACGCTGATACTTTCTAGATGTCTTAAGCGATACCAATACCGATACATGCATCGCCAGTACATTTTTATAATTATTCATTTAATATGTAGGTATTAGATATTATTGTTTATACTAGTAATTTGTACGCACTGTAAGTAAAATCAATGACATTTTAATGGGTTTTATAGATGTAAATAAAAACAATTGCTTTATTTAATGAAAGTATGTTTTAATTTTGTAGGATACATGAATGACTGAAAATATTACACTAACAATTAAAAGTAATTACTATTACCCTTCAAAAATACCAGCTGGCTAAACATCTGGTCAGAGAGTCTATTCCTCTTTGGAGTGTGAATGTGACCAGCCAAACTAAACAACCATTCTACAGGAGCAGAGGATGGTAGTGGTGTGTTATACTTCAGGAAGACCCGTAGAATTCCTGGGTACTGCCTCAGAGATTGGAGAGAATGACTTCGGTCACCCAAGAGGAATCGCTGTGTTACAAGTATGAACCTGTTTAAACTCAACACCGAGTGGGTGTGGCCAATAGTGTTGCAACACTAATGAGCGTTTCTATATTATATGAGCGTTTCTATATTATGAGTAATTAACCATAATATGGAAACAATATCAATAACACAAGTACAAACGTGTTTAAACATTGCGCCGTACTGTGTGACGTGACCAGTAGAGTAGTACTGTCATTAAATAAATATTTAATATTATTATTTATGTATATTCATAAATATAACTCAGTACGGTAGTGTCATATTATAACATCTATTTAAATATTTAAAAAATTTTATTAATGTATCGAAGTATTGATTTTTTGCGATACATTTAAGAAAATTGACCTTAGCGATACCGATACAAAAGTATCGATCGATACGTATCGGCGATACATGTATCTAGATACTGCCCATCACTGAATGCAGTACACGAAAATACTGCCCCATGGATTCAGCGATTTTTGGGACAGATTCTAGTGTTCATTGTTTTCTAATTTTTGTTTAGTCCTTGAGAAATGAAAATGCTTGAAATTATTTTTATTTTCCTTGTGGGTTGTATTACATTTAATAAAGTTCATATGAAAATTATGAATTATTTTCCATAATATATATATGTATGTCTTAATGGTTTTAATTCACTTATCATTCAGACCATCATTTATATAAATATATCATGAATGTGATAACTAATACAAGTTTGAAAATGGATAATGGGTCAAGAGAACTAGATTTCACTGATGAAAAGTGGAGCATTAAAACTGAAGAACTTGAAATTAAAAAGGAGGAGATTGAATCCTATGAAGGAAATCTTTCTGAAGAAGTAACATTTAACAATGGAAACTTCACTCCTGAATGGCAGGTAATAAAAGGCTTTGAATAACCTTGACAATTATGTAAATGAACTTCCTCACACACTTCTTATATAGTTTAAATCAGTGGTGAACAAACTTTTTTGATGTGAGGGCCAAACCAACCATCTGTTTTATATGTAGGGGCCAGATATATAGATATTCTATGTTTTATAATAACCAGGGGTAATATTTCAGATTTTTCTTTGGGTAGCTAACTTTTTCATTGAATTGAAAAGACCCGTGGGGCCACTGAAAAGACCCATGGGGGCCACATTTGGCCCGCGGGCCAGGGTTTGTGCATCACTGGTTTAAATGGTAGATGTGTGATTCATCCAAGAAGGGCATCTGAAGATAAAATTTATTCTTGAAATATATGATAAATATAATTTCTTCATTATTTCTTTTATTTGAACATTATTTTTATTCTTTCAACTTGAAGTGCATTCCAGATGATTTACAAGTCATTTTTGCATAACTTTGGATCTTGAAAGTAATTTAGCAGATAGCTTTTATTAATAGATCAAATGAGAGAGCAAGACTTTTTATCCTAGAATGAACTTGTGAAATATCATAACCTTTTACTTGTTCTTCAGTTAATCTTAGGTGCTGGGTTAATTTCAGAGTTTGCAGTTTAAAAATGAATTGATAGATGTTTTTGTGAAAGATGGTCCATCGGACTTTAATGATTGTGAAAAGGAAATCAGTGATTGTGATCTGAAGAATGTTGGAAGCTCTTCGCTGCAAAAGGTAAGGGAAACTAATGAATTAAAATATCCAAGGATGCTTTCACTTTTAACCTTTTTGCATAACTTTGGATCTTGAAAGTAATTTAGCAGATAGCTTTTATTAATAGATCAAATGAGAGAGCAAGACTTTTTATCCTAGAATGAACTTGTGAAATATCATAACCTTTTACTTGTTCTTCAGTTAATCTTAGGTGCTGGGTTAATTTCAGAGTTTGCAGTTCAAAAATGAATTGATAGATGTTTTTGTGAAAGATGGTCCATCAGACTTTAATGATTGTGAAAAGGAAATCAGTGATTGTGATCTGAAGAACGTTGGAAGCTCTTCACTGCAAAAGGTAAGGGAAACTAATGAATTAAAATCCAAGGATGCTTTCACTTTTAACCTTTTTAACTGCTTCTCTTGAGTATACTCAATTCACGTATAACTTCCTATGGTGCTCTGATCAAGTATACTCGATTTTGGTTTTCTGTCAGTTACTGAAACCCAGCACACTGATTCAATGATGGCATTGAAATGGAGCAGTTAAAGGGTTAAAAAACAGTTTCAGGGTTCTAATGAAAACAAATAACCCTAACCCAAAATTAAGATGATGAACTAAGAAAATTCAAACACAAAAATATTTATTCATTCACAAAAAAAAGTAATTTTAAAAAAGTTTGACAAAAATAATTGTTTCTGAACTTTCTTTAACAATGTGCCATTTATGGATTTGAAGAAAGCATATCATGAGGGAAATAAATCTGCCTCATGGAAGTGCTTAGAATGTTTGTGTCAGTGTAAAGGGTCCATTCAAAAATTATGTAATGCAGAAGGGGGTGGGGGGTGTTAGGCCAGGTGTTACAGTGTGTTACATAAGTGTTGGGGGTGTCATGGCAAGTGTTACATCACCACCTCACTTCATCACCACAAATACATAAAACTGGAAAATGACAAGATATGTAATTTCAGCACATGTTTTGTATATAATATAGCTGAGAGTAAGAAATTATCATGATGCATAAAAAGGTGTTTTGAGTTAGTGATGAGTAACAAGTTTTTGGTGAAAGAGAAGTAACAATTCATTGAAAATAACATTTTATAGGGCACTGTGAGGGAGGGGGGTAGTGCTGGTGTTACATAATTTTTTAGGAGGTGGTTGGATAGGTGTAACAGTGTGTTATGGGGGGTGGGGGGTATAAATTTTTATGGAAAAAAGTGTTAATAAGTTTTGAATGGCCTCAAAGTTGTTAAATACAGTGAGTAGTTTTTATGTGGGTAGTAGTGCTTTTGTAAATATTAACCCCTTTTGCTGCACATGAATGACTGCATCATTCGTAAACTCTGTTGCTTACAAACAAGCTCTCATTCTGCATATTCACTTGTTTATCATTCCTATGGTAACTTTAGCCTTTTTAGTCTTCTCTCTAGTGATTGATGGCAACTTATTTGCTACTTGAATGCCCAATAGCTTTAATTAATATAAGATAAAAACAGTACCCATCAGGATGTCACATCATAGAGTTAGTGTGGCTCCTCTCTCTCTTGGAAACAGAACTAAGTCGCGATGAATCTTTGTTGTTGTGGAAAGGAAGGCTCATTTTTCATCAATATATCAAATCTAAATGATCAAGATTTGGAATAAGGTTTTTCAAACTTGATGATGAAAATGGCGTAACCATAGAACACAGCATTTATACTGGTATCATTTAAACCATGGATGATTTTTCAAAAACTGAAAGTGTAGTCATTAGGTTGATTCAAAGATATTTAGGCAAAGGACATCATCTTTATACAGACAATTACTATACTACACTAAAGCTTTACAAATACTTAATGGAAAACAAGACACATGCAACACATTGCAACAGGAACCATCAGAAATAATTGCCAAGGGCTACCTTGGTACCTACTGGTATCATTTAAACCATGGCTGATTTTTCAAAAACTGAAAGTGTAGTCATTAGGTTGATTCAAAGATATTTAGGCAAAGGACATCATCTTTATACAGACAATTACTATACTACACTAAAGCTTTACAAATACTTTATGGAAAACAAGACACATGCAACACATTGCAACAGGAACCATCAGAAATAATTGCCAAGGGCTACCTACCCAAAGAGTTGCGCACCACAAAAGTTGAAAAAGGAAAAAAAGCATGCATTTGAGACTGATTACTTGCTGTGTCTTTTGTACCAAGATAAAAGCAATGTATGCATGCTCACTAACATGCATTCAAATACTGATAAAAAAGTGAATAGAAAATCCAAAGGAGGCATTATACAAAAAAACATTCTAGCTTGTATTGAGGACTACAATAAAAACATGGGATTTGTTGATCAAACAGATCAAGTTCTGCATTACTACACTATGGCCAGGAAATCATCAAAATGGTACAAAAACCTAACCGTACATTTCATTCAAGTATGAATACTAGATGCACTTTGAATATACAGCTTTGTTTATAAAGAAGAAAAAAGTCACTTTTCTCGAGTTCTGTTTGGCAAAAGTAAAAGAACTGACAGCTACTTCAAAGCCAGTGCTGGATAAGGTGACTGTTCCTTGTCTAGTTGGGAAGCATTTCATAGAAAAAATAACATCTGAAGAGAGTCTCAATCCCACAAAAAGATGTCGTGGATGCTACCTTTGTGGAATAATGTCACAAAGTTGCTATCAATGCAAAACCTGTTCTGACAAACCTGGATTATGCATTGAATTTTTTGAAATCTTTCATACTGAACTAAATTTCTAAACTACTACTATATTTTTATATTTTAGGATTATCTTAATTTTAAGGTAAGTCAATTTAATTTTATAATTAAAATTATATACATTAAAATTATAATTAAATTAAAATAATTAAAATTTTATATATATAAAGACGAAAATTGCTGCACACCGAGACAAAAATTGCCACATGTTCATCCTGAGTGTAACCTGTGTACTCGCAGTGAAAGGGTTAAGGAAGGATAAGTTGTGACTGGTTCAGTATTAATGCTGGAGAATGACAGGGATATTTAATATAAGCATGAATGGGATAATGTACAATATACAAACAATGTAATGTTATACAATTGCAAAACAGGTATAGTAGAGGAAGAATGCATAAAAGATGAAAGGATGGAATTAGTAAGTTTATGAATAGATATGGAGTTGATATAAAAGTGGCACAAGAGAGAGACAAGAAACAGAGAGGAATGAAAGGGGTTTGTGAGATGTGTAAATTGAAGTATATACCACTAGATTTATGCCCCTAATCTTGTCATGAAAGGTAACACAAGATTCATGAAGTTGGACTAGCACCTCATTCTCAGTGATGATCTCTTTGTGTAAGTGATTTGTGGTTTTATAGTCCTGAGTTCAATCGTGGTACCCACTGCATAAGAATGAGAAAGGGGTTCTAAGATAATGTATGTCATTTTTTATGGATATACAGTCATACCCCGCTTTACGTCGGTTCACTTTACGTCGGTTTTCAAGAGCAAGATTTTGTTCACACTACGTTGTTTTACTCGACTTTACGTCATTTTTCGACTTACGTCCTTGGAACCAATTACCGACGTTAGGCGTTTATTTTCATATTTATTATCTATAGTATTGAAAACATAACCATAAAGTGTTTATTTATAGTTGTATCTAATCGCTACCGTCGTCGGAGTGTTTTACAGTGTTTACAATCGGTTTTTGTTAGACTTAGGCACCTCTGTTCGCTTTACGTCATTTTTTGACTTACGTCGGGGTCCTTGGAACCAATTACCGACGTTAGGCAGGGTATGACTATATTACCATGAAAAATTCAAATTGAGATAAATGTTTTTAGGAAACTGCTTCCATTTTCCTGTTTAAAAATAAAATAGTTCTTTCTATGCTTAAAATGTCTTCCAAGAAAAATTCAAGGTCCAATGATGAGTGTAGTGGTGCTGGTGGTGCTAAAAGAAAGTACCATACACTAACCATTATGCAGAAAGTTGAAATTCTACAGCAGTTAGATAAGGGAGAATCATTGCGTAACCTGTGTGAGTATTATGGTGTTGGTTCTTCAACCATCTATGATCTAAAGAAGCAATGTGAAAAGCTATTGAAGTTTTATGCTCAGAGTGACACAAATAAAGGGATAGCTAAACGTAGAACCATGCATGGAGCTAGATCAGCTGACCTTCATAGGCTACTTTACAAGTGGTTTAAAAAATGTCACAGTGAAGGGGTACCTATTTCTAGCCCAATGCTAATTGAAAAGGCCAGTTTCATGCACAACTGAAAGTTGAGCTTTGTGATTCTTCAAGTGGATGGTTGCGCAAGTTTAAGTTGCTTCATGGTATCTGTTACATGAAAATGAGTGAGAAACTGTCTGCAGATAAAGAGACTGCTGGAAAGTACATAAGTGAGTTTTCTAAGTTAGTTAGGGAAGAAAATCTAACTCCTGAACAAATTTATAATGCTGATGAGACTAGCCTTTTCTGGCATTGCATTCCAAGAAACACACTTCGTGGATGTTATGAGACTGCGGTGTCTGGGGTGAAGGAAGCCAATGATAGTCACTATCCTCACCTGTGTCAATGAAGCTGATACACATAAGTGTAACTTACTTGTTGTAGGTAAGAGTGCTTATGCTTACCCTCACTCCCTGAAGAGAGTCAAGGTTATGCCTGTGATTTACAGTAGTAATAAACATGCCTGGATCATGTAGGAACTGACTATCAACTGGTTTGATAATCATTTTGTGGTGGAAGCTCAGGAGCATTGTCACAAGGTAGGGCTACCGAAGAACTCTAAAATAGTCCTTTTGCTTGACAATTCTGCTGCCCACCCTGATGCTGAATTGTTAGTGTCACAGAATGTCTTTGCTACATACTGTATCTACCCCCAAACTGCACTTCACTTATCCAGCCTGTGGACCAAGGTATAATCTATAGCATGAAGTGCTTCTATTGAAATAAGTTCATGTATCACTTAGTGAGTTTGAGGTACAGGTATCAACAACTCTCAAGAATGCATGGCATAACTTGTGGCCTATCACCATGTTCACTGATGCTGAGCAAGGTGGAACTGATGATGAAGTAGATTTTGCTGGTTTTAAAGTTTCTGCAGAGAAGACTCAAGCAGCAGAACTTTTGCATTACACCAAAGGGATAGACCATGACTTAATGAGATAACCAAAAATTTGCATGAAGATGATATTGTGGATTGGATGAACTGTGACAAGGATGCTCCAGTGGTGTGCTAGATGATAGATGAAGAAATTGTAACCATGGTACTGAAAATCCAGTGAAGAAAACAGTGATGATAGTGACTCACAGTGAAAGTGAATTATCAGAGGAAAAGATCAGCATGGATGTGGGGTATTCAACTGGCAGATCAATTTATTAGGTTCCTGGAGCAGAAGAGTTTCATCACACAGCAAGAAATAATGAGTGTTCACAGGATTCAACAGAAGCTGATCAAGGAAAAACCAAATTATATAAAGCAAGTTGCATTGCAACAAATGTTTAAGAAGGCTTCAAAGTGTGATACATATCCAGGAACTGTATCACCAACCACTTCACCTAGCCCCTTACCTGATTGATGCTCCTGAGCCAGAGCTGAATTTTGATGATCACAACCCAGCTCATCTACACCAGATCCAACATAGCTGAATTTTGATGATCAACCAAGCACATCTACTCCAGATCCAACAATTGGTGAAATACAAGAGGGTCATTCCATGTCAGTTCAATGGCAAAAAAAATGTGACCATCACCGATTTTTTGAAAATTGGTAAACTTATAAATCTCTGTGAGAAAAACAGAATAACGCTTGTTTCAATGCTCTAGGTCATATGGTTCCAGAGATATAGCCCTTCGAATTTTGTGAAAAGTAAATTTTGAAGGTCATACCATATTTCAATACGAAATATCTCGGCTCCTACTGCACTTACAGAGACCATTTAAACACTATTTTAAAGCTTTTAAGCAGATCTACAACTTTGTTTCTATTCATATTTTACCTCAGTAGTAAAAAAAAAAAGTTGATCTTATTTTTTACCTTTAACCTTGTGTAGGTCACTTGATGTCACAACCGATTTTTTTTCTCCTTTCACCCAATTTTGGGTACACATGTCTACCTTAACCTAAAACAAGATTTTTAGTGTTGATTAAGTTAGTATAGATGCTACAGCCATTTCAGTAGACCATACCCACCTCCATTTTGACCAAGTACCTTTTTCCACCAAACTTTGGAACTGTTTGAGCTAGAGTGTTGAGAAAAATACCATTAGATTTTTCTTACTGAGCTATATAATGTCTGCTAATTTAAAAAAAAATTATAATTATCTAACCTAACCTAACCCAGTTATTTGGTTGAATAAGTGTCTGGCCCTATTATAAAATTTTTTTTTTTTTGTATATTTCAGAGAATTATATAATATAGGTAATTTAAATTACATAATTAATTAATTTCTATGGACATTCAAAAGTGTGAAGAACTTCAAACCTGCTATCCCGTTTAAAGGTAAAGCTATGTACGTATATAAGTACCTTATACTAGGCTATAGGTACTACCCTATAGAATAAGTTCAGTTTTAAGAGTTAGATGAGTTTTAATAGAATTACTTAACTTTGTGTATTTATTCATTGTGTACAACAGTATGTACCCATGTGAAAATAAGCTTATTTAAACCTTGGAGCAAGGATTTTTTGGCATCTGTATTTATTCCAATCTGTAAATCAAACTGCACATTTTTTCTTGTTGTAGACCTCTGAAACAAGATCAGTAGGTCCCAAATTTTATTTGTGCCATCTAAGCAAAAATAGCTTTTAACAGGATTGGATATAATGAATAATTATAATTGTATTTTTAATTAATTGATCCTAATTTCCATTAATTGTAATTGTAATTGATTCAAAATAAAATAAAAATAAAGGTAATTATAATTGATTTTTGAGCTATAACTGATGTAATTGATCAATTAATGTCAATTGTTAAAAATTTTACCCCTAGATCTGGCAGTCATACATCATCCAATGAAAATAAACATTTGATAGTTTATTTAGTTATGCTTAGATATAGATATATATTTAGATATATAGAATAGATAGTTATATTTGTGTAATTGTAATTACAATTGATTCAGACAAAATTAATTGTAATTGCAATTGATCTTGAAATTGTGAAGTACAATACTAACTATAATTAATTTGAAGAAAAATAAAAAAAATTGTAATTGGTTCCATTTTGTGTAATTGAACCCAACCCTGGCTTTTAAGCTACATATGTTTTTTTTTCTTTTTTAGATAAACATGGATTTCAGCAGTTTGAATATAGGCAGGTTCTGTTGTGACCCATTTAAAAAACACAAAGGAAAAGTGAAAAAAGGCATTCATGCATTGACTAAAAATTTGATTGATCAAAATCCTGAATTGAAACTAACAAATAATCATGAAGCATGTGCAACCTGTTGAAATATACTAGCAAATCATCCATCCCCAATGCCTGAATGTGAACCACTTGAAAAATCGCCATCCACCTCATCAAGTGCCCCATCTGAGCTAGAAACCATTGGAGATGTAGTTGAAATGCAGTATGAGCTTAGTAAATTCAATGCTTCATTGGCCACACTTGATGAGACCCCAATAAAACCATGTAAACTCTCTGACAGCACTGGTTACGCAAAGAGAAAGTTGAGGAAAGTAGTAGTAGTTGTGAAAAGAAAGCTTGAACTTGCAACTAAACCACCAATTTCATGCAGTGACTCAGATGATACAGAACTGGAGAGTCTTCAACAACTAAGAGAAATTTAATCAAGTGACAAGTTGAAGTGAAAAACTGACAATTCTTACTATCCTACCAAAAAGATGGACACAAGTAAAGATCAGAGAAAAATTTAAGTGCTCAGATTACATGGCTAGGCAAGCAAAGAGTTTGGTGAGGGAGAAGGGAGTGCTTTCAACTCCTAATCCATGTTTGGGGAAACGCCTGAATAGTGAAACTGCTGCCAAAGTAATTGACTTCTATCATTTGCCAGATGTGAGTAGACAAATGCCAGGGTTGAAAGACTTATGTTTTTGTAAAAGGAGCTGATGGTAGGCAGGAAAGAAAACAAAAATCACTAATCTTATGCAACCTAAAAGAAGTATTTGAGCTTTTTAAAACAAACATCCAACAATTAAAATAGGATTTTCAAAATTTGCAGAGCTTCAGCCAAAAGAATGTGTGTGTTAGTAACAGTAGTTCTCTGAATGAATTCATTCTATATTCAATATTTCATACACTTGTATGACATCAGGAATTGTAAAATTTAAGTTATTATTTTAAAATAATATCTAACAAAAATTACATTATATAAATTCCAAGAAATTTAGTTTGACTACTTAAACAGGTGTTTTTATTATATACACCACTGTAGGCCTGTTCAAAAATCAACTTTTTCTTATTTTCATAGGTTTCTGTACATTTTCCCATGCTTTTTGACCTGAAAAAGCCGAAAATCACAACTATTTTGACCTAGGATGCTGGGAAGCATTGCCGCATGGAGCTTTAAATTTTCTGCCTTGAAATCGGCCAAAGCGCCAATTCCGGGGTCCCTTGAATTATGTTTTGCACTTTAACTTTTGATCTAAACAAGATAGAGCAACAAATTAGGTATCAAATGAAAGAGCATAAAATTAATAAATAATAATAATAATAATAATAAATAAATACTAATTAATAATAATAATAATAATAATAATTATTATCTATCATTTTTCAGGAAACAACAGAAACTCAATCAGAATCTAGAAAACCATCTACAAGTTACAACTTCACAATGGCATTAAGCAAGGAGCTGAGGGAGCTCCGTGGGCGCACAGTTGATATCTCAGAACCTCCAAATGCAGGGAGGCCCATGGTTCAAGACATTGCATATGAAACAGTTGAATCTATCATCCCATTCTGGCAGATGGCTAGGATCAAGACAATGACCAAGTACAACTCAATGAAGCTCTTCATGAAACTACATGAGAAACATCGTGCTCTGGTGAAAAGCAAAGGAAGAGCAAGTAACCCTGGAGGAAAAAGAGGAGCATTTGTGCTGGAATTAGACAGCCTGTTCGATATAGGAGCTCCAGATGCAATCCAGGAAATACAGAACAACAGACTGTTATCCAGAGAGAAGAAAGATGAGGATATCAGGTTCTACGAAGACCAAAAGACTGAGAGGAAAGGTCATATGTCTGGTCATGACAAGATCCCTGCAGCAAGCAGCGAGGAATGAAAGACTGCAGCATAGACAAGAACAAGGTAAAACTAATTACTTTGAACATTACAAAAAGTTTTAAGTTTTACTCCATTGCGATATTTAGCATGTACTTAACAATTACTACAATTACTGTCTTAACATGTTGTACTATTTTACAGCTGCAGCAGAACAAGAGGCAGTTGTTCATGTGGATGACATTACCTGGGGTGACTCAACTGACAATGACGCTAACACAGAGGACATGGATTACCATCAGCCTCGTCCTGGATGCTCTCACCATCAAGACACTGTGACTAATGTGACTTTGACGTTTCCAAGGAAGGTCATGGAATGTGATGTCATCTGCAATACAGCTGATCGTCTTGGTTTATCAGACAATCAAGTTACTGCCATGGTTTCTGCCACCTTGAAAGCTGGAGGGGCTGATCTGGATAACTTCATCATCTCAACCTCAACAACACATCGCAACAGAATGCTGTCCAGGTATAATATCAGCCAGAGTCACATGTCCAAGTTTTGTGAAAACCCCCCACAGTACGCTGCCTTACACTGGGATGGAAAGTTGCTCAAAGATGTCTTGGGCAGTGAACCTGGAAGTACCTCAGAGACTTTAGCTGTGCTAGTGTCTGGTCCACCTTCATACAGTGAAGGAAAGTTATTGGGAGTACCTGTCATCGACAATTCTTCTGGCACAGCTCAGGCTGAGGCTTCAATGGATTTACTGGAGACATGGGAACTTACGGATAATGTTACTGCCCTTGTTTTTGACACTACATCCAGTAACAGTGGAGTTCACAGAGGAGCTGCCAAACTGCTAGAGAAAATGCTGAACAAAAAGGTGTTTTATCTGGCCTGTCGACATCACATCCTGGAAATCCTAGTAGGAGCAGTTTGGGAGAAGCTGTTTGGGAAGGTGAAGGGGCCAGATAATCCCTGGTTTGAGCATCTGAAGGATGTTTGGACGGACTTGTCCAAGAAAAACCCAAAGATGCTGGCTATCAACAGCAAATGGCTGAAGGAAAAGAAGAAGAACAGTGAAGAAGTACTCCAAGACATTCTAACAGCAGAAAGGCTTCCAAGAGCCGACTACAGGGAAATGGCTGAACTGACAGTCATTGTTCTTGGAGGAACGCCTCCTCAAGGTATTCACTGGAGTCGACCAGGCGCCATTCATCAGGCCAGATGGATGGCCAGAAACCTGTACTCCATGAAAATGCTGATGTTTGCAGATCAACTTGAGTACGATGAAGACACTGTATCAAAGCTGGAAAGACTCGACACCTTCCTTGCGCTGTTCTACACTCCTGTATGGATGATGTCAATGTCTGCTGCAGATGCTCCCGTGAATGATCTAAGTCTAATCCAGGACATGTTGAAGTACAAGAAAACTGACCCAGAGCTTGCTGATGCAGTACTTAATAAGATGGAAAACCACAAATGGTACCTGACGCAGGAAGTCGTGCCATTTGCCCTGTTCAGCAGTAGATTGAGTGACACATTGAAGCATGACATTGCTGCCCAGTTACATGCCACTTAGAAGCCAGACAGCTTCAGAACAGGAAAGCCTCTATTCCAGAGAGAGACAGCTAAGACCACCCTGGTTGATCTCATTGGCCCAGAATCACATTTCCTGCTGGACACACTGAACATTGGATCCGAGTGGCTTCTGGAACCTGTCACGTCTTGGCCACAGAATGAGGACTACAGAAAAGTGTTGGACTATGTTAAGAATCTGAAAGCGGTGAATGACATTGCTGAACGCGGTGTCAAGATGATGAGTGACTTTGCAAATGTCATAACAACAGATGCCAAGCAAAGGGACTATCTCCTTCAAGCTGTGGAGTTCAACAGACGCCGCTTTGACAGCTTCAAGAAACAAACTCTCAACAACTGACTGTGTAAATGTCATTATGAAATTAATCATGTAATGCTTTCACTTCTTGATCGATTAGACTCGTGACAAAATGTTAATCTCAAATTTGTGTCATGAATAAGGCGCCTTGTCTGCCTTGAGTGTGAGAAAACGAATTTTGTGATATTTCTGAAATCTTTGTATGTACCAATGTGCCATTTCTTGTTCCAAGACTATCATAATTGTATAAGTTAGAAAGAGGATTAAAAACACTTTAATTTGGTGCCTATTTTGTTGCTCTATCTTGTTTAGATAAAAAGTTATAGTGCAAAACATGATTCAAGGGACCCCGGAACTGGTGCTTTTGGCCAATTTCAAGGCAGAAAACTTAAAGCTCCATGCGGCAATGCTTCCCAACAACCTTGGTCAAAATGGTTGTGATTTTTGGCCTTTTCAGGTCAAAAAGCATGGGAAAAAGTACAGAAACCTATGAAAATAAGAAAAAGTTGATTTTTGAACAGGGCTAACACCACTGCTATCACATAGTAAAATTTATATAACATGTTTCAATGAAATTAATTTAAAGTTTTTATGAAGCAATGCACACACTAAAATATGCAGCTGATTTAAAATTTGAGCAAAGTAATGCGAGTAAATGAAAATTATTTTCATTCTCATATTGTTTATATGTTGTAGCTACTGACAAAACAGCTACACACACAGTTCATTAAGCATAGTTATTAGAATTGTATTTTGTGTTCACAGTGTTTTGAAATAAGTAAAAAGTTAAATATTTTTAATAATTAAATTGTTTTCTAGTCTAGAATACATAAATATATCTTATATGATTAACCCTTACATATATATATTCCAAAATCTGGAAAATTCTGTAATCCAGCAACTGCTTTGTTCCAAGGGTACTGGATTATTGAAATTCATCCATATTCCCTAATATTAAAGTAATGCAGTACAGATTTTAATATCTGAAAATATATTTTTTTTGTCAAGTTCTGAAAGAGTCCTGAAAAATATTGTGAATGTTGTTGTAATGAAAGGTCTTACGTGAAATTTTCTTTCATCTTCCATCCATTTCTTGTAATTGTCTTGCAGCAAACTATGAATCCATTTAAGGTAATATTGGCAAATGTTTTAATTACGACTACACTCTACCCTTGATATAAGTGAGTTCAGAATATGTGAAGACCCTCTTTGAACCAACCCCTCAATATATGTGAGAAAAATTTGCCCATATGTGCCTATACACTATGCTGTGTGCCTAGCTGCCTCAGTCTCACAGATGCTTCATTAGTGTGCATATCTACACTTTTTGTACTACTATTTGTGTTCTGATTATAGCTTTTTCTAGCCATTTGCTTTGTGATTATGGCTTCTAAGCAACCTGCTTTAAGTGTGCCAAGCCCTGGCTCATCAGTTAAGTGTAAGAGAACTTCGCTTACCTTGGAAACTAAATTAGAAGTTCTTAAATGAGCTGAAGCAGGTGAGGGTGCATCTACCCTTGGGTGTACATTTAACCTTGGTGAGTTGACCATTCATAACATTCATGAGTATTAATCTACAGAAGCTGAGGCTAACAAAGATCCTAAGATCAGCCCCAGAGAAAGAAGAGAGTAAGGGGGTTAAAAGAAGAGAATAAGGGGTTAAGTAAGAGCAAAACCTATCATTTGTGGGTTAACATTCATTCAGAAAAAGAGAGAGAGATATTCACCATCATCATCCACTGGCCACTGCTGACAAGTCAGAAAAATAGTTGAAGAGAATAGGAAAGGGGTGAAAGATGAAAAGAAGTAAAATAAGAATGCTTACAAACCATGCAAACACAGTCTTAACTCAAACACTGTCATACCATGCAAACTACAGAGATAAAAAAAAAAAAGTATGAAGAATTTAACAAGAAGTAGGTTAATTTATGCTATTAACTACATCTAAGTTCATGTTGTCTTTTTTTTTTTTTTTTAATATAATTTTATTGCTGGCATATCGCACGCTGGCATTAATCATCAACAGACTCATACCTTGACCATTGCTCCCAGAGCTCCTGTTGGTAAGTGTTTTATTATTTTAAATGCCATTAATATTTTTAAAATGCCTATCTAAACAGTTTTTAACCCTTTCGCTCACCGTGTCCACGTTTGAGGACACCGTATTTATTGGCTCTAAAAATGACTAAATGGTAACTATTCTTCAGTCACTCAACGTTGACATGGAAACCAACCCTACAGTTGCCCAATAAATCCATAAAAAGAATACTTCAACTAAATTCTGTGTTTGTGTGCAAAAGCAAAGATGGCATCGGCTAACTCTGGCGCAAGTGCTGGTGAGTACATTTTTCAATCCACATGCATCATTTTCATTACAGAGTTTTGATTGAAATAAATATAATAATATGCTGGAAGGGGTTTGAATTTTATGTAAAGAAAGTGTAGTGAACTTTATAACAATTATTATATATGAAAGGGACGCGTATTTTTCGATGCCCCGTATGTGGACATCATGAGCTAAAGGTTGCACATGAAATTTTAGAGTGTGGAATTCGAAGTTAGCATAGTGAAACAAATGTTGTTTATATCACCACGCCTGCACATAAACAAACAATAACATACATACATGCATACATACATATACATATATGCTTACATACATACAGAATACATACATATATACATACATGCATACATACATACATGCATACATACATACATGCATACATACATATATGCTTACATACATACATATACATATATGCTTACATACATACAGAATACATACATACATACATGCATACATACATATATGCTTACATACATACATACATGCATATATACATACATACAATAGTGAGATAGTGTGCGCAAGCAATTTACAAGAACTTTCAGGAGTGTCTCTCTCTCTTTTTCTCTCTCTCTCTCTATATGTATATATACTCTCCTCATTTAGTGTACACACACACATATATATATATATATATATATATATATATATATATATATATATATAGCATATTCTTATTCTAGGTGATGAGAGTTCTTCCAATGTGCGTTCTTCGTGCAGTACATCTCGAGGACGTCATGTGGCATATAATGATATATTGAGATACTTAGAAGATCTTGGTTCCGAATTCGAAGATTTATCTGATGAGGATGATGCCCTGGACGTGTACCAGCCATCTTCTGGTTGTCGTGAAGAATTGGAAAATGAAGAACACTCAGGAAATGAATCACTGCAAGAGGAATTGCTGTATGATGTTCAGGCAAAAAAGAAGGCGCCTGCTTATCAATGGACTCATTGGCAATTTGAAGCACCGCAAACAGAATGGACTTACACCTCTTCATTGGTTGATAAGTCTGATTGGTTTCCATGCAGGTACTTCAAACAATACTTTCCTGATAATATGTTCGAAGAGATAGCTACTCAAACAAATATTTATTCTGTTCAGTGCAATAGGCCTTGCGTAAACACCACTGCAAATGAAATTAGGACACTATTTGGGATTCATATCCATATGGGAACTTTGGGGTTTCCGAGAGTTGCTATGTATTGGACACCAAGTTGTAGGATTCCTCTGATTGCTGATAACATGAACTTGAATAGGTTTTATGCTCTTAGAAGTAATTTGCACTTTGTCAATAATATGGAAAATGATGAAGGAAGAAAGGAGGATAGACTTTGGAGAGTTAGGCCTATTCTAGATGTTTTCAAAAAAGGTTGTTTGACTTTACCATTAGAGGAGCATAACTGCGTAGACGAGATGATGATACCATTCAAAGGTCAAGTAAGTTTCAAGCAGTACATAAAAAGTAAGCCAAAACCTTGTGGCAGTATGTAATGCTTGGCTTGAGTACAAAAGTACTCAACCGAGCCAATAAAGAACCAGATGGACTTGCTTGCATTCAGATGCAACATTGCTGAGGCTTTAATTCTTCAGAATCAAATAGCAAAGCGTACTCCGGGACGTCCAAGGACAAGCACAAACATAGAGAATAACCATGGAGGAACCATGCGCCAGCGCAATATTCCCTCTCGCCATCTAGTTAGTGATGTACGCTATGATAACGTGGCACATTGGCCTGAAGCCACTGAATCAGCAAATGCTGCAAGATGCAAAATGGAGGGATGCAAAGGGAAAACGAGAATAGTTTGTTCCAAATGTAAGATTCCATTATGTCTTCTAAAAGAGCGGAATTGTTTCAAAATATTTCATGTGAAATAAAAGCTATTCTTCATTATTAGCTTTATATGATTCAATTCCGAATTATACTTCATTCCTAGGAAAATCATTGGTGAACATGAAATTATTTTGTTCTAAATGTAAGGTTTAATTTAGGATTTTGTAAAATATATTTTGATTCAAAGTTGTCTTATTTTTAGGAAGTATTATTGCACATTTAGTCAAGGTAGGGCAGGTCATTTGCCTTTTCCATTGTACAACCGTTGTCTCATGGTGTCCCCAAATGAGGACATTTTTGTACTACCTTTACTTACCAAGATATTCATTTACTAACCTAATAATAATCTCTTTATTTTGGTTCATTCTAAATAAATTTTGCGTCAAAAAATTTTTTTTCTTACCATTTCATTATGCATGAGTGAAAGGGTTAAACATATTAATGCTGGTAGAGTTCATGACAGATGCAGGAAGATTATTCCATTTATCAATTACTTTAAATGTAAAAAAGTTTTTAGTAATGAAACGTCTGCCATGTAATTTAAAAATATAATGCATATTGTTATTATTGAAAATGAGCAATTTGTCAAAATTTACGCATGTCACATGCCTGCAATTAAAAAATAAAAATAGACTAACACAAATGGAGATGTAGCTCGTAGCGTAAACTAACCCACTCTTTTTTATACTCTTCTTTTCTTATTCTCTCTTTACTTGCATGTCTGTAGTTTGCATGGTATGACAGTGTTTGAGTTAAGACTGTTTGCATGGTTTGTAAGCATTCTTATTTTACTTCTTTTCATCTTTCACCCCTTTCCAATTCTCTTTGACTATTTTTCTGACTTGTCAGCAGTGGCTGGCGGATGATGATGGTGAGTCTTTCTATCTCTTTTTCTGAATGAATGTTAACCCACGAATGATAGGTTTTGCTACTAACTTAACCCCTTATTCTCCTCTTTTAACCCCCTACTCTTTCCTTTCTCTCAGGCTAACCTTAGAGTGGATCTTAGGGTCATTAGCCTTAGCTTCTGTAGATCTGTAGATAACTTGATTTATGTATTTACATAGCCCATATTTTCATTTATATGATATATATAATGAATTATATATTTTAGTGATATATATATATACACAGTACTGTGCAAAAGTCAGAGACCACTGTCAATCTGACAACTATCAGATAATCTGTTGTATGAAAATTGGTTTTGATACTAAAATACATATTAATTAGAACCTCTGGTTCATATTAACGTATGACTAAGTTATTACTTAAGTGTATAAAGTTGTATAAGCTGGATGACCCTCTAGTCTGCATAAATTGGACTTGAGGGTTGATTCATTATATTATTTATAACGCATGTGTTTAAAGATCTAGCGAACTATTACTGATGGATCTGCAGTAAATGCTCCTGAGCTATTGTTATATCAATATTTACATTGAAAGTATTGACATATTCACTTAAATTCTGCAAAACAAATTTATCCAAAATGTTTCTCATTATAATCCTAATTCATGCTGTTTTTTTTCTTTCACAGGCTTAAGAAATGACAAAAAGTACAATTTCTGATGAGATTAGATATAAAATAATACATTTGCATGGTGAGGGACTGAGTCAAAGAAAAATAAGTGAATCCACAGGCATTTCCAAAACTGGTGTACAAACAATCTTGGCTCATCACAGATCAAATGGGACCCCAGCTGATCGTCCTAGATCAGGGAGGCCCTCTAAGCTTTCTCTATCTGATCTACCATATCTAAAGATTACTTCCCTTCGAGACAGACACAAATCCAGCATTTTACTTGCAGTGAATCTCGAAAAAACAATAGGTGTCTCAGTTGATCCCTTTACTGTATGAAGGAAACTTAACTCAGTAGGTCTTAAAAGACGAGTTGCAGCAAAAAAGCCACTTTTAAAAGAATGGAAATAAAGAGAAGAGAAGAAAATGTGCTTTGGAATACAATTATTGGACATCTGAGACCTACTGAATTAAGCTTCCTTCGTACAGTAGAAGGATCAACTGAGACACCTGTTGTTTTTTCGAGATCTGTTGCAAGTGAAGTGTTGGATTTGTGTCTGTCTTGAAGGGAAGTAATCTTTAGATATTGTAGATCAGATGGAGAAAGCTTAGAGGGCCTCCCTGATCTAGGCCGATCAGCTGGGTTCCCATTTGATCTATGATGAGCCAAGATTTTTTGTACACCAGTTTTGGAAACGCCTGTAGATTCACTTATTTTTCTTTGACTCAGTCCCTCACCATGCAAATGTATTATTTTATATCTAATCTCATCAGAAATTGTACTTTTTTGTCATTTCTTAAGCATGTGAAAGAAAAAAAACAGCATGAATTAGGATTATAACGAGAAACGTTTTGGATAAATTTGTTTTGCAGAATTTAAGTGAATACGTCAATACTTTTAATTGTAAATATTGATATAACAATAGCTTAGGAGCATTTACTGCAGATCCATCAGTAATAGTTTGCTAGATCTTTAAACACATGCGTTATAAGTAATATAATGAATCAACCCTCAAGTCCAATTTATACAGACTAGAGGATCATCCAGCTTATACAACTTTATACACTTAAGTAATAACTTAGTTATACGTTAATATGAACCAGAGGTTCTAGTTAATATGTATTTTAGTATCAAAACCAATTTTCATACAAGAGATTATCTAATAGTTATCAGATCGACAATGGTCTCTGACTTTTGCACAGTACTGTATATATATATATCAGCTTAGTAGGAGCAACTACTTATGAACTTAATGATTATCTATATTTGTGGTGGTTACTAAATATAGATCTTGACAAACTTTATTTTGCAGAACTATATTTATGGTTAGAACTAAACAGCAGTGGGCCCTATAGATACACATTTTTTTAAAAAGTGCACTCTTCAACATGGACTGCAACTGGGAAAGGGATAATCAATCATTGCAACATCTAGCAACTCCCAAAATTTGGCACAATTTAAAAGAATCATTTCCTGACACCCTTTATATACAACTTACAACCTTACAAAGGTTCCGCATGATGATTTCTCATTTCGTAAAGGTCAAGCTTGTCGCCCCTCCTCTTGAGTTGGCCTGGTGAAGTAGTGAGTTGGATTCTTGCGCTCTCCACCTCACATAGCCAGGTACGCCTGGCTCATCGGGGATTGTTCTGAGCCAGGCGTCTAGTCTTCTTTTGAAGATTTCCACTGCAACTCCCTTCGTGTTTCTTAGGTCTTTGGGCAACTGATTAAACAGTTTTGGTCCTCTCACTACAAAACTATTTTCTTTCAGAGTTGAGGATGTTCCCTGTCTCGCCTTCAATTTGGGAATACGACACAGTCTACCACTTCTACTTTCCACCGTTGTTTGGGGAGTTATGGGATTCAGAGTAAAATTAGGGACTAGTTTCTCCATTATTTTCCAAGTGTAAATAATGGTGTATCTCTCTCTCCTCCTTTCCAGTGAATATAGGTCTAGTTCTTGTAACCTTTCCCAGTAATTTAGTTCTTTGCACCCATTGATCTTGGCTGTGAAGCTTCTTTGGATCCCCTCCTGCTGTCTAATGTCTTCTTTTTTTATATGGGGAAGTTAGGACCGAGCAGTATTCTAATTTGGGTATGATCAGGGTTTTCAGTAGAGGAATCATTACATTCCTATCCCTTCGTTTAAAGGTTCTCAATATCTGACCCGTTATTCTCTTTGCTCTGTTTACTGCTATCTTATTTTGTGTTTCAAATTTCGTATCATCTGTCATTACAACCCCTAAATCTTTTGCTCTGGAATTTCTCTGAATTTCCTGTCCATTTGGGGTATAATATTCCATGGACTTTAGGTCTTCTCTTTTTCCATACCGTAATAGCTGAAATTTCTTGGTGTTAAACTTCATATTGTTGTCTTCAGTCCACTTGTAGATTTTGTTTGTCAGTTTGTAGAGATCCTATGTCTTCTGGGTTTCTTATTTTTGTACTGATCTTTGTGTCATCCGCAAAGGATGTTACTGTGCTGTCTCTGGTAACGTCCTCATCTATGTCAGTTAGCATGATTATGAAGAGTAGTGGAGCTAATACTGTTCCTTGTGGTGCCGAGCTGAGGACCTCTGATTCTGATGAAGATACTCCTTGTACTGTAACGACTTGCCTCCGCTCACTAAGGAAATTATATATCCATTTCCCTACTTTTCCTGTTATTCCCATATATTTCAGTTTATGTATTATGATTCCATGGTCACACTTGTCGAACGCTTTAGCAAAGTCTGTGTATAGTACATCATAGTTTTCATTACTTTCAAGTGAATCAATAATGTTGTTGTAGTGTTCCATTAGTTGTGATAGGCATGATCTGCCTGATCGAAACCCGTGTTGGTTATCATTGAATTTTTTCTGAGTTTCCAAAAAGTCATATATTTTCTGTCTAACTATTCTTTCAAATATTTTAGTGAGATGAGATGTAAGTGACACTGGCCTATAGTTTTTGGCCTGGGATCGATCTCCTCCTTTATATATTGGGACTATGTTCGCGCTCTTCAGGATGCCCGGTATTTCTCCCGTGTCTAATGATCGTCTCCATATCCAGTATAGGGGCTCAGCGATTGCATTCTTGCAGTTTTTGATCAGTGTGGCATTCCATTTATCTGGTCCTGCTGCTGAATGTGTTTTTAGTTTCCCTATGGCTTATGCAATATCATCCGTCGTAAAGTCGAAATCCGTTATACTTTCCCCTTGTGGTTCTTCTTCAAAGAACGCGTTTCTATCGTAAATCAATTTGTCAGTTTTTGGGATACTGAGAGATGATTCATACTGAGCTTTTAATATTTCAGATAGTTCTGTGAGATCATCAGATAAATCACTGTTCTCATTTTTTAAAGGTCCGATAGTCGCTTGGTTTTTCGACTTTCTTTTTGCGAAATTATAGAAGTACTTTGAGTTAACCTTTATCGCTTCTATAGCGTCGTCGTCTTCTTTTTCTTTATGCTTCTCGATTTGTTGCTGTATGGCGACATCGATACTTTGTAGTTTATCATTTAATATTTTTCTGATGTTGTTATCTTTACAATTACTTAATTTTGCAGTCACTCTTTTTCTCTTTCGGAACAATGCCCTCTTTTGTCTTTCGAACCTGCTTCTCTTTCCTCTTTGTTGTATCTTTGGGACATGTTTTTCCACAATTTCTAACGTCTTATCTAACGTCATTAGCATATCTTCCGTTGTCTTGGCCTCAAAAATGGTTTTTCCACAATTTCTAACGTCTTCTCCTCTAATGTCATTAGCATCTCTTCCGTTGTCTTGGCCTCGAAAATGGTTTTCCAATCTATTACTTCCATGCTGGATGTCACATCTTCCCAGTTTATAGCTTTGGAGTGAAAATTAAAAATTTTGAATTTGCTTCGTTCTGTTGTGCGTGTTCTTTCCTTTCCTGTTGCCTTTATATTAGTTGTTATTTCAATGATATTGTGATCTGATATCATAGTTGGGGAGATTTCTACATTATCAATTAGATTACTGTTGTTTGTGAATACCAAATCTAGGCAGTTGTTTTTTTTTTTTTTTATATATATATATATATATATATATAATATATATATGGGAATGAACTCAGAATGGTCCCCTGAGTTTTTTATGATACAGACAGTGCATGGAACAAGGAACTCTTCTGGGATAATTAAATCCATTATAGTCCGAATAAGTAATGGTAAATGACAAATACCATAGTTTTTCTTTTTCATGATACCCACGTTGGGCTAGCATCATGAAAAAGAAAAACTATGGTATTTGTCATTTACCATTACTTATTTGGACTATAGTGGATTTAATTATCCCAGAAGGGTTCCTTGTTCCATGCACTGTCTGTGTGTATCATATATATATATATATTATATATAATATATATATATATATATATATATATATATACAGGGTGTCCCAAAAAAATGTATATACACTTTAAATAATTATAAAGGCAGTGTTTATTAAAATACATTTCATTTTCAAAATGTAATAGAATCTACAGACATTATTTAATTGTTTTGTCAACGCCTGTTTTCAAACTGACGTCCATTCTGGTCCAGGCACTGCTGATAACGCGAAGCAATGGAATCACAAACATCACGAAACATTTCGTTTGGTATTTGTGTGCATTCTCGTTCAATGGCTGCTCTCAATTCAGCGACTGTTGCAGGTTTTATAGCATAGACTTTGTCTTTTAAGTATCCCCATAAAAAAAAGTCTAGTGGTGTGAGGTCTGGTGAACGCGGAGGGTATTCTACAAAACCCCTTCGTCCAATCCACATCCACATCGTGCCAAGTACCACTCGCAATACTCCACTCTTCGGTCCGGATCATCTTCATTAATAGCATGGACTAATCTTGGAATATAACTTTTCCATTGACAGCGCTTCAAAATGCGTTGGACAGACGATTCTGAAATTCCTACCTCATGACTCGCTTGTCGCACAGATTTTCTTGGACTTTGGTGATAAGTTTCCAGTACTCTTTCTTGCTTTGTGGGGCTTGTCGATGTCCGTGGTCTTCCGGAACGCTTCTTGTGGACATTCTGAACAGTTCCATCGGCTTCAAACTTATCTCTAATTCGAGTGATGGTAAGTCGCGTTGGTAGATCTGTTTGAAACTCCCTCCTAAACTGTCTTTGCACTTCAACTGCGTTTTCACACTTCCAGTAGCATTTTAGAATGAATTTCCTTTGTTCAAAGCTTAGTCTGATTGCCATTATTAATTCTAATGGGTTTAACTTGGAAAGAAAGAAACATCAATTGAGCTATCAGCTGTTAAAGTGTGTATACATTTTTTTGGGATGCCCTGTATATATATATATATATATATATGCATGCAAGATCTCACTGTACCCACAAATTTGGAATGTGTAATTGTCATATCCACAACTATTTAAAATGTGCATAAAAATTGTTGTCCACAAACTTCACTGAAAATACAGTCTGACCCCAAATCTGTGATAATAGAGTACAGTGACCTGCCCAGATTACCTGAATTCACGGATTAACAGAATGGGCTTCCATGATTTACAATTTATAGAGGAAGACCATGATTTTGACCCAAATTGTCCCTGAAAACATTGAAATACTATACTGTATACCTGAAAATAATTAAAGACATAACAAAATATATTAATATATAAGGTTGTGACATATATTCTGCTCAATTTTTAGTTCATTCAGAACAAAAATTAAAGGACATAATGCCAAATTAATCATCAATATAATTCCCCTCTTTTTCAATAACCTCCTCCCATCTGTAGAAAAGTTTTTTATGTCACGTTCGAAGAAATTCCTTGGTCCTTGGTTTCAAGTTAAAAAAAAGCCATCACTTCATTTTCAATAGCTTCCCTGGATTGCAACTTTTGTCCATCAAGGTGGTGTTGCAGACTTCTGAATAAATGGTAGTCTGAAGGTGTGATGTCCAGAGAATAAGGTGGATGAGGCATTTTTTTCAACCAAATACCTCCAATTGGGCAGTGGTGATTCGAGCAGTGTGAGGGCACATGTTATCCTGGTGGAATAGAACACCTCTGCGATTAATTAATGCAGGACATTTTTCTTGTAATGCCATCTTCAGTTGTTGGCAGTAGACTTCAGATGTGATTGTTTGGTTATCTGGCAGAAGCTCAAAATGAATAATTCCTTGCATAGCCTACCAAACGCATAGCAAAATTTTCTTTGGATGGGGTCCATTCCTTGGCTGAGGTTCAGCCTTTGTTTCATAGCTAAGCCACTGATGTCAATTTTTAATATTGTTATAGAGGACCCATTTTTCATCCCCAGTGACAATCCAATTCAAAAATGGTGCCTGCAGTTGCCGAAAATGCAGTGATGTGCAAATATCAATTTGAAGATTTTTTGTGACCTATATATCATTCAGACATTATTTATAAAATTGGTTGTGAACAATCCATTTGATCTTGTGTTGAATTCGGGCAAAGTGCTAAAATTGGTAGTTTTCCTTAGAAACATGTATACTCCTCCCACAATTTTTATTTCTATATTTACTATATATATATATATATATATATATATATATATATATATATATATATATATATATATATACAGGGTGGGGCACGGGAATCAAGTGTTTTTTGAATAGCTAGTAATCGGCCATTAGGAATGGGAGGGGCGTGCGGTAGGTAGCATTCCATTCCTGGGTTCATAGCATTTAACTTTAACTAACACTCACCTTTATCTTTCAGGTGCCATCATGGAGCAGTGGACGTTAGAACACCGCATGTTCGCGTATGATCATTTTGTTAGGAGTGGCGAGTCAGTGACAGCAGTTCAGCGTGCGTTTCGCCGCAGATTCAACATTCATCGAAATGACTCTGTTCCCGCTCGTGACACAATCTTACGTTGGGTTAACAATCTTCGAACAGGAGGCTCAATAATGAAAACAAGACCGAAGGGGCCGCAACGCACTGTGCGTACTCCAGAGAACGTTGAAAGGGTCAGACAAGCGATGTTGCAAAGCCCAGGCCGCTCTGCTCGGAGACATTCAGCTGCACTCGGAATCAGCAATCGTACTGTTAGACGGATTTTGCATGAAGAATTACATTTTCACCCATACAAGTTAGCGATGGTGCAGGAATTGAATGTAAACGATTGCCCCCAACGATTGAATTTTGCACAGGAAATGCTTGCACTTTATGAGCAGAGGGTCATTCTCTGTCAGATCAACCAGTGCCTAACACCCTCATCTCTCAGATTTTGCTGAAATTTGGTTTATAGGGAGTTTGTGGGCCCTGAATCCATTTCTGAAATTATAAGGTCAATCCGACCAACGGTTCAAGAGATATGACCTCGGGAAATTTGAGGTCACTTGCGAGGTCACTAACATTTGGCGACCCATAACTTGGGTAATAATGGTCACAATTATATAAAAGTATATATATTTACAATCAGAAAATGACAAGGAATCCAAATATGCAAGTTTTAGAACTCTAGGTTGAAAAATAAAAAAGTTACACTGTAACCAAAATTTGAGGTCACGATTTGACCTCTGGGGTATCAAATGAGAATTTTTTTTTTAAATGTAAAAAATGAAGGCATAGGCATTGGCTATTAGAATCAGCAAAAAAAAGTTTGTTTATGTTAGTATTTTTCATGTAACTAACATATAAGTGAACACCATATTCATAAGTTGTGCGTCAATTCTACCTATTTTTTCACACTTAAGCTCATAATTTGACCTATAGAAATTAAAATTACATTTTTTTATAGATATAAAAACAGACAAAAAATGTAAAATTGTATTTCACTGCTAATCTACACTGGCAATAATAGTTATAATAGTGAAAGGGGAAGACCTACTTAGAGGATTCATGTGCTAGCCTAATACAATTTTTGCATGCTCGATGCTCTCATCAATTTCTTTTTGTGGAAAAATGTATTGAATTCTGCTGCCTCCTCTTAGGGTAGGACAACTCATTACAGTTAATATATGATGTCCTGGCACTGCACATGAATCTTTGTTTGATGGATAATAATATGCACTTGATCCTGATGACCCAGAGGGATGTAGAAAGTTCACAGTGAAATCATCAAACTCTTCACAATATTCCTCCACAATTCCATACCAAACTTGCATGTCATAAATGCAGCCAACATACTCTCCTGGTTTGACACATTTTAGGTTACCAAGCATTGCAGGTTCATTAGTAAAATGACTTTTCCTTATTCTTTTCTTTTCTCCAATGCCACTTGAAATGGGATACACCATCAGTTCTTCCTTGTTTAGGGGAACAAATCTATGATATTTCTGAGTTCCAGGAATAGCCCTACTCTCCTTGAATCGATGTTCCAACCGTTCTTCTGCATCTTTCAAATCAGCTATAGTTACAAAGAAAAAATTTATCTTCTTGCTCAAGTTTTCTTCACAAAACTGAAACATGTGTTCTGGTGTAAGAATTTGCCTCTCTGTAGTTCTCTGCAAACTGGCACGAGCAGTAGCTCTTTTCACTGTTCCTCCAATCCCATCACATGCATTTTTGCCATGGGATGTAGCAAAGAAGTGCCATTCACAAGACAGACCAAAATCCTCTTCATGGTAACAGAGATTTGTGAAGTTGTATCTGTTCTTATATTGGCCAGCACATCCATCTGAGAAATAGTGCACCTTCTTCAATTGTGGGCATCTGAATTTAACATATGTCATAAGCTTCAATATGAATGAGTAAACCATTATAGTGTTGTGTTTTAGTGATGCAGATAAGAAACAGACACTAAAATGGCTAAGTTCCTGGTCTGCAGATGATCTATAATAGATGACAAAAGGGTGAACTGTACACTGTGAATTGTCCCAGTGAAACCCTTGGGCAGCATCCTGGACAATGAAAGAATAATTCTCAGAGAAATCACCTACTATAACTACCTCGCTCTGAGGTGGTAGTGTTTCTTTCAACTGCTTGAAGTACTGTGATTGTTGCTGAGCAACAAAGTGATGATGAACCATGCGGGATATTTTCATGCTTAGGGATGATAAGTATTCATGAAGTGGCTCCACCTTATCAACCATTGTACAATGGTCAACAGTCACCCATTGCTTGTAAGATATTTCATTTGGAGCTGATTTCACACTGTCAAGTAACTCAAGAAAATCCAGGACACCCTCTTCTCTTGGGCAATCATTGCAAAGTTGCATCATGCAAGTCTCTCTTTCTGTACTGCAGACACTGTAATCCATAAGATCCTTGTATGAAAGACCTCTTTCTCCCAATGCAGCCAGCTGCAATTTTGGATTTTGATGGTATGTGCAGACACAGACAGAATGAGTCCCACCACTACCGGCAAGCACACAATATGATGGCCGTAATTTTGCAAATGTGGAAAAACCTATTTTGGGATTCTTTTCATCATTTTTATATAGTTCAAACATCTCTCTTAAATTCCCGAGGACCAATCGTTTTTGCACCTTCATTGCACCTTCAGCACTGATAACTTTCACGCAATCCTTTTGGCCAGGACACATACGACTAACCTCTTCTGACTCATAGAATCTTCTAACTATATCTTTGTGTTCTTCAGATATCACTTTTCCTTTGCTCATTAGTGGAATCTTCGGAAGGATTCCATGTTCTGATTTAAGTGAACGGCTTCTTTTCACCATGTATGTTGTAGTTTGAAAGAAACTAGCTGTTTTTTCAATTGTGTATGGTGAGAGTGTCAATATTTGTAGTTTGTGATGGTGACATTTGCTCTCCAGGAATGACTGTTTCAATTCATTCATTAATTTGTCTAGATGTTTTTCAGATTTAGTTTTAGGTTTTGAAGTATCACTTACCTCCTCGGTAATTTGAACACCATAACTGAGTTCTAGCCTCTCCTTCAGGTGTTTCTGAGCAGATGATAGCTTACCACGAGCCTTGCGCTTTTTCTGGCTTAATGACAGCCCTTCTGAAAAGAACAGAAAAAAAGGTTTCACACACCTGAATATTAGTAATTAAATATTAATTATAGTACCTTAAATGCTATATAATTGGCCATATAGTAGATCAAACAGACCTTGTAGTAAAGTATAAGTTATTATATTAATTTATTACTTACTTTTTTTAACTGGTGTTTGGTCCAGAAATGCTAGAACTGGTTCAACTGAAGTTGAAGGATTTTCCTTTATCAAGCAATCACTGTCATTGTCCAGATCTTGAATTGAAGAGATGTTACTCAAGCCACTGATAGTAGATGATTCATTTGAATCCTGCTCAGACTCGTTGTTTTCAGTGGTACTAAGTATAGTGGGGTTTTTCATTATCAGTGTCCAGCAGTTCACACACAACAATGAGTCTTTTTTCACTCTTCCAGCACATTTTTCAACAAGTACATCAGTCACTTTTCTAAGATTGATTGTTATGCGTTTCTTGTGTTTTTGAATAGGGTCCTGGCAGTATTTCAAGTGCCGAACCATTGTATTTTGATCTGTAAAGATATAGGATTTACAATTAGGTAATATATATTTTTTAGAAAATATATAGCTATACACACTTAATATTTTAGGCCTTGATAGTCTCTGAGGCTCATTAAAACACCATACCCACCAGCCACCCACAGTGCTGGCTGGAACTGTACTAACCTGTAGACAAGGAATTTTGCAACTATCTGTGTTGATTCTGCACTTAGACAAGTAGCAACATGTTTCAGCAGGTTTGTTTAGGCTACATGTGAGCTTAGTCTTCCCCTTTCACTATTATAACTATTATTGCCAATGTAGATTAGCAGTGAAATACAATTTTTATTAAATTCTTGGAGCTTGAGGTCAAATTGATAGCTAAGATATAAAAATTCCTTGAAATGACAAGCAATTTATAAATATGGTGTTCACTTATAAGTTAGTTACATGAAAAGTACCAACATAAACAAACTTTTTATGATTGTTTCTATTAGTCAAGAACTCTGACTTTGTTTTTTATATCTATAAAAAATGTAATTTTAATTTCTATAGGTCAAATTATGAGCTTAAGTGTGAAAAAATAGGTAGAATTGACGCACAACTTATGAATATGGTGTTCACTTATATGTTAGTTACATAAAAAATACTAACATAAACAAACTTTTTTTTGCTGATTCTAATAGCCAATGCCTATGCCTTCATTTTTTACATTTAAAAAAAAAATTCTCATTTGATACCCCAGAGGTCAAATCGTGACCTCAAATTTTGGTTACAGTGTAACTTTTTTATTTTTCAACCTAGAGTTCTAAAACTTGCATATTTGGATTCCTTGTCATTTTCTGATTCTAAATATATATACTTTTATATAATTATGACAATTATTACCCAAGTTATGGCTCGCCAAATGTTAGTAACCTCGCGAGTGACCTCAAATTGCCCGAGGTCATATCTCTTGAACCATTGGTCGGATTGACCTTATAATTTCAGAAATGGATTCAGGGCTCACAAACTCCCTACAAACCAAATTTCAACAAAATATGAGAGATGAGGGTGTTAATTTCAATTTTTTTTGGTTGATCTGACAGAGAATGACCCCAGAATGAAAACATGATGGTGGTAATGAGTGATGAAGCCCATTTCCACCTTAATGGGGCCGTCAACAATCAAAACTGTCGGTATTGGGCTGCTGAAAATCCGCGACAACTCCATGAAAAACCGCTGCATAGCCCTAAGGTTACAGTTTGGTGCGCGGTGGGAAAGTTTGGTGTCATCGGTCCCTATTTCTTCGAACAAAATGGGGTTACCGTTACCATAACATCTGGGCGTTACATTGAGATGGTGAACACCTTTTTCATCCCTAAGTTACGAAGAAGGCGTATTGCTCGTCGACATTTGTGGTTTCAGCAAGATGGGGCCACGCCACACACCGCCAGAGCGTCAATGGCTGTTCTTCGCCCCCTGTTTCCCAACCATCTCATTTCGAGATTTGGTGACATTGCATGGCCCCCTCGGTCCCCTGACTTGTCCACATGTGACTTCTTTCTATGGGGGTACCTCAAGTCACGTGTCTACGAGGACAAGCCCCGTACATTAGATGCATTGAAGGAAGCGATCCGTCAACAAATCATCCAAATCAACAGAGACCTGCTGGGAAAAGAGGAGGCCAATTTTCGTAAACGCCTTCAACAATGCGTTGATGGCCAAGGACATCATATGCCAGATATAATTTTCGGTACATGATTATTATGACATGAAATGCTATGTTCTTACGAATGTTGTTCTACCAATATATTTTCTTTACAAAAATAAATATAATTTTCCTGATTATTCCAAAAACACTTGGTTCCCGTGCCCCACCCTGTATATATTTTGTAACCTACATATAGTCTTGAACTCTTTATTTACTTCGTTGTTCCTAAGGATGTCATTAGATGAAAGCACTTGGGCCCCACTCTGTTTCCTTTCCTTCATGGTTTTATTCATCATAAATATTTTTCACGTATTACTTTCATGAAATAATTTTTATATATATATTATATATATATATTAGGGTGCATCAAATTTCCCATGATTTTTCAAAAAGTTTTATTTCAATCTGTCCCTATGATTACTGTGTTCCAATGCCTGAAATAGCACATATGGCCAAATTTCAAAGATTTATGTGGTCATCTAGGGGGTCCACATCATTGATGCAATATTTAGTATTGGAGTTAAATTGACCAAAAAATTAAACATTTTATATCCCGGTTTCCGTGTTTGCAAAAGTATCAGAACCAGTAAAAATGTATTAAATAATCAAAACAGGGATTAGAACTTAGCTTCACCCCACGCTCAGCACAATCATTTACGACGTTAACTGCCGAGATGTGTTCTCTGGATGTTTGAAAGGAAGCTAATTCTGGCCAATTTTCGATATTATGAGTCAGGAAAGAACTGTCAAGTTCCAGAACAGAGAAAATGTACCATGAATCTTTGTTGATTAAGTCGCCAAGCTTTGTCGTGCTGGAAATGGAGTTTGGAATTTGGGTTTCCCAAATCCCGTACCAAATCGATGTTGTGGTAAAGATGCCTGATCTTGTGCTGGCTTTACTGCTATAAGTCTCTCAGCCAGATAGCGGCGTTCAGCTTCAGGGACTGCATCATTAAAGAGCGCAAGAGGTACCATCTCAGCAGTCAGGTACCATAGGTGATGCTTGAGAGCTTTTATCGCACTAGATGATATGCTGGGGCTGAGTTTTTCATATCTGAGGATGTCTTGGTAAAGACAGGTCATTCCATGGAGCCTCGACCGCGCTTGAACAGGTGATCCACCACCAGCTGTACAGCAAGCAAACAAAGTTGACAAACTCGCGCAGTTTGGGTGTTGTTGCTTCCGTGGTAATGGTTCCAGAGGGAAGAGAGCTGGTCTGCTCCTCCAGCAGCACCATCTTAATGGAGTAGAGAAAACTTGGCCATCCACCTAGCCTTGTGTACAGCACCAGGACGTCGAAATGAAAACTCTCTTCTTGTCCCATCCAAGTAGAGCAAACAAAGATCAGAAAATTCTTTGTAGTCATCACATTGATGCTTCACAACAGACTGCGCGCATGAAATCGCTCTGGCCCTATAGTCATGGATTATGGTTTGTACATCATCTGAATAAGAGGTACCATCCAAAAAATTAAGTGCCTGATTATTGTTGTGTTGAACTGTGTCTAAATGCTTTCGGAACTGACAGAATATGGTAACTTCTAGTGACATTGGTGGTTCTATTTTCAGATCATTGAAGACTTGTGTAAGGATTACCTCGCCAACGTGATGCCGGCAAGCTGACCACAGTAAAGCTCGACCTATGTCCTGGTGCAGGCTAACACATGCAGCACTCACATGACCAGTGTTACTAGCTGTTGTGTCAAAAGTCATGTTCACTACTGAGTCAACACAATTCCATGATCGGAGAAGCTCCATGGTGAGATTAGCAATGCTTTGACCAGCTGGCTGATCTGTATTTGGCTTGTAGGAAGGCACACCAAGAAGTTTGATGTCATAGGAATTGCCAACTGCTACGGTGAGCCTCTCTTCAGCTTTAGTTTGGTATGACAGAGTTGACATCAGTTTAGAATCCCAGTGAAGAGACAGGAACTGTGGTGGAACCCAGGACTCTTTGACCGATGATGCAAGCTCTTCACCAACCTTACGTCTTGCTCTGTCGGCGATAGAATATGAGTGTGAAACATTTTTTGTGTCACCTCCTAATTCCTTAATGATGGCTTTGGTAAATGCTGCCTGTTGGGCCAGTGTGATCTTCGTGCGTGTAGACAGGGAAACCATCCTATGGGATTTGAGTATGTCATGACTTATAAAAGCAGTTGTTCCTGAACGAGTTGCTTGGCGAGATTTTTGTGTTTTTGGTTTGTAATCCTCTATATCACCCTCTTCATCCTCAACATCACTGTTGCTTTCCTCACTGTTCTCAATCTGAACTTTGCTTGTAGATGCTTGGGCTTTATGAGCTTTAAGCTGTTGTTCTGCTTGCATCATTTCCTTTTCCTGCTTCTTTGGTCTTTTGATGCGAGCTTCTTGTCATGGCTTCCAAACGATGCGACTCTGCCTGATTTCATTGACCGCAAGAACTCCAGATCTTCAGGATCTTTTATGAGTTGCTCAGCATTCCTTGGCCAAAACTGTAATGTTTCTTGTAACTCCTTTTCGATCCCCTTAAGCTTCGCAACTGCACCAGGCGAAGAACGCCAATCCACTGGAAGTTCCCTAAGTTTTGCATTTTTTGCAGATAGTGCTATAATTTTTTCAACAGCTTTCCTCTCGGTAATCATGGCAATGTTGCCTTTCTGATAAAATGGAATAACTTTTTGCAAGACAAATTTAGCATTGTTCCATTTTGTACGGTTAAACGGTAGACTTCTTGCTGATGAAACATGTAGCATCGCAACACTTGCTCACATGTTGGCAGCCTAGATCCTGTTATCTCTGCATCTGCATCACTGATTCCAGCACCAAGACCATAAATGGCAGCAGTTTGACGAGTTTTAACAGCATATTTATCATTTGTGCTACCTGAACTGGCCATAATGCACGACAGGTGTAAAGAGAACACAAAATTTATTAACGTAAACACTTGCACATAAACATTTAACATAAACACACAAAATCACATTTATCATAAACACTTGCATATCAGATTATACATTGCAGTTCCTTTTAGAATATTCTATAACTTTCCACCACTTCCTAGAGGTTTCTATCACTTTCTAGAGGTACTATCACTTTATAGAAGTTTCTATCACTTTTTAGAAGTGTATATATAACCTTTAGAAATATCACTTACATGTTCTTGGGCTGATTTTTGTAGTGAACAAAATCTTTAAACTTCTACTATTTGGATCTCAAATCACAGAATGACTGTGGGGTTGGTGTGCATATAGGAAGTCTGTGTGGACCCCATAAATGGCATTCAAATCCAAAAATAATTCACATAGTAGGTTTTCTTAACCATTGGAACATTTCTAACTTAGGGACAAAGTGAAACTTTGTCATTGGTGATTTTGATGCACCCTAATATATATATATATATATATATATATATATATATATATATATATATATAGAGTTGAGGTTCTGTGAAATAAAAATAAGTCTGTAAGGGTTCCAACAAATAGTAAAGTTTGGGAACCACTGCTATAGATTATACCTTGGTCCACAGGCTGGATAAGTGAAGTGCAGTTTGGGGGTAGATATGTAGCAAAAACATTCTGTGACACTAACAATTCAGCATCGGGGTGGGCAGCAGAATTGTCAAGCAAAAGGACTATTTTACAGTGCTCTGGTAGCCCTACCTCGTGACAATGCTCCCGAGCCTCCACCACAAAATGATTATCAAACCAGTCAATAGTCAGTTCCTGCATGATCCAGGCATGTTTATTACTGCTGTAAATCACAGGCATAACCTTCTCTCTCTTCAAGGAGTGAGTGTAAGCACTCTTACCTACAACAAGCAAGTTACACTTATGTGTACCAGCTGCATTGACACAGGTGAGGATAGTGACTATCATTGGCTTCCTTCACCCCAGACACCACAGTCTCATAACATCCAGCAAGTGTGTTTCTTGGAATGCAATGCCAGAAGAGGCTAGTCTCATCAGCATTATAAATTTGTTCAGGAGTTAGATTTTTTCCCCTAACTAACTTAGAAAACTCAGTTATGTACTTTCTAGCACTCTCTATCTACAGACACTTTCTCACTCATTTTCATGTAACAGATACTGTACCATGAAGCAACTTAAACTTGTGCAACCATCCACTTGAAAAATCACAAAGCTCACTAACTTCAGTTGTGCATGAAACTGTTTGGCCTTTTCAATTAGCATTGGGCCAGAAATAGGTACCCCTTCACTGTGACATTGTTTAAACCACTCATAAAGTAGCCTATCAAGGTTAGCTGATCTAGCTCCATGCATGGTTCTACTTATGAAAATAAAAACCCACTCTAATAGACAGAGTTTATTTCCATGACAGTTTCGACGCCCACTGGCATCCTCCTCGGGTGGATACAGAAACACGAATTTGTGTTTCTGTATCCACCCGAGGAGGATGCCAGTGGGCGTCAAAACTGTCATGGAAATAAACTCTGTCTATTAGAGTGGGTTTTTATTTTCATATTTTGACCACGTAGAAAAAAAGTGAAGTTTTTCGCATTTAGCATGGTTCTACGTTTAGCTATCCCTTTATTTGTGTCACTCTGAGCATAAAACTTCAACAGCTTTTCACATTGCTTCTTTAGATCATAGATGGTTGGAGAACCAACACCATAATGCTCACACAGGTTATGCAATGACTCTCCCTTCTGTAACTGCTGTAGAATTTCAACTTTCTGCATAATGGTTAGTGTACGGTACTTTCTTTTAGCACCATCAGCATCACTACACTCATCATTGGACCTTGAATTTTTCTTGGAAGACATTTTAAGCACAGAAAGAACTATTTTAAACAGGAAAATGGAAGCAATTTCTTAAAAACATTTCAAGTCCTAATACAATATTTATCTTGATTTGAAATTTTCATGGTAATACATATCCATCAAAAATGACATACATTATCTTAGAACCCTTTTCTCATTCTTATGCAGTAGGTACTATGATTGAACTCAGGACTATAAAACCACAAATCAATTACACAAAGATACAAAGGGATCATCACTGAGAATGAGATGCTAGTCCAACTTCATGAATCTTGTGTTACCTTTCATGACAAGATTAGGGGTATAAATCTAGTGGTATATATTTCAATTTACACCTCTCACAAACCCCTTTCATTCCTCTCTGTTTCTTGTAACTCTTGTGCCACTTTTATATCAACTCCATATCTATTCATAAACTTACTAATTCCATCCTTCCATCTTTTATGCATTCTTCCTCTACTACACTTTTTTTGCAATTGTATAACATTACATTCTTGTTTGTATATTGTACATTATCCCATTCATGCTTATATTAAATACCCTGTCATTCTCCAACATTAATACTGAACCAGTCACAACTTATCCTTCTTAACCCTTTCACTGCGAGTACACAGGTTACCCTCAGGACAAACATGTAGCAATTTTCATCTCTACGTGTGGCAATTTTTGTCTCTGCATGCGGCAATTTTCGTCTTTATATATATAAAATTTTAATTATTTTAATCTAATTTTAGCTAATTTAATTATAATTTTAATTAATGTATATAATTTTAATTATAAAATTAAATTGACTTACCTTAAAATTAAGATAATCCTAGAATATAAAAATATAGTAGTAGTTTAGAAATTTAGTTCAATATGAAAGATTTCGAAACATTCAATGCATAATCCAGGTTTGTCAGAGCAGGTTTTGCATTGATAGCAACTTTGTGACACTATTCCAGGAAGGTAGCATGCACAACATCTTTTTGTGGGATTGAGACTCTTTTCAGATGTAATTTTTTCTATGAAATGCTTCCCAACTAGACTAGGAACAGTCACTTTATCCAGGACTGGCTTTGAAGTAGCTGTCAGTTCTTTTACTTTTGCCGAACAGAACTTGAGAAAAGTGACTTCTTTTTTCTTTATAAACAAAGTTGTATATTCCAAGTGCATCTAGTATTCATACTTGAATGAAATGTACGGTTAGGTTTTTATACCATTTTGTTGATTTCCTGGCCATAGTGTAGTAATGCAGAACTTGATCTGTTTGATTAACAAATCCCATGTTTTTATTGTAGTCCTCAATACAAGCTGGAATGTTTTTTTGTATAATGCCTCCTTTGGATTTTCTATTCACTTTCTTATCAGTATTTGAATGCGTGTTGGAGAGCATGTATACATTGCTTTTATCTTGGTACAAAAGAGAGAGCAAGTAATCAGTCTCAAATGCATGCTTTTTTTCTTTTTCAACTTTTGTGGTGAGCAACTCTTTAGGTAGGTAGCCCTTGGCAATTATTTCTGATGGTTCCTGTTGCATATGTCTTGTTTTCCAGTAAGTATTTGTAAAGCTTTGGTGTAGTATAGTAATTGTCTATATAAAGATGATGTCCTTTGCCTAAATATCTTTTGGATCAACCTAACAACTACATTTTCAGTTTTTGAAAAATCATCCACAGTTTCCATGATACCAGTATAAATGGTGTGTTCTATCGTTATGCCATTTTCATCATCAAGTTTGAAAAACAATTCCAAATCTTGATCATTTAGATTTGATATATTGACAAAAAATGAGCCTTCCTTTCCACAACAACAAAGATTCATTAAGACTTAGTTTTGTTTTTGAGAGAGAGAGAGAGAGAGAGAGAGAGAGAGAGTTACAAGGAGTTACAAGGAAAAGAAGTAGTACCTCAAAAGGCCTTGCGGCCCATACCGAGGAGGTACCAATGGCAACGGGTGCCAGGGAAAATTTTGTGAAAGTTTATTTTTCTTTCAACTATCCTAGCAGTAGTAGAAAACTGGATAGAAAAGTAGAAGGCTCTCTCCCCACCCTCCGCTCCCTCCCTGCCAGAGGCAGGTACGGAAAAAGGTTGAAGAAAATACCTTGACCCTGGAAAAGTAGCCAAGGAAATTTTACAGGAAAGTGGAGAATATATAAATAGCTCTATATTTAGCTTGCTCAAAGAGACACCGAGCAAGCGAACTCCTGCAGAGTTTTCTGAGGTTTTAATCTTAAACTATCAACGTGTTAAAGTAATTCCCACATATACTAGTCCTAAATCGTTTCAAATCCAACTTCTAACCATTGTTGCGAGTTGGGTTATCATTTGAACTAAACATGCTTCTAAAATCGACATCTTTGAACCCGCGTCATGTAAGTGTCGATTGTAGCCCATATGCCTAATGAAAGGGATTAACTTTGTGGCATTTTTCACCAGTTTCCAATCCACCTACCTACTTCCCCACCAATACCCAGCGCGCGCACTTCGGCCATTAGCCGGCGGTGAGGTACCTTATCAAAGGCCTTCTAATCAATCGCCCTACTCTTATCATACTCACTCAACATGACGTAGAAAAACTCGAGCATGATGGTGAGACATGACCTATGCCATCTAAACCCATGTTGGAGTCCCCAAGTAGCTTGTAAGAATCCAAATGGTCAACAATCCTACTCGCTATTATCCCCTCTAAATATTTACCTACAACTGAAGTTAAATGGTGTTATTTATAGAGGTTCCAAGCCTCTCTTCCCACGCATGAGATAGCAGTAGCGTCCTAATCGTAACAGTAGAGAAAAAGACAATGCTAAAAGTTTTTCTTTTTTTCTGCAGTCAGAGGAGAACATCCCTAACCTAAGCTAAAAGGACAGAGTGGGATGGGAAGGGGTCCTAGTAACCCACGGGACAGGTTTGTACAACAGACTTCACCCACCCACCCTCCCGAAAGAGAGAGAACCTAAAGGAATTGGCAGCCAATTTCTCTAGAATCCCACGACTCGGGACTGGAGGGCTGTCACACCCCAAGTATAAAGTTTACTACACCCAGAAGGAACGTGCATAACCTTTATACCCCCTGCGGAGAGAGAGAGAGAGAGAGAGAGAGAGAGTTACAAGGAGTTACAAGGAAAAGAAGTACCTCAAAAGGCCTTGCAGCCTATACCGAGGAGGTACCAATGGCAACGGGAGCCAGGGAAAATTTTGTAAAAGTTTATTTTTCTTTTTCTTTCAACTATCCTAGCAGTAGTAGAAAACTGGATAGTAAAGTAGAAGGCTCTCTCCCCACCCTCCGCTCCCTCCCTGCCAGAGGCAGGTACGGAAAAAGGTTGAAGAAAATACCTTGACCCTGGAAAAGTAGCCAAGGAAATTTTACAGGAAAGTGGAGAATATATAAATAGCTCTATATTTAGCTTGCTCACAGAGACACCGAGCAAGTGAACTCCTGCAGAGTTTTCTGAGGTTTTAATCTTAAACTATGAGTGTGTTCAGTACTTTGTCTAGCCTATTTTTAAACAGATTTACACTTTGACTGGAAACAACCTCTGAGGGAAGTTGGTTCCAGATATTAACTATTTTATAGGAAAAGAAATTTCCACAGACTGAGGTCCTAAATGTCTTTACACACTCAAATAGTGTGCAAGATTTCGTCTAACCTTTTCTTGAACTGATCCACAGAGGAACTGTTCACAACTTCCGAAGGTAACCTGTTCCATATGTCACAGATCTTACGTAAAGTAATTCCCACACACACTAGTCCTAAACCGTTTCAAATCCAACTTCCAACCATTGTTGCGAGTTGGGTTATCATTTAAACTAAACATACTTCTAAAATCAACATCGTTGAACCCTCGTAAGAGCTTGAAAACCTCGATCAGTTGACCGCGCAGCCTCCGAGTTTCAAGCGAAAACAAGTTCAGGGCGCGTAACCGTCGATTGTAGCCCATATGCCTAACGGAAGGGATTAACTTTGTGGCCCTCGCCTGCACTCGCTCCAGCCTCTCAATATCTTTCCTGAGGGTGGGCGACCAGAACTGCACAGCATACTCCAGGTACGGCCGAACAAGGAAATTGTACAGTGAGAGCACAATCTCCTTGTTCCGAAACTGAAATTGCCTCCTGATATAACCCAATAGTTTCTGGGCTTTCTTTTCCACCTCTACACACTGTTTCGTAAACTTAAGGTCGCCACTAATTAGCACACCCAAGTCCTTTTCTAAATCAGTCACCTCGATATTACTGCCCAACATCGAGTAGTCCGACTTGGGATTGGCGTAGCCAATGTGCATCACTTTGCATTTACCCAAGTTAAACGGCATTTGCCATTTTTCGGACCACTCTCCTATCCTACCTAGGTCCGCACGCAGTTCCTCGATCGCTTCGGGCGTCCCAACATTGGCCCCAAGCTTGGTGTCATCAGCGAATTTGGCGATCCGACTGACGATGCCACCGTCGATATCATTTATGTAAATGGTAAACAACAGTGGCCCCAAAACGGAACCCTGAGGAACCCCACTAGTGACCGAGGCCCAACACGAACTAGCCCCTTTAATTACCACCCTCTGCCGCCTATTCCTCAGCCAGTTTTCAATCCACCTACCTATTTCCCCACCGATACCCAGCGCCCGCACTTTCGCCATTAGCCGGCGGTGAGGTACCTTATCAAAGGCTTTCTGAAAGTCGAGATAAAGTATATCAATCGCCCTACTCTTATCGTACTCACTCAACATGACGTGGAAAAACTCGAGCAAGTTGGTGAGACACGACCTATGCCGTCTAAACCCATGTTGGGAGTCCCCAAGCAGCTTGTAGGAATCCAAATGGTCAACGATTCTATCAGCTATTATCCTTTCTAATAATTTACCTAAACCCATGTTGGGAGTCCCCAAGCAGCTTGTAGGAATCCAAATGGTCAACGATTCTATCAGCTATTATCCTTTCTAATAATTTACCTACAACTGAAGTGAGACTAATAGGACGATAGTTCCCTGGACTTTCGTGATCCCCTTTCTTAAAGATAGGGGTCACGTTGAGAGAGAGAGAGAGTTACAAGGAAAAGAAGTACCTCAAAAGGCCTTGCGGCCCATACCGAGGAGGTACCAATGGCAACGGGTGCCACGGAAAATTTTCTACACACACAAATAGTGTGCAAAATTTGGTCTAACCTTTTCTTGAACTGATCCACAGAGGAACTGTTCACAACTTCCGAACGTAACCTGTTCCATGTGTCACAGATCTTATACGTAAAGTAATTCCCACACACACTAGTCCTAAACCGTTTCAAATCCAACTTCCAACCATTGTTGCGAATTGGGTTATCATTTAAACTAAACATACTTCTAAAATCGACATCGTTGAACCCGCGTAAGAGCTTGAAAACTTCGATCAGTTGACCGCGCAGCCTCCGAGTTTCAAGCGAAAACAAGTTCAGGGCGCGTAACCGTCGATTGTAGCCCATATGTCTAACGGAAGGGATTAACTTTGTGGCCCTCGCCTGCACTCGCTCCAGCCTCTCAATATCTTTCCTGAGGGTGGGCGACCAGAACTGCACAGCATACTCCAGGTGCGGCCGAACAAGGGAATTGTACAGTGAGAGCACAATCTCCTTGTTCCGAAACTGAAATTGCCTCCTGATATAACCCAATAGTTTCTGGGCTTTCTTTTCCACCTCTACGCACTGTTTCGTAAACTTAAGGTCGCTGCTAATTAACACACCCAAGTCCTTTTCTAAATCAGTCACCTCGATATTACTACCCAACATCGAGTAGTCCAACTTGGGATTGGCGTAGCCAATGTGCATCACTTTGCATTTACCCAAGTTAAACGGCATTTGCCATTTTTCGGACCACTCTCCTATCCTACCTAGGTCCGCACGCAGTTCCTCGATCGCTTCGGGCGTCCCAACATTGGCCCCAAGCTTGGTGTCATCAGCGAATTTGGCGATCCGACTGACGATGCCACCGTCGACATCATTTATGTAAATGATAAACAACAGCGGCCCCAAAACGGAACCCTGAGGAACCCCACTAGTGACCGAGGCCCAACCCGAACTAGCACCTTTAATTACAACCCTCTGCTGCCTATTCTTCAGCCAGTTTTCAAGCCACCTACCTATTTCCCCACTGATACCCAGCGCGCGCACTTTCGCCATTAGCCGGCGGTGAGGTACCTTATCAAAGGCTTTCTGAGAGAGAGAGAGACCACATTAAATGATGTGACATCCTGATGGGTACTGTTTTTATCTTACATAAATAAAAACAGCCTAATAATAATAGAAAACAATGATAGAAAAATTACTAGTATGTGATGGATGTCATACAGCCAATTTCGTGTGGGTAGTTGATATGTGACATAGTTGTGCAGTTAATTGATATGTGATGTTATAGTTGTGTGGATAGTTGAGTCAACTATATATATATATATATATATATATATATTTTTTTTTTTTTTATTGGGGTTGTTTAACCTCCTCCACAACATCTAAGGTCATATGATGGAGGGGACCTACAGCTTTACGTGGGATTCAAACCATGGGTTGCTACATAATCTGGGTGTGGAGGATGGTCTCCCATCAAACTACTACCCAGACCCAATGTTGCTTTTATATATATATATAATTACCTTCCTGCCATAGTGAAATTGGTCTCTCATATTGAAGTGATATTAAGTAATGCTATTTGCAATTATTTGATTATTAAACCAATCCTTCATATTTTCAGAAAAGTTCCATCAGTCTTAAAAGTAAGACAAAGGTAACAAACACTTCTGGACTGAAACATGAATTGAAAACCAAAACCTTGATTAAAAGACTTTCATCAAGTAATTCCCAGGCAGGAAAGTTTGAACTATTCAATACTGAAAATGAATGCATTGATAAAATGAAAAGGAAAAACCATGTCATGCCCTATAGAATTAAAAAGTTTAAGTGTTCTGAATGCAGTTATGAAACTGGTAGGAAGCATTACCTAAAAGCTCATTTATTGGCACATTCTGAGCCAAGATTGTTTAAATGTTCTGAATGCAGTTATAAAACTAATTCAAAAAAAAATATTAATAATCATTTGTTAATACATTCTCAGACCAAACTGTTTAAATGTTCTAAATGTAGTTATAGAACTAAGAGAAAAGGATATTTAAAACAACATTTGTTGACACATTCTGAGGCAAAATTGTTTAAGTGTTCTGAATGCAGTTATGGAACTAAAAGGAAAGGGGATTTGAAACGTCATTTCTTGATACATTATGAGAGAAAATTATTTAAATGTTCTGAATGTAATTATAAAGCTAATAAGGAAAGAGATTTAAAGTATCATTTATTAACACATTCTGAGACAAAATTGTTTAAATGTTCTGAATGCAGTTATGTAACTAACACAAAATCTTGTCTAAAATCTCATTTGTTGAAACATTTTGAGACCATTAAATGTTCTGAATGCAATTATAAAACTAATAAGGAAAGAGATTTAAAATATCATTTATTGACACATTCTGAGACAAAATTGTTTAAATGTTCTGAATGCACTTATGTAACTAATACAAAATCTCGTATAAAATCTCATTTATTGACACATTGCGAGACAAAATTGTTTAAATGTTCTGAATGCAGTTTTGAAACTAATTGGAAAAGGAGTCTAAAATCTCATTTGCTGACACATTCTCAACTTCTCAAATTTAAGTGTTCTGAATGCAGTTATAGAACTAAAAGCAAATGGGATTTGAAACATCATTTGTTGACACATTCTGTTTGTATTGGCTTTGAACCCACTAAGCCAATTGATAAATGAATTAAAAAAGACTGCCAAATGAAACTAAGGGAAAAGAGCAGCCCAACACGCTTGTGCTTGTTCTACATGCATGACCCACATGGACAGGATAACCATGAAAGAAGTTGAAGGCAAAAAAAAAAGGCAGTAACTGGAAAGTACCAGGTCCAGACATGATTAAGAACTTTGGCTAAAAATTATAACATCACTAAGTGGAAAATATATATTCATTTATTTACTTTTTTTTTCAGGAGCAAGCAAATCCTCTGAAAGCCCAGTTATTTCAATAGCAACTGGAAACTTTTATGCTGCAGACCAGAATTACAAATCTCGCTTTCTTACAATTGCTGCAACAAGTGACGAAGAGATTGGATCAGAGGAGGAAGAGACAGGCACTTTGGAATGCGATAGGCCTAGGCCAAGTGACTCATCACAGTCAAGTGAGCAAAAATGTTTCATGTTCTTTGCAAAAGAAATGTTGAATAATAAACTGAATTTTGGGAAATGTTTAGCCTCCAGGATAGATTAAAATAGGTTGATAAATAGGCCTTACAAGAAAAGGAAATGGACAGGAATGGATAAAAAGTAAAAAAAAATAGTAATGATCATTATATATATAATATAAACTAAGTCGCTTTATACAGCTAACTAGTAAATATAAAAATCACTCAAGTATCTTTCACTACAGGCTCAGATTCAGAATTAGAACATGAAGAGGACCTTTTGTCTTCAAGCACTGTTGTTCTGCATGTTGAAAACTGCTCACCCTTGCCTATATCAATGAAAAAGGATCGAAAGAAACCATTGCACAAGAGGAATCCAATATGGAAGAAAATTGAATCACGGCAGCCTATTCCACCAGAGCCAGAATTTGTAGATGAAGGGGAAATGTCAGAAAATCTTGAGGATCATCTAGTAAGCCTGTTTCAATTCTTTATGAAATTCATTGACAAAGATTTTCTTGAGTATATTGTCACTCAAAGTAACTTGTATTCAGTACAAAAAAATGTAAATCATCCACTAAAATTGTCAAGGGAGGAGTTTCAGCAATGGCTGGGCTGTCTATCTGGTTTAGCCTACACAAACTAAGAGACACTCGTCTTCATTGGAGTGATGATATGAAAGATGATTGCTTCATGGGCCTGATTACGCATGACAGGTGGGAAGAAATAAAATCTAATATTCATTTTGTAGATAATTCTCAGCTTTCTGGGGGAGATAAGATTGCAAAAGTTCAGCCTTTCGTAGAACATCTGAGGGCTAAGTTTAGGGAAATTTCAATGATCAGAGACTTATGCATAGATGAAACTATCATCCCTTCCAAAGGCAATTCATCACTAAAACAGTACATTCCAAAAAAACCACACAAATAGGGATTTAAATTATTTGTTTTAGCCGATAAAAATGGAATGGTGTACGATTTCTTTCCCTATACTGGCAAAATTGAACCAGTTGATGATCCTATAGTTCCTGACCTTGGGGCTAGTGCAAATGTTGTTTTGCATTTGGCACAAAATATTCCAAATGACAAAGGTTATAGGTTGTATTATGATAATTGGTTTACAGCTTTGCCATTGCAAATATTTTTAGCTAAAAGGAAAATATGGTCTTGTGGCACTGTTCAGCCAAGAAGGCTACCTGGCAAAGGGCAGGGGTACTTTTGAGGAATGGGATGCTATTGTGGATGGGGAAAGGGTAACATCAGTAAAGTGGTTTGATTCTAGAGCTGTTCATACTTTATCAACCTTTGCCACAGCACATCCAGTAGTTCAAAAAGAGAGGTTTGACAGTCGTGGGAAACGAAAAATAGCCATAAGTTGTCCCAGTATTGTACACGAGTACATCAAAGCAATGGGTGGTGTGGATCTCCATGACCAGTTAGTATCTCTCTCTAGATTTTCATTTGAGTCCAAAAAGTATTATCATAGGATTGTTTGGCACTTATTTGTAGGGACTTCAAAAAGGTTCATAAAAAATGCCTTGAAACTTTTAAAGTAATTTTATGCACTTTTTGTAATATTATTAATAATAATATTACAAAAAGTGCATAAAACTACTTAAAGTTCATAACATTATTAAAAGTTCAAAAAGTTCGTAAAAGTACTAAAAGTTCAAAAAAGTTCATAAAAATTTTGACGAACTTTTTTGAAGTCTCTACTCATTTGACATGGCAATGGTCAATGCTTGGCTAATGTACAAATGATGTTGTGATGCTATGCATGTTCCCTGGAGAAATCAAAACATATTAGCACATTTCAAAGCTAGGGTAGCTAAGTCTCTGATATTTTCTGGAAAACTAACAAAAAAATGTAAAAGAGGGCAACCATCACTTGAATCCACAGAAAACCAAGAAAAAGAATTGCTAATCAAAGTTTGCCCCTACCTGAAAATGATATAAGATTTGATAGCCTTGACCATTTTCCTAAGTTGGCTCCGTTAGACACACGTGTTTTGTATTAATGTCATGTATGAAAATTAATAAAATTTGACACAGTTTTTTAGTTTTCTCCATAGATTTTCACAATTTGTCCCATGTGCCTAGATGTCCGATTTAAACCACCTATATTAAAACAATAAAAAAAAATAAAAATATTCATTTAAATATATAAATGGTTTATTTACACTTGTTGTATCACAAATATATGCAATTTAATTTTTTTCTAGGGGATAAAAAAATTTAGGCAGTTAAGGGTTTTGGCTAAAAATTATAACATCACTAAGTGGAAAACTAACAAGGTGCTTCAACAAGGTACTAACAGCAGAAGAAGAAGCACCAGAATGGTTGATGAAAGGAAAAACAACTTTACTACCAAAGTCCCAAGAAACCCAGAACCCAAGCAAATACAGGCCAACAACATACAAAATATTAACAGGAATCATAGCAGACAGGATCTACAATCATGTAGAAAAAATATCATAATCGCAGAACAAAAAGGATGTGCAGAAAAATATATGGAACAAAAGACCAACTATTAATCCACAGGGCTATATTGGAGAACAGCAGAAAGAAACAGAGAAACTTTAGCATGGCATGGATTGATTACAAAAAGGCATATGACAGTGTACCCTACTCATGGGTGAGGGAAGTAATGAGATTATACAAGATCCACCCTACCATCAGGGTCTTCTTAGAAACAGCTATGGCATGATGGGAAATGGACCTAACCCTCCATCAGAGTAAGGGAATTTTAGAGGTGTACAATGTGAGAATCAAAAGAGAGATCTACCAGGTTGATTCAATATCTCCTCTTTTGTTTGTACTGGCACTAAACCTACTCAGCCAACTAATAAACAACCTAAACAAAGGCTACTTGATGAGACCAAGGGAAAAGAGCAGCCCAAAAATATCTCGCTTGTTCTACATGGATGACCTAAAACTGTATGCCCCAAACAAAAGTGAGTTAACAGATGAGATCAGGGAGATAAAAAAGTTCTCAGATAATGTGTCACTGTCACACTAAAGAAAGGCAAATGGTGTGAATCAGAAAACATCAGGGTGGACAATATTGTGATATAAGAACTAGAGCAAGAGGCTACCTATAATTACCTGGGAATGGAATGGGGGTGTACTGGATCCAGGATCCGGCTAGATTTTAGATTTTGGATCCAGTTTCGGTTCAGGTTGGATCCAAGGTGGATCCGGCTGGATTTGCCAGATCTTGAAGATTTGCAAACAAAGGAAAAGAAAAGTTGCATCTTTGTCATCCAAGTTAATTTTGTCCTAATTTTTAGTCTGTAATTATAGTCATTTCATCCTTGCCAAGGGAATCATCAGATGGCTTTGATGAGTTGAACCAAAAAGCTAAATATTACTACTTCATGGTTCAATGTCTGGCTGCCATTATGGCTTTCTGGCTTTTTTATGTATATTTATTAACAAAAAATTCAATAGAGGTACACATTAAGTATACAAAATACATGAAAGTATGCAAAATACATGAAAGTATAGAAAATACATCAAATAACAGACATTTTCATGTTCAATATTTTGAAACACATCTAAAACTAATAAACATAGGTTGCAAAAGATTGAAAAATTGCACCCTAGTTAAAGATTCCTGGAAATTTTGAAATATTGTGATGTAAGAACAGAAGCTGTTCACCTGTCCTGGGAAGTAAACTCGCACGCTTTTCTTCAAAGACATTACCAGCTTCAGAGAAAAAATGTTCTGAATAAACAGACGAAGCAGGAGCTGTTAAAATCTATTTTGCAATAGTGCTAATGTGAGGGAATTTTTCTTTGTTTTTTTTCCACTATGTTAAGACTACTACTTTAGCTAGTTTAGAAATTATTTTCTCTGACAAAAATTTCTTCACCTCGCCTTCTATCTTCTTCAGTTAGCTTTTCTTTTTCTTTCATAAGTTTTGATTTCTTTTTTTTATGACCCAATTCTGCATCATCATCATCATCGCATTCAGTAAAATAGTAGTTTAAGAAGCTAGTACTAACATCAGACTTCAATGTTGATGATGTCAATGGTTTGGCGATAGCCCAAGAAGGTGATCTACAGAAGATCTACAGAAGATCTACAGAAGCTAAGGCTAACAAAGACCCTAAGATCCACTCTAAGGCTAGCCCGAGAGAAAGGAAAGAGTAGGGAGTTAAGAGAAGAGAAGAGAATAAGGGGTTAAGTAAGGAGCAACACCTATCACTCATGGGTTAACATTCATTCAGAAAAAGAGGAAAAAAGTCTCACCATCATCATCCGCTGGCCACTACCGACAAGTCAGAAAAATAGTCGGAGAGAATAGGAGAGGGGTGAAAGATGAAAAGAAGTAAAATAAGAACACTTACAAACCATGCAAACACAGTCTTAACTCAGTCATACCATGCAAACTACAAACATGCAAGAAAAGAGAGTTACAGACATGCAAAGTAAAAAAAAAATAGGTAAAGTTAAACAAAAAGTGGGTTAGTTTACGCTATGAGCTACATCTACGTTCGTGTTAGTCTAATTTTTTTTTTTTTTTTTAATTTTATTGCTGGCATCACACGCTGGCATGTCACAAGCTGGCATTCATCGTCAACAGACTCATCCTCGAGCACCACCACCAGAGCTCCTGTTGCTAACTTGTTTTTTTATATTAAACAACGTTAATACTTTTAAAATGTCTGTCAAGACGGTTCTTAAACATATTAACGCTGGTAGAATGATGACGACTGGGGGAAGATTATTCCATTTATCAATTACTTTAAACGTAAAGAAGTTTTTAGCGATATTAGTAATGAAACGTCTGCCACGCAACTTAAATCCGTTATTGCGAGTATTACTATTATCGAAAGTGAACAATTTGTCAAAATTTACGTTATCGATGTTATTAACGATTTTGAAAACTTCAATAAGCTCCCCCCTTAATCTCCTAGTTTCGAGTGAATACAGGTCTAACTCTTTAATCCTATCTTCATAAGGCTTATTGCGCAATGACGGAATAAGTTTCGTGGCACGACGCTGAACCCTTTCTAACCTATCAATATCCTCACGCAAGTACGGGCACCAAAACTGAACGGCATATTCTAAATGAGGCCTGACTAGGGACTTGTAAAGGGGCAATATAATATCCTTCGATTTAAATTCGAAATTACGCGCTATGAAGCCTAACATCCTATTAGCTTTTGCGCAAGACTCCAGGCACTGGTTCCTAACCTTTAAATCCTTAGATACGCGTACGCCTAAATCTACTTCCTCGTCAACGCTCGCTAACTCCCTATCATCCATCGTGTACGTGTAATTATTGTTGCGAGAACCTATATGCAAAACTTTACATTTGTCTACGTTAAATTGCATCTGCCACTTATCTGTCCACTCCATAATCCTATTTACATCGTCTTGGATCCTATTTCTATCGTCCTCGTTAACAACCTTACCGCCTATTTTAGTATCGTCCGCGAATTTTGACACGTTACTAGTCAATCCTACATCTATGTCGTTAATGTAAATTACGAATAGCAATGGGCCTAACACTGAACCCTGTGGGACACCGCTACCTACATCTAACCACCCCGATTCACTACCATTAACTACGACCCTCTGCCTCCTAGCACGAAGCCATTCTTCTAACCAGTTAGCTACCTGACCGCGTATACCGTGCGCTTTAACCTTCGCAATTAGTCTCCTATGCGGAACTGTATCGAACGCCTTTTTAAAATCTAAATAAATAACGTCAGCTGCTCTATGCCTATCGTATTCGCGCACTATTTCGTTATAAAATTCTAACAAATTAGTTAAACAAGACCTATGGCGTCGAAACCCATGCTGACTACTATTAATCAAATCTCTACTTTCTAAGTGATCGATATACGATCCCTAACTACGGATTCCAAAAGTTTACCGACAATTGACGTTAAGCTAATGGGCCTATAATTGCTAGCTACTGCGCGGTCGCCTTTTTTAAAAATAGGCGTGACGTTAGCTAATTTGAAGTCTTCAGGAATAATCCCCGTTTCGAGTGACTGATTAAAAATCTTCGTTAAGGGGCCTACGATAACGTCTTTCAAATCTTTCAAATGTCTGGGATAAAAAGCGTCAGGGCCTGGAGCCTTGCTAACTTTTAGCCTATCGATATAATGCGCAATCTCAGCCTCGTAAACAGTTATTTCATCCAAAATAGTCTCGCTACTAAATGGAACGATATCGTCCACGTCGGGGACATTATTTACGTCTTCTACGGTAAAAACTGTCGCAAAAAAGTTATTGAAAATACCCGCCATCGCCTGAGCGTCAGAAGCCAAAGCGCCATTAACATCCACTAGAGGGCCTATGTTATCTTTTACCGGCTTACGATTATTTACGTATTCAAAAAACTTTTTTGGATTATGTTTACTATCCGCAGCTATAAGTATCTCTAAATTACGCTTGCATTCCTAACTGATCTTTTAACCTGACGTCTAAGCTCGATATATCTATTAAAGTTAGCTGCCGTGCCATTGCGCTTATTAAGTCTATACGCTCTATTACGCTCGTTTATGAACTCGCCTATTTCCCTAGTCCACCACTTCGGCCTACCACGATTTCTAGCGCGCTTGGGCCTACGAGGAATAAACTCCCTTTCAATATTCCTAAAACTTTCTTTAAACGCCACCCAACGCAAATTTGTGTCATTACCCATAAATAAGTTATCCCAGTCCACTACTCTCATCCTATCCGCAAAACTATCAAAATTAGCCCTACGAAAATCAGGGACTTCTATTACGTTACTATCCTGAGTGTTTTCTATCAATAACTTAAACCTAAGAATTTGATGATCACTACATCCTAAACTCTCGCCTACTTCTAAACCTTCGACTATATTCTCGCCGTTCGTCATCACCAAATCTAAAATATTATCACCGCGCGTTGGTTCGGTAACTATCTGTCGTAAAAAGTTATCGTCCATAAACTCAACCAATCTCAAACCCTCCTCATTACCAGTAAAATTCTCGTAATTAACATTAGGGCAGTTAAAGTCTCCGACAATTATACTATTCCGATTGTCAATAAAATTACCAAGAAGTGAGTAAAATCTAGTATCTGTATCGAGGGGTTGAACGGGAGGTCTATAAACACAAAATTAAAACTAATACTACGCGCCCTAACTTCAACACATATCGCATTAATTGCTGCCGGAAAATCTAACTTAACCTCGATAGCCCTAAGGGAATTACGAATGTACAGCAAAACGCCTCCCCAAACTATGTAACCTATCATTAGTAAAGAGTTTAAAACCCGGTATATCAAGTTCCCCCAACAAGTCCCGAGTCACGGTATTTAACCAAGTTTCAGTGATAGCAACTATATCATAGTTGCCGGAATAAATTACGCCTTAAATTCATTTAATTTATTTCTAATACTACGCGCGTTACAATAAAAGACGTTTAAGTTATTTTTTACCACGGGCCCGCGTTTTAAACTATTTATCACGTCGGGCCCGCGTTTCCCGGACCCACAACGTTTAAAGAAGGCTTCGACCTATACAGCTTTCGCACGTTTTCGTCTATTAACCTACCTAGCCTAGCATTACCTATTTCATTAAAATGCACCCCATCTTTTATAAAAAGGCTAGGATCACTGAATTCGGACCACAGCTTTACGAAGGGTACATTTTCCTCAGCACAAATCTCTTCTAATTTGTTATTCAAAAATATTGTTTTTGACGTAATTCTAAGACCCAACCCGTGCCTAGGGGTAATACCTAGAACTAAAGACCTATCTGACCTCGCCTTCAGGGACCTAATTAACCCCCTATATCTCTCCAAAAGGTCAGGCACTCTCGTATCGGGCCTATACGAGTCGTTGCCTCCTACCATCGTCACCAACATTGAGTGACGGGAAGCAACGTCAACCTATCCACTTCGTCTCTAACTCTGTCAACCCTGGCCCCTGGGAGACAGACCCTCCTCCTCTTGGTTGGATTCCGTTTAACGAACTCTTTGTCCATGTGGCGCACTAAAGAGTCCCCAATTAAAATAGTTTCCCCCTCATTCACGTCCCTTTCCAAATGGGCGAAAGGGTTCGAAACCTCGATAGGGGGGGATTCCTATCACCTAACGTACGCGGCCTAGCTCCACCCTTAACCTCTCTAAATCCCTCGCTATCTACTACTCTCGGACTAACCTTAACCTCTTCCTCAACTCTATCTAACCTTCCCGACAAGCTACCTAAACTAGAAACTAGTTACGCACCTCACCCTTCAAATTACTAACGTCTTCAACGTTAGTATTGGTTCGGCTTCCGTCAACCGTAGCCCTAACCCTGCCCTCATCAAGCGTTGCAAGTCTTCCGCTACCTCACGTACACTGCGTTTTATGTCAACTAATTCCTCCATGAACTCGCAAAAGAAACAAACTGATCTATCGGTAATCGCCATTGGACCGCCGTTATAATCCTTAAATTCCGAATACCACCGGTTAACCCTACACCTAACACACGACGCTTTCTGCGACGGCATTGTGCAGTTAAAAATTAGTTTAAACCATCACAGGTATAAATTAAATTAAGCCGGCATGCTATGAAAACTTCTAAATCGCTAAAAACCACTAATATTCAATTACTGAACTATAACAACGTAAATTTAAATGCAAATATATAAAGTTCAAAAGTATCCAAAAGTAAAATTCTCAGCAATATATAAAAGTAGATACAAAATCAGAGAGCTCAGGAAATGCGTCCATTCAGTACAGAGTCTGGCTGATGAATCTAATGTGAATGTTTCTTCCAATTTTATAGGAAGCCTGGTTTCATCTGACATTCTGTTTAGTCTATCAAGCATCCTTACTTGCATATCAGGCAGATTATCATTTTTGTGGCAATGAACTATGATTAGCTGGTTATCTCCGCTCCCCATAAGATCTACTTTCCTATTCAAATCATACATATGATAAAGTATGGAACACGAAGTGACTAGTGTCCATAATCTTTGGAACATTGCCTCATCCATGGTTTGTATCCCAAAAGTACAGCGATCTCCTACTTTTGGTAGATGGATTGAACCACACTGTTCTGGAATATGTGTATTATCCTGAAAGAAACAGTATGATTTTTGAGGGATCTTATGTATAGATTCATACAATCCTCTTGTGCCAAAAATCAGGTCTATCTGTATCGCTAATAGGAGTAAGAGCTCTTCCCTCATGTGGAGACACCATTTTTTGAAGTCACAACTACATTTCATACCCGGTATGGAACTGGCTTTACACTTATGATGTTGCAATGTGCTGCCACTCATGGTCATGGATTGATGGGGATAGTACTCAAATATTTGTTTCATATTATCCTCTAAACAAGTTTGGAAAATCCTTAAATCAAAAGGTAACTTGGTAAAATATCTAGCATTGCTTAAATTAAGTTCCCTCTCCTTGATACACATTAGAAACATTAGATCATTATCTCTAGGTTTTGCTCTTAGGATTTTAATAATGGATTTGGAAGCATCATCAACTTTTCTAGTAATATGCTCAATTATTACTCGTTTTTCTCTCTTAGGGCCTAATTTGTACGGTCTTCCATATAATTTCTTATGATATCTTGTATCATATTCTCTAGGCCATGAGTCAAGTCCCACCGCGATTGCTTTGTCAGTCATCAATGCCTCTGCATCAATGTGCCAGTTGAACTCGATACACTCTTGGATCTCTATATTTCTAAATTCATCAGGATGCCATTCTGATGCTGTTTCAGTCCATGTATTGCTATTTATGGCTTGGAGTATTAGTGCATTAACTGGGCCTTTTAATCTTACTGGGGGCCAGGTCTTATGTCTTCTAATCCATTCTCTGCAGAATACTTTTCTAAACATATTTAATGCATTAATGTTCCCCAATCTATCAAAATCAACTCTATGCCCCTTTTCAACTACATTTTTTACAGCTGAATCAATATCTACTATGGGGTATGTAAAGCTTTTACTCATACCAGTTAATGACAATTGAAGCATTTTTTTCTCACGTGTTAGTTGATAATCTGCAATATAATCCTTAAGAGACAATTCAGCATGTCATCCATTACAACTTCATACAATTGATTTACATAACCCTCATGCTCAGTATTTAGAATTTTCCCTATTATGCTTGGATACCAGGATTTTAACACTTTATATATGTCAGAACCTAGAACTAAGATAGAATCAACACATAATTTAATTACCTCTTCAACAGTTACTATATAATTTCTACTCATAATAAAATCATTTACAAAAGTATGAACTATCACATCACAAAGGCTCATTAATGAATCTGTGATTGCTATTATACATAGCCATGGAACTAAAATATGGTCATTTGAGGTAGAGATGGTTCTCAAAACTTCTATAATTTCTGTTATCAACCACTTGTTAGCTTTCTGCTTTAATTCTGCATCAGGAAGAAGATTAAGCTTGTAACGTGGATCGTTCATGCTACTAATTATATGTTGATGGCTTTCATACACATTTATAGTACTTGAACCACCTCTTCCTTTTTGCTTATCAGATGTACTACGCATGAAACGTTTTTCCACAGCATTTTTTAATTCCTCTTTCATGGTTTTAACACCACTGTCATCTTCCACCTCTTTGGAAAGATACATATGTAGTGCACGAACATGTGATATCACTGAAGATAACATGGACTTCAATTTACTTAGAGTATCTGTAATCATGTAAAAGGGTTGTAAAAGTCTCAGAACTTTTTCTAAGAGCTGCCACTCATTTCGGGTAAGTGATGGGACATCGGTGTGATCAGCTGTGTACAACTGCAAGCATCATCTGGAATATGTGTATTATCCTGAAAGAAACAGTATGATTTTTGAGGGATCTTATGTGTAGATTCATACAATCCTCCTGTGCCAAAAATCAGGTCTATCTGTATCGCTAATAGGAGTAAGAGCTCTTCCCTCATGTGGAGACACCATTTTTTGAAGTCACAACTACATTTCATACCCGGTATGGAACTGGCTTTACACTTATGATGTTGCAATGTACTGCCGCTCATGGTCATGGATTGATGGGGATAGTACTCAAATATTTGTTTCATATTATCCTCTAAACAAGTTTGGAAAATCCTTAAATCAAAAGGTAACTTGGTAAAATATCTAGCATTGCTTAAATTAAGTTCCCTCTCCTTGATACACATTACAAACATTAGATCGTTATCTCCAGGTTTTGCTCTTAGGATTTTAATAATGGATTTGGAAGCATCAACTTCTTTTCTAGTAATATGCTCAATTATTACTCGTTTTTCTCTCTTAGGGCCTAATTTGCACGGTCTTCCATATAATTTCTTATGATATCTTGTATCATATTCTCTAGGCCATGAGTCAAGTCCCACCGCGATTGCTTTGTCAGTCATCAATGCCTCTGCATCAATGTGCCAGTTGAACTCGATACACTCTTGGATCTCTATATTTCTAAATTCATCAGGATGCCATTCTGATGCTGTTTCAGTCCATGTATTGCTATTTATGGCTTGGAGTATTAGTGCATTAACTGGGCCTTTTAATCTTACTGGGGGCCAGGTCTTATGTCTTCTAATCCATTCTCTGCAGAATACTTTTCTAAACATATTTAATGCATTAATGTTCCCCAATCTATCAAAATCAACTCTATGCCCCTTTTCAACTACATTTTTTACAGCTGAATCAATATCTACTATGGGGTATGTAAAGCTTTTACTCATACCAGTTAATGACAATTGAAGCATTTTTTTCTCACGTGTTAGTTGATAATCTGCAATATAATCCTTAAGAGGACAATTCAGCATGTCATCCATTACAACTTCATACAATTGATTTACATAACCCTCATGCTCAGTATTTAGAATTTTCCCTATTATGCTTGGATACCAGGATTTTAACACTTTATATATGTCAGAACCTAGAACTAAGATAGAATCAACACATAATTTAATTACCTCTTCAACAGTTACTATATAATTTCTACTCATAATAAAATCATTTACAAAAGTATGAACTATCACATCACAAAGGCTCATTAATGAATCTGTGATTGCTATTATACATAGCCATGGAACTAAAATATGGTCATTTGAGGTAGAGATGGTTCTCAAAACTTCTATAATTTCTGTTATCAACCACTTGTTAGCTTTCTGCTTTAATTCTGCATCAGGAAGAAGATTAAGCTTGTAACGTGGATCGTTCATGCTACTAATTATATGTTGATGGCTTTCATACACATTTATAGTACTTGAACCACCTCTTCCTTTTTGCTTATCAGATGTACTACGCATGAAACGTTTTTCCACAGCATTTTTTAATTCCTCTTTCATGGTTTTAACACCACTGTCATCTTCCACCTCTTTGGAAATACATATGTAGTGCACGAACATGTGATATCACTGAAGATAACATGGACTTCAATTTCTTAGAGTATCTGTAATCATGTAAAAGGGTTGTAAAAGTCTCAGAACTTTTTCTAAGAGCTGCCACTCATTTCGGGTAAGTGATGGGACATCGGTGTGATCAGCTGTGTACAACTGCAAGCATCATCTGGAATATGTGTATTATCCTGAGAGAAACAGTATGATTTTTGAGGGATCTTATGTGTAGATTCATACAATCCTCCTGTGCCAAAAATCAGGTCTATCTGTATCGCTAATAGGAGTAAGAGCTCTTCCCTCATGTGGAGACACCATTTTTTGAAGTCACAACTACATTTCATACCCGGTATGGAACTGGCTTTACACTTATGATGTTGCAATGTACTGCCGCTCATGGTCATGGATTGATGGGGATAGTACTCAAATATTTGTTTCATATTATCCTCTAAACAAGTTTGGAAAATCCTTAAATCAAAAGGTAACTTGGTAAAATATCTAGCATTGCTTAAATTAAGTTCCCTCTCCTTGATACACATTACAAACATTAGATCGTTATCTCCAGGTTTTGCTCTTAGGATTTTAATAATGGATTTGGAAGCATCAACTTCTTTTCTAGTAATATGCTCAATTATTACTCGTTTTTCTCTCTTAGGGCCTAATTTGCACGGTCTTCCATATAATTTCTTATGATATCTTGTATCATATTCTCTAGGCCATGAGTCAAGTCCCACCGCGATTGCTTTGTCAGTCATCAATGCCTCTGCATCAATGTGCCAGTTGAACTCGATACACTCTTGGATCTCTATATTTCTAAATTCATCAGGATGCCATTCTGATGCTGTTTCAGTCCATGTATTGCTATTTATGGCTTGGAGTATTAGTGCATTAACTGGGCCTTTTAATCTTACTGGGGGCCAGGTCTTATGTCTTCTAATCCATTCTCTGCAGAATACTTTTCTAAACATATTTAATGCATTAATGTTCCCCAATCTATCAAAATCAACTCTATGCCCCTTTTCAACTACATTTTTTACAGCTGAATCAATATCTACTATGGGGTATGTAAAGCTTTTACTCATACCAGTTAATGACAATTGAAGCATTTTTTTCTCACGTGTTAGTTGATAATCTGCAATAAATCCTTAAGAGGACAATTCAGCATGTCATCCATTACAACTTCATACAATTGATTTACATAACCCTCATGCTCAGTATTTAGAATTTTCCCTATTATGCTTGGATACCAGGATTTTAACACTTTATATATGTCAGAACCTAGAACTAAGATAGAATCAACACATATTTAATTACCTCTTCAACAGTTACTATAATTTCTACTCATAATAAAATCATTTACAAAAGTATGAACTATCACATCACAAAGGCTCATTAATGAATCTGTGATTGCTATTATACAGCCATGGAACTAAAATATGGTCATTTGAGGTAGAGATGGTTCTCAAAACTTCTATAATTTCTGTTATCAACCACTTGTTAGCTTTCTGCTTTAATTCTGCATCAGGAAGAAGATTAAGCTTGTAACGTGGATCGTTCATGCTACTAATTATATGTTGATGGCTTTCATACACATTTATAGTACTTGAACCACCTCTTCCTTTTTGCTTATCAGATGTACTACGCATGAAACGTTTTTCCACAGCATTTTTTAATTCCTCTTTCATGGTTTTAACACCACTGTCATCTTCCACCTCTTTGGAAAGATACATATGTAGTGCACGAACATGTGATATCACTGAAGATAACATGGACTTCAATTTACTTAGAGTATCTGTAATCATGTAAAAGGGTTGTAAAAGTCTCAGAACTTTTTCTAAGAGCTGCCACTCATTTCGGGTAAGTGATGGGACATCGGTGTGATCAGCTGTGTACAACTGCAAGCATCATCTGGAATATGTGTATTATCCTGAAAGAAACAGTATGATTTTTGAGGGATCTTATGTGTAGATTCATACAATCCTCCTGTGCCAAAAATCAGGTCTATCTGTATCGCTAATAGGAGTAAGAGCTCTTCCCTCATGTGGAGACACCATTTTTTGAAGTCACAACTACATTTCATACCCGGTATGGAACTGGCTTTACACTTATGATGTTGCAATGTACTGCCGCTCATGGTCATGGATTGATGGGGATAGTACTCAAATATTTGTTTCATATTATCCTCTAAACAAGTTTGGAAAATCCTTAAATCAAAAGGTAACTTGGTAAAATATCTAGCATTGCTTAAATTAAGTTCCCTCTCCTTGATACACATTACAAACATTAGATCGTTATCTCCAGGTTTTGCTCTTAGGATTTTAATAATGGATTTGAAGCATCAACTTCTTTTCTAGTAATATGCTCAATTATTACTCGTTTTTCTCTCTTAGGGCCTAATTTGCACGGTCTTCCATATAATTTCTTATGATATCTTGTATCATATTCTCTAGGCCATGAGTCAAGTCCCACCGCGATTGCTTTGTCAGTCATCAATGCCTCTGCATCAATGTGCCAGTTGAACTCGATACACTCTTGGATCTCTATATTTCTAAATTCATCAGGATGCCATTCTGATGCTGTTTCAGTCCATGTATTGCTATTTATGGCTTGGAGTATTAGTGCATTAACTGGCCTTTTAATCTTACTGGGGGCCAGGTCTTATGTCTTCTAATCCATTCTCTGCAGATACTTTTCTAAACATATTTAATGCATTAATGTTCCCCAATCTATCAAAATCAACTCTATGCCCCTTTTCAACTACATTTTTTACAGCTGAATCAATATCTACTATGGGGTATGTAAAGCTTTTACTCATACCAGTTAATGACAATTGAAGCATTTTTTTCTCACGTGTTAGTTGATAATCTGCAATATAATCCTTAAGAGGACAATTCAGCATGTCATCCATTACAACTTCATACAATTGATTTACATAACCCTCATGCTCAGTATTTAGAATTTTCCCTATTATGCTTGGATACCAGGATTTTAACACTTTATATATGTCAGAACCTAGAACTAAGATAGAATCAACACATAATTTAATTACCTCTTCAACAGTTACTATATAATTTCTACTCATAATAAAATCATTTACAAAAGTATGAACTATCACATCACAAAGGCTCATTAATGAATCTGTGATTGCTATTATACATAGCCATGGAACTAAAATATGGTCATTTGAGGTAGAGAGATGTTCTCAAAACTTCTATAATTTCTGTTATCAACCACTTGTTAGCTTTCTGCTTTAATTCTGCATCAGGAAGAAGATTAAGCTTGTAACGTGGATCGTTCATGCTACTAATTATATGTTGATGGCTTTCATACACATTTATAGTACTTGAACCACCTCTTCCTTTTTGCTTATCAGATGTACTACGCATGAAACGTTTTTCCACAGCATTTTTTAATTCCTCTTTCATGGTTTTAACACCACTGTCATCTTCCACCTCTTTGGAAAGATACATATGTAGTGCACGAACATGTGATATCACTGAAGATAACATGGACTTCAATTTACTTAGAGTATCTGTAATCATGTAAAAGGGTTGTAAAAGTCTCAGAACTTTTTCTAAGAGCTGCCACTCATTTCGGGTAAGTGATGGACATCGGTGTGATCAGCTGTGTACAACTGCAAGCATCATCTGGAATATGTGTATTATCCTGAAGAAACAGTATGATTTTTGAGGGATCTTATGTGTAGATTCATACAATCCTCCTGTGCCAAAAATCAGGTCTATCTGTATCGCTAATAGGAGTAAGAGCTCTTCCCTCATGTGGAGACAATTTTTTGAAGTCACAACTACATTTCATACCCGGTATGGAACTGGCTTTACACTTATGATGTTGCAATGTACTGCCGCTCATGGTCATGGATTGATGGGGATAGTACTCAAATATTTGTTTCATATTATCCTCTAAACAAGTTTGAAAATCCTTAAATCAAAAGGTAACTTGGTAAATATCTAGCATTGCTTAAAAAGTTCCCTCTCCTTGATACACATTACAAACATTATCGTTATCTCCAGGTTTTGCTCTTAGGATTTTAATAATGGATTTGGAAGCATCAACTTCTTTTCTAGTAATATGCTCAATTATTACTCGTTTTTCTCTCTTAGGGCCTAATTTGCACGGTCTTCCATATAATTTCTTATGATATCTTGTATCATATTCTCTAGGCCATGAGTCAAGTCCCACCGCGATTGCTTTGTCAGTCATCAATGCCTCTGCATCAATGTGGCCAGTTGAACTCGATACACTCTTGGATCTCTATATTTCTAAATTCATCAGGATGCCATTCTGATGCTGTTTCAGTCCATGTATTGCTATTTATGGCTTGGAGTATTAGTGCATTAACTGGCCTTTTAATCTTACTGGGGGCCAGGTCTTATGTCTTCTAATCCATTCTCTGCAGAATACTTTTCTAAACATATTTAATGCATTAATGTTCCCCAATCTATCAAAATCAACTCTATGCCCCTTTTCAACTACATTTTTTACAGCTGAATCAATATCTACTATGGGGTATGTAAAGCTTTTACTCATACCAGTTAATGACAATTGAAGCATTTTTTCTCACGTGTTAGTTGATAATCTGCAATATAATCCTTAAGAGGACAATTCAGCATGTCATCCATTACAACTTCATACAATTGATTTACATAACCCTCATGCTCAGTATTTAGAATTTTCCCTATTATGCTTGGATACCAGGATTTTAACACTTTATATATGTCAGAACCTAGAACTAAGATAGAATCAACACATAATTTAATTACCTCTTCAACAGTTACTATATAATTTCTACTCATAATAAATCATTTACAAAAGTATGAACTATCACATCACAAAGGCTCATTAATGAATCTGTGATTGCTATTATACATAGCCATGGAACTAAAATATGGTCATTTGAGGTAGAGATGGTTCTCAAACTTCTATAATTTCTGTTATCAACCACTTGTTAGCTTTCTGCTTTAAGTCTGCATCAGGAAGAAGATTAAGCTTGTAACGTGGATCGTTCATGCTACTAATTATATGTTGATGGCTTTCATACACATTATAGTACTTGAACCACCTCTTCCTTTTTGCTTATCAGATGTACTACGCATGAAACGTTTTTCCACAGCATTTTTTAATTCCTCTTTCATGGTTTTAACACCACTGTCATCTTCCACCTCTTTGGAAAGATACATATGTAGTGCACGAACATGTGATATCACTGAAGATAACATGGACTTCAATTTACTTAGAGTATCTGTAATCATGTAAAAGGGTTGTAAAAGTCTCAGAACTTTTTCTAAGAGCTGCCACTCATTTCCGGTAAGTGATGGGACATCGGTGTGATCAGCTGTGTACAACTGCAAGCATCATCTTAATCGTTCCATCCTTTGCAGCATCAAGTAGGTGCCGTTCCATCTTGTTGCAACATCTTGGATGGGGAGCAGTGGCGTGACTATTTTTGGATCTATTTCTTTTTGCAACCTTTTTAATTTTTTGAAAGCCAATGTTGAATGGCTGAAATAGGTGCAAATGTTTTTTGATTTTTTTATCATGTCAGCCACTGAACATTGGGAAAATATGGCTTCCTTTATTACCAACTGCAACTGATGTAGGAAGCAAGATACGCTTGCTGAACCAGTAAGTTCTATACCAAGCTGCATATTGTAAGCTGCATCTCGTACAATTAAATGAATTTTGTCTAGTGGTATTTTCCACTCTGTAAGCATAGATTGAAATGTCGCAGCAATGTTAACACCAGTATGGGAACCAGGGAAGTGTTTGCAATGAAGCACACAGTCTTTTTTGACAAAATCATCCATAATCCAGTGAACCGTTAAAGATATAAATGACTCCTGTGAATATTGATTACTCCAAATATCCATTGTAAAACTTAACTACTGCGCCTCAGAAACACCATTTACTACTGCAGCTTGCAGCTTTTTGTAGGATTGAGGCAACTTTGTTTTAGCAAAGTATTTTCTAGAGGGGATAAGATAGTTGGGTTGCAGGTGGGCCATAAACTCTATGAATCCCTGGTTTTCTGTGATTGTGAATGGTTGATTATCCATAGCAATCATATTCATTATCTTTTGGTGTATTATTTCTGACCTTCATCATTAATGTCCCAAAGTTTTCTTGCTGAAAAACTCTCCATAATTGTTCTTTGCTTGTTAAGAGCTTCTATTTTTCTTTCTTTGGGTGTGGATGTGGAGTGTTCTGGTTCTGCTGCAGTCTTAGGTTTTTCTGCAAAATCCTTTTTAGCATTAGCGTAGATGGCCTCATGTTTAGTTTTCAGGTGTTTGTGGAGAGGGCTAGTGCTATACTGTTTTGGTGTTGCGCCCCATTTTATTTTACTTTTACATAACTTGCATTCAGCAAAACTTTCATTTTCTTCGTTCGCACGAAAGTAGTTCCACACAAAAGATGACATTATTTAATCTGAGAAATATACATACAGAATTGCAAATTAGCCTGTAAAAATAAAACAGTAGAAACTTACAACCTAAAAGCTCAGGAGAAATAAAAAATTTTGAGAAAGTCTCGGATCCAGCTGGACCTTTTTTTTTATATCTGGCCGGATCCCAAAATTTTGGATCTGGTACACCCCTAAAATGGAAGAATCTGAAAAGATGGAAAAAAACATGAAAGAAAGACTACAGAAAGAATACATAAAAAGAATAAAACTAATCCTGACATCCCACCTGAAGAGTAAAAACAAGATCTTATCCATAAACTCACTGGCAGTACCTGTGCTGTCATACAGTTTTGGCATAATCAATTGGACCCAGCTTGAAATCAACAAACTGAATACAATCACCAGAAAAATGCTCCATGCACATAAGATCATACAGTATATTAAGAACCAATACATACCAAGGCTATGCTTGCCAATGAGGGTTGGTGGGTTAGGGCTTGTGCTAATAAACCAAGTGCACAAAGCCACAACAATAGGATTAGTGCAGTACATAAAGGAAGGAGAAGGAAGGCTAGTCAGATTTGTAAGAGATCATGAATGTGAAAAGCTTCAAACAACAACACTTTCAAAGACAAATGACTACTGAGTGGACACTGGCATAGGACCTGAACAGCTTGAAGACATTGCAAATAAACCCTTCATGGGAAAGATAAGCACCATAAAAAGAAGGTATAACAGGAAAAAATCAGAAGAAAAGGAGGAGAACTGGGAAGAGCACAAATTCAGCAAAGTATACAAAGAGGAGATGCTAAATAGAGCATACATAGAGAGGGATAAAACTGTTGAGTTCCTGGTAAGAGGGTCATTGAGACAAGAAGATCAATGCTGGTGGTGGCAGCACAAGATCAGGCACTACAGACAAACTGGTTCAAAAGAAATATTGAGGGTGAAAATGAAACTGAAATGTGCAGACTGTGCTCAAAGAGCCCAGAGACTGAGTCGCATACTATCTGGATGCGAAATACTCCTAAACAGAGGAAACTACACAGGCAGACAATGCAGTCTGTAAGCTAATCCACTTCCAAGCTGTGTAAGAAACATGAAATAGGGCTAGAAATAGAAAAACATTGGGAACATATTCCACAAGGAATAGAAGACAATGATAAAGTACTGCTCCTATATGATCATGAGATACCAACTGACATCAGAGTATCAGGATGCAGGCCAGATATTGTAGTGAGAGAGGAGGAGGGTAACAAATACCTCTTGGTAGAAGTAGGAGTCCCAGCAGACTGGAATGTGGCTAACTATGGAAGGGAAAAGGTCTTAAAATACCAGAGACTCAAACATCAAATACAGAGAATGTGGAATGTAGAACCTGAGATCATCCCAATAGTGGTGGGAGCAACAGGGGCAGTAAAGAAATCTACAGTGGAATCTCTGGACCAACTGCCCATAAGTATAACATCTGGAGAAATTGTAGGGAAAATACTATGATACATTGATACAGCACCTCTATCCTACGCCTAGTACTAGACTGTACCTAAAAATTCCTAAGGATTAAGGTTTAACCCCAGAAGTAGAAACACACCAGCTGAAGTAGAAGGGAAAAAACAAAAAGAAAACGTAGATGTTGTATTGGTTTTGAATCCAGTAAGCCAGTTGATAAATGAATTAAAAAAGGCTGCCTAATGAAACTAAGGGAAAAGAGCAGCCCAACAATCTCTTGCTTGTTCTACATGCATGACCTAAAATTGTATGCACCAAATGTAGCTGAATTAACAGATCAAATCTCAGTTCTCAGATGATATCCAGATGGTATTCAGATTTGAGAAGTGCACCTGCATTGCATTAAAGAAAGGCAGAAGGTGCGAGTCAGAGAACATCATAATGGAGAATGTAGTAATGAAGGATGAAGCTACTTATAAGTACTTGAGAGTGGAAGAGTCAGAAAAGATAGAAAATGACAATGAAAGAGATGAAGAAAAGAATACATTAAAGGAATAAAACTAATCTTCAAATCCTGCCTGAATAGTAAAAACAGATCTGGGCCATGAACTTATTGACAGTCCTTGTACTGTCATATAGTTTTGGTATAATCACTTGGACCCAACAGGAATTAACAACTACACTTGGACCCAACAGGAATTAACAACTACACTTGGACCCAACAGGAATTAACAACTACACTTGGACCCAACAGGAATTAACAACTACACTTGGACCCAACAGGAATTAACAACTGCACTTGGACCCAACAGGAATTAACAACTGCACTTGGACCCAACAGGAATTAACAACTGCACTTGGACCCAACACGAATTAACAACTACACTTGGACCCAACAGGAATTAACAACTGCACTTGGACCCAACAGGAATTAACAACTGCACTTGGACCCAACAGGAATTAACAACTGCACTTGGACCCAACAGGAATTAACAACTGCACTTGGACCTAACAGGAATTAACAACTGCACTTGGACCCAACAGGAATTAACAACTGCACTTGGACCCAACAGGAATTAACAACTGCACTTGGACCCAACAGGAATTAACAACTGCACTTGGACCCAACAGGAATTAACAACTGCACTTGGACCCAACAGGAATTAACAACTGCACTTGGACCCAACAGGAATTAACAACTGCACTTGGACCCAACAGGAATTAACAACTGCACTTGGACCCAACAGGAATTAACAACTGCACTTGGACCCAACAGGAATTAACAACTGCACTGGACCCAACAGGAATTAACAACTGCACTTGGACCCAACAGGAATTAACAACTGCACTTGGACCCAACAGGAATTAACAACTGCACTTGGACCCAACAGGAATTAACAACTGGATACAAACACCAGAAATCTTTGGCATGCACACAAGCTCATATACAATAACTAGTGCACACTGAAGCTGTATTTAGTAAGAAGGGTTGGTAGATTAGGGCTAATGCTAATAGCCCAAGTCCATAAAACCGCAAGAATAGGATTATCAAATGATCATGAACGAGTAAAACTTCAAGCAACCTTACCCTTTAAAATGACTAAAGACAACCTAAGAATAAGACCTCAACAGCTTCATGACATTGAAAATAAACTTTTCATGCAAAAAATAAACATCATAAAATGAAGGTACAACAGGAAAAGACCAGAAGAACTTAGAAGAGCATAAATACGGTAAAGTGTACAAGGAGGGGGTGCTAAACAGAATATATGTAGAGATGGATAAAACAGTTGAATTCGTAGTGAACAAACTGACTCAAAAGACATATTGAGGGTTAGAGATGAAACTGAGAAGTGCAGACTGTTCAAAGAGCCCAAAAACAGTGAGCCACATACTATCTGGATGTGCAGTGCTACTACACAGAGAGGCACTATGCAGTCTGTAAGAAATATGATACAAGATTTGAGACAGAGAAATTGGGAACATGTACCAGAAGCAATAGGAGACAGTGAGAAAATAATCCTCCTATACAGTCATCAGATACTAGCTGATATTAGATAGCAGGACATTGACCAAACATAGTAGAGAAGAGGAATGTAACAGAAGCCTTGTGGTAAAAATTGGAGTTCTTGGGGGACTGGAATGTTGCAAACTATGAAAAAGCTCTTAAAATATCAATGCTTAAAATGTGAAGTGCAGTGAATGTGGAATATTGAACCTGAGATGATCATAATAGTGATGGGAGCAACAGCAGTAGTAAAAATTCTACAATAGGTTACCTTGACAAACTGCCCATAAGTATAACCTCTGGAGAGATAGTAGGGGAGATCTTGAGGTACAGCATCTCTATCCTGCACCTGGTACTGGGATGTACCTAAAAATTCCCAAGAGTTAAGGTTTAACCAAGGAAAGTAAGAAATTCTGTCCATTTGGAATGGAAAGGAAAACAAAAATGGAAATAAAGACAGTTATTTAAATGTTCTGAATACGGTTATGGAACTAATAAGAAAAGTGACCTAAATTCATTCTTACTGACATATTCTGGAAGAACCTACAAATGCAGAGGTGCATTGGAAACATAAACTGGAAAGGGTAGTGGAAAATGAGAATGTAACTGTCACCTACAATGAGGGTTGTAAAAAACTGGTTTTTTTAATAAAACCCAACCCACCTGGGTTTTATTGGTCTCTTCAATACTTCAAGCTTCTTATGCTTAAATAACATAGATATGTACTTTATTATGTTTAGAAATCATCATAAAGCAAATCACTGTTCAGTATCTGTTTTCCACTTTTGACTTTCTGCACAGTAAACTACACAACAGATTAGGAGTAGAAAAGGCAAAAAAATTGGTTAAGTATCATCAAATCTTCAAATGGATTGAGGATGAAGATTGATGAAACAAAAAAAATTCTTGCTCATCTTAGTTGTGGTAAAGTTGTTAGTGACAAAAAACGATAAACATCGTAAAAAGAAGATTGTTGAGCAATAATGCTGAGACTGGATTGTCATTTATTTTCATCTGTAATTTTCTCAAACACATACCATTTTATATGTAGAATAGTTTGAAAAATAAATAGATTATCATGCTACTGGTAGTTGCAAATTGATAGATCATTTTCTTCATATGGAATATATTTGTTGGTACCTGCTCTTTTATTTCATGAGTGAATAGCTACACCTAGATTTACAGTACACTTTCAGTAGATGTAAGAACCTAGTATAAAAAACAAAAATTCTTATTTCATGAATGAATACACTTTGATTTAAAATATACTGTGGGCAGATAAAAAATAAAGTTTTGCAGAAAAGATCTCATTTTCCACTCCATATTTCCATCACTTTAGTGGGCTACAAATTCATATTTGAGTAGGAATTCAGTCTGTTTCCTACAAGAAAATGAGAGGTTTTAGTAAATTGAAGTCACTAACAATAGTTGAATAATGTTGAATTATATTCACTATTGAAATTGGATTGTAATTTTTGAGTTGTAAGGGGAAAAAAAACCACCAGAAAACCCTCAAGTTTTTTACTATAAAAAACCCAGCCTGGGTGGGTAAATGGGCATCTACCCAGTACAATCCTGCCTATAATCATAACATCCTGACAGACCTTCCCATGCAAGCACAAAGACCAGACCTAGTAGTGCGAGAAAATAACAGCAGAAAATGTTACATCATTGAAGCTGGAGTTCTTGAGGACATAAATTTGGTTAGATATTGAAGTCCTCACATACTACGGATTGAGACAAACTGAACATAATGTGGGATAAAGACAGTGAACTTATCCCTGTATTAGTCAGTGCTACAGGGGCAATGATGATATCAACTCAACCCTACCTAAACAGACTGCCAATTTTTGTTGATGCAGGAGGAATCCAGAGTGAGAGAAGCATCTCGGCACTCAGGCTAGTATTGGGTTGTGCACAGTAAATGGTACTATGATATGAGCCTACCAACTCCCCTACAGATAAGGTTTAACATATATATATATATATGATGAATAAAACCACGAAGGAAAGGAAACACAAAATGGTGCTCAAGCGCTTTTGTCTAATGACATCCTCAGGAACACTGAGGATGTCATTAGACGAAAGCGCTTGAGCACCATTTTGTGTTTCTTTTCCTTCGTGGTTTTATTCATCATAAATATTTTTCATGTGTTACCTTCGTGAAATAATTTTCATATATATATATATATATATATATATATATATATGAAAATTATTTCACGAAAGTAACACGTGAAAAATATTTATGATGAATAAAACCACGAAGGAAAGGAAACACAAAAAGGTGCTCAAGCGCTTTCGTTTAATGACATCCTCAGGAACACTGAAGTACATAAAAGGTTACGGCCTATATATAGGTTACAGAAAGAAAAAAAATAAATAAGTAACATACATACACACAAACATATATATATATATACACATACATACATATCTACACACACACACACACACATATATATATATATATATATATATATATACAGTATATATATATATATATATATGCAATAAACGGAGAAGTAAAAATAAAAATTAAAAATTAAAGATTAGAGGATTAACAAAGAGGCACACAGATTTGTAAGGAAAAATATCGATTTTTAGCACAAGATCAAATGAATTAAAAATACAAATTTATACTGGAAATCTACCCAGGTTTTAACACTTTGCCTTTTAGAGTCAAGTTTCGATATATATAAAAATAAAATGAAGATTAAAAGTTAATAAAGTAGCGTACAAGTTTACCAAAGATTTAGTGTCCTACCCTTTTTATCTAAATTTGTTTTGAAGGAATTCAAAACAACAGGATCGAGTTGAAAAAGACCTTTGCTTATGTTGAAGTTATTTGAAAGTTGGATAATGGCAGACTCAAGAATATTTCTATTGACAATGTTGCTAGAATGAAATAAAACTGAAGCATTATTCCAATCAATACAGTGGGATATAACTGACAAATGGACAAAAAGAGCATTGGACAACTGTCCTGTTCTAACGGAATATTGATGCTGTTTTATACGTGTGTGCAAATCCTTTCCCGTCTGACCTATGTAAAAGGAATCACATTGTTTACACCCAATTTTATAGATAATGCCTGAATTATTGGTAGGGCTATTTTTTACTATGATATTTTTCACAATATTGTTATATGAAATACTACATTAATATCCAAAAGTTTAAGTACATTAGCAATGCCTAAAAAGCCCGGGAAAAATGGAAGTACTAAAATATTTTTGACAAAGTACGAGTGTTATTATTGACACAGTATTGGAAGTGATCTGTGTTACCCATCTGCGTTTATGGAATCTTGTCTCAACAAGGCAAAATGAACTTTCTATCGTGTCAATAATAACACTCGTACTTTGTCAAAAAATATTTTAGTACTTCCATTTTTCCTGGGCTTTTTAGGAATTGCTAATGTACTTAAACTTTTGGATATTAATGTAGTATTTTCATATAACAATATTGTGAAAAATATCATAGTAAAAAATAGCCCTATCAATAATTCAGGCATTATCTATAAAATTGGGTGTAAACAATGTGATTCCTTTTACATAGGTCAGACGGGAAAGGATTTGCACACACGTATAAAACAGCATCAATATTCCGTTAGAACAGGACAGTTGTCCAATGCTCTTTTTGTCCATTTGTCAGAGTTATCCCACTGTATTGATTGGAATAATGCTTCAGTTTTATTTCATTCTAGCAACATTGTCAATAGAAATATTCTTGAGTCTGCCATTATCCAACTTTCAAATAACTTCAACATAAGCAAAGTAAATGAGAACCAACTCTTTGTGATCATTTATTTATTTATATAAAGTCAAACAATGACAACGGTCTTCTGAAAAAGGAATAAGCATAATAAGTAATCACTTGAATAAAACATAAACATAAACATAAACATAATCATAATCATTGTCCTCTATCTCCTCCCAAGTCTTTGATACTAGATGTGATATGAGGTAATTGCAGTACAGTAGTGCAAAGACTTATATTGTTTTATAAAGTGAATACAGTATAGTACTTTAATAGGAAAACATAGATACTAGTTTATTTAAGAGTAATATGAGGACATAAGGCTTTGCTATTACATCATGATGAATACGATACTGTAGAAACTAAAATGTAAATACTTATGGAATTATACAGTACATTATATCCAATCAAACATATTACAATACAATTAGAGGTGTTCAGCGAGAGATTGAATCATATATTAAAATAAGGGTTGTACAACGGTATTCCTGACAAAAGTAATAGTACAGTAGTGAGGTTACAGCTGTATTGGGAACACAATATAAAGTTCTTAGTAAGTAAAGTGTAAAGTGTACTGTACTCTATCTCTCCCCCAAGTCTTTGAGCCAGCAATTTTATAAAGAAGATTATTAAGAATAATATGGCAAGAAAAAAAATAAAAAATTTGTATGTTTACGGATAAAGACTAAACCTTATTTTGTCAGTGCCCTTAATTTAAAGCATACTTGATTGGGTACTCTTCTTGATTCATATGGTAGTCTTCATGCCAGGTAGGGGGGCGTCTGGTACGGTTCGAATGCCTTAGTGGAGTTGCAGTTTGGGGTGCCGTACCCATTGGCCTAGGGGGTGTGGGTGGTAGTATGTCGATGGGCGGCGTTGACATGTCTTCTTGGGTGGGGGGTGTGGTCTCTTCAGGGATCGGGCGCCTTCGTTCAACGTGCGGGCTGGACCGTGTCGGACTACGGGGTGAAGCGGGTGTCTTTGGTCCTGGTGCTGACCTGGCAGGTGTAGGTGGTGCAGCAGGTGGGCTGTTGGTGGGCACCGCTAGGAAGTTCTTCAAATGTTGGTCTATGGTCATCTTTGGAGCAGGTGTGCTGAAGGGTTCATATTTTTTAAGGAATTTCCTGTTCCTTACAGTTACCCTCCCAGATCCATCGACCCTAACCACGTACTGGTCAAACTGCCTGACTTCGATGACCACACCTGTCTTGTCCCATTTACGGGCGTGTGGACCGACCTGGTTCTGGATGCGTATAAGGTCTCCGACTGCTAGTGGTGGGAGTCTCTTGGTGTGCTCTGACCAGCGTTCCGCACCCCTCATGTGGCGGTTCCTCAGAGCATCTTCTCGGGTGGCCAAGTTTTCATGCCACGTGTCGTGTGGTTTATATCGGCCGGGAAGGATTGGAATGAAGTCCCGGATAGGGCGGCCGAATACACACATTGCTGGGGAGTGTTTTGTATCTCTATCCGGCGTGTTTCTGTATTGAAGCATGGCCCGTTGAAAGTTTTCGGTGTTGAGGTCGCCGTTTGGTCCAGTGTTGTCGGTTATTAGGCGTTTCGTTGTCTTGACACCAACTTCTGCCCGACAGTTGCTGTGAGGGAAAGCCACTGATGAGAGTCGGTGGTGTACGCCCCAGTTTTTGAGGAACTGCCGTGTGGCTGCTGCGGTAAATTCAGGGCCCCCATCGGAAGCCAGTTCGTCGGGGATGCCGAAGGTGACGAAGGTCCGTCGGAGGCAGGCGATGAGTCCAGCAGCACCATCTGATGACCTCTCTACTATTGGCCAGTTGGAGTATCTGTCCACCACGACCAGGTAGTTTACTCCTTTGTAGTGGAAGTAGTCCGCGCAGACGCACTGGAAGGGGTATTCTGGTGATGTTGGTGGAGTGGGTGGAGCGCTGGGCTGGGTTGGTGCCATGCGGTTGCAGTGGTTGCAGCTAGCCCGTAGTGCTGTGATGGCTGGTGTGATGCCAGGCCAGAAAATGGAGTCTTCTGCTCTGGAGATCATGGATGAAGTACCTTGATGAGCTGAGTGGAGTGAAGCCAGTACTTCTTGCTTGAGGGCCGGCGGGATAACCGTGCGGTTCCTGTACATTACCACGCCGTCAACAGTGCGGAGGTCGTCGCGAAACTGGTGATATTCCCGCAGCTGTGCAGGGAGTGCATGGCGGGATTCAGGCATACCGGACTCTATGACATTGGCTAAACTATTCATGACTTCATCGCTGGTCGTGGCGGTGCGTACTCGATCCCATGTCACTGACGCCAGGCTCAGCGAGTTGAGTGTTGATGCGGCTGCAGAAATGACGCAGGCTTCCATGCCATTACCATCTGTCAGTGATGTCCGTATGCCGGCTAGGAAGGTGGGGGGGGGAAAGAACGCCGTTCCCTCGCATGGTTGATGGATGGCTGCTACATCATCGGGGAGTGTCAGTGGTATGGGGTCGCCAGTGGGGTATCGTGACACCCCGTCAGCAGCTTTGTGTTTCGCGCCTGGTACGTGGATCATCCGGAAGCGGTACCTGAGGGTTTTTTCCTTCAAGTTTCTGAGGCGTGTATTAGATATGTCCTCTAGGGATCTGTCACCAAACACTTTGAGGAGAGGTTTGTGGTCCACTGCAATTATTAGGTCTTCGCATCCCAGCACGAAGTACCTCGCCTTGTCAAGGGCATCGGCGACAGCAAGTGCTTCTCCTTCTACTGGTGCATAGCGGGACTCAGCTGAGGTAGTGAATCTACTGCCGACCAATGTGACACGCCATCCAGTATGGCAGCAGAAGGGTTCGACTCGTGTACAGGTGCAGTGTTTCTGAAGTACCAGTAGCCGATGCCTGTTTTCGACCAGTCTGTGGCGAGGCATGTGGGCTTGGTTTTGTCAAAAATTTTAACACCCTCCTCTATTTCTGTGATGATGACATCCTTTGATTCTTCGAAGATGGTTTCCAATTCGTCATCCCACTTGAAAGGTGTTCCTGGCTTCAGAAGTAGGCGGAACGGCTGCATCCTCTTGGCCATGCTGAAGGCATACGACACCTGGTTGATGAGCCCGAACCATGATCGAACGTCGGTGATGTTCTTTGGAGATGGAAACTCTAGGATTGCTTTGAGGTATTTTTTACAGGGTCGGACACTGTCAGATGTGATCTCGAAGCCTGCAAATTCAACCTTGTCCTGACAGAACACAAACTTGTCGGGGTTCAGTGTGATTCCGTGTCTGCCGCAGGTGTCAAGCCACTGGGTGGCCTGGAAGAAGCTCTCCTCCACTGTGTCTGACCAGAGCAAGACGTCGTCAATGCACTTTGTATTGTTAGGGATGCTCGATACAATTTCGTCGTACCTTCTTGTGTAACCGTCACCAGATGCAATGTAACCCTGGGGAGCGGTTTTGTAACGGTAGCGACCCCAGGGCGTTATGAAGGTGGTCAAGTGGCGGTCTTCTTCACAGATTGGTACGCTGTGATATCCATTCCATGCATCAAACACTGTTTTCTTTTTGCCTTGCGGTACTGATCTGGCCTGGTGGAATGGCGATTGAGTGTGGTGTGTTTCGCGGGTGGCGTGAGCGTTGAGGGGTTGAAAGTCAACGGTACGCCTTGGTTTTCCGTTCTTTTTGGCGCACACCACCATTCTGTGACACCAGGTTACGGGCTCACCAACGGGTACTGGTTCAAGGACACCCAGTCTGACATCTTGGTCGAGGCCAGCCTTCACGTCCTCCTGCCAGTGGATTGGTACTGGGACGGGGGTGTGATGTGCGACTGGTTTGGCATTGGGGTCCACCATCAATTTCATTGGGGGGCCGTCCATCATGGGCAGCGCTTGGTGGTCACAAGTGTTGAAGGTGCTTGATTTGTAATAGTCCAGCAGGTATTCCTTGAGCTTTTGCTGGTTCGCCGCAACAGCGGGTAGCGGTAGCTCGATTGGAGGTGATGGAGGATGTTGGCGTCTTGGACAGTCGCAGTTAGTTACAAGTCCGCTGTCACTGTGTGGCGTGCTGGCACTGTTGTTACAGTATTGTGCTGGATCCAGTTGGACTTCCCCCACTGTAGGAAATCTTCCCGAGATAATGCCGAGTGAAACGCATGCCTCTCTGCTGATGAAGAACTTGTCAGAAGAATCGTCACATATGTTACCTGTCTCGTTTCTACTTGTTGGCCCTGTTCATCCTTGCCAGTGAGGCGAAGTATGGCTGCGCCAAGGATTTTGATGCCCTTGTTGTTGGCGGCGTGCATCTTCATGGTCACAGGGATGAGGTCAGACTGGAGAAGCCCGAGGCGGTGGATAACCTTGATACCGGTGAGGCAGCTCTGACAGCCTGTGTCTGCCATGGCAGGCAGTACCACGGTTTTTGGGTGGGCATTGAGGGTTGCCCCAAGCGCCTCGTAGTCTTCGGGGAGAGTCCTGACTGTCAGGTTGATGTGTGGCTGTGGTTGTGAGTTCTCCTTGATCCATATGTCCGATAGTTCATTGTAAATGTGATGGTCGAGGGCGATTGCTCTTTTCTTATGTGGCTCGGAAGTGTTGCTTGAGGCGCAGAGAAGATCAAATACCGCACCTTCGCACTCATCAGCTTTATTAGGAGTGGCTGAAAGGCTCTTGTCCTTGTCTTTGCTCCTGCATACGGATTCCCAATGGCTGTCGCGCTTGCAAATTTTGCATTTGTGGTTGTACGCAGGGCAATCCGTCTTGCGTATGTGGACTGGGGCTCTTCTGCCGTGTCCTTTTTTACCACAATATGAACAGGGGGCATTTTTGTCTTGTGGGGGTATTTGCTTACTTCTCCTGTATGTGCTGCCTGAGGCCTCCACGGCATGGGAGTCCAGCAGTCGTGATGCTGAGCGCTTGCCTGCTTCCTTCGCCTCGACAAACTGAAAGACGTCTTCCAGGGTCATCTCCTGGTTACTGTTGCCGAGGAGTTCCAGTTGTATTTCCGGGTCAGCAATTCCGCGGGTAAGGACGTCGCGAAGGATGGGGTCAGTGTAATTTACGTTGTTGTTGCAGACGGGCTCCAAAACTGCGCACAGTTTCGTCGCGGTCTTGTCGCATATTGTGTAGGGTAACCCTGGCTACCATGGTGTTCTCCTCACGGACAGCTAGTTTCTTGATTGCAGCAAGGACTTCATCTTCGGTTTTGTTTGTTAGGCTTCCACCTGCGGATCTTGTCAAATCTTTGCGGAGTGAATCGTCGCAGCATTCAAGTAGTTGTACCACTTTGTCCCTACCAGTGATTTTTGTAGCTTCCGCATAATCTGTCCAACGCGACGTAAAATATGCCCAGTCTTCACTGGTACCTGCAGCCGAAATGGTTGGCCGTCTTACTTTCTCAACCTTTGCAGAGGACTGTCGGGCTTGGGGGGGACATGGGTGTGCAGTGGGCTGTTATAAGTGCGGCTACAATGGCTGGGTCCAGGTCTGCTGTGACATAGGTACAACCTGTGATAGGACATTCTACGGCAGGCATTGTGGATAGCGTTTGTTGAAGTTGCTTAATTAGGTTGGGGTGGTTGACAGTTGCTTGAATTTACCACGTATGTAGACTTATTTTATTATTTATTTAATTAATCAGTCATTTGTACCTAAGACCGTTGTCATAAATGAGAACCAACTCTTTGTGATCATTTATTTATTTATATAAAGTCAAACAATGACAACGGTCTTCTGAAAAAGGAATAAGCATAATAAGTAATCACTTGAATAAAACATAAACATAAACATAATCATTGTCCTCTACAAAGGTCTTTTTCAACTCGATCCTGTTGTTTTGAATTCCTTCAAAACAAATTTAGATAAAAAGGGTAGGATGCTAAATCTTTGGTAAACTTGTACACTACTTTATTAACTTTTAATCTTCATTTTATTTTTATATATATCGAAACTTGACTCTAAAAGGCAAAGTGTTAAAACCCGGGTAGATTTCCAGTATAAATTTGTATTTTTAATTCATTTGAAATTGTGCTAAAAATTAATATTTTTCCTTACAAATCAGTGTGCCTCTTTGTTAATCCTCTAATCTTTAATTTTTATTTTTTATTTTTACTTCTCCATTTATTGCATATATATATATATATATATATATATATGTATGTGTGTAGATATGTATGTGTATATGTATATATATATATATATATATGTGTATATTAAATATATATATATATATATATATATATATATATATATATATATATATATATATATATATGTTTGTGTGTATGTATGTTATTTATTTATTTATTTTCTTTCTGTAACCTATATATAGGCCGTAACCTTTTATGTACTTCAGTGTTCCTGAGGATGTCATTAGACGAAAGCGCTTGAGCACCTTTTTGTGTTTCCTTTCCTTCGTGGTTTTATTCATATATATATATATATATATATATATATATATATATATATATATATATACATTTTAACTGTAAACAACACACAGTATAATTAATGTAAAGAATGACGCTTGTATAGAAGAACATTCCGCACAAGATGAGGAGGGAGAACTGTGTGTTGTTTGCAGTTAAAATGTATATATGTGTGGCATGTGGGAGGTGCCCCCTCAGGGCATTGGTTTCTGCTCGTATGTAGGAGAATTACGACTTCTGATCAATCGAGGCCCATGGTGTAGTGGATAGCATATCTGACCAGCAATTGGAAGATCCCGGGTTCGATTCCCAGGTGATTACCTCATTTTTCATTTGTTCATTCTCCCTCCTCATCTTGTGCGGAACGTTCTTTACTTTAATATATATATATATATACATATATACAGTATATATATATATATATATATATAATATATATATATATATATACATATGTACAGTATATATATATATATATATATGAGAAAAAAATGGATGGAATGAAAATAAGGAAATCAAAATGAGGAGAAAAATATTTATATATCTGGAGGAAGAAAGACAGGTATTACCAAGTGAATGAGAGAAATAAATTACCAAATTGAAGAAACAAGCATAAGGTTATGAATTATACAAGGCTTTGATCATCCCAAGGACATCAAAGAGTTGGAATACTAATACAAAGGGAGAGATTGCATTCAGAAAGAAGTACAACAGAAGAAAAGAAAAAATTAAAAATTACTGCAAAAGCAGAGATTAATGAGGTATATTTAATGGAGGGTGAGGAAAGATATCAAAACAAAATGGTTGAAGAAAAACTAGCAAAAATATGTACCGTAGAGAGCTAAGAAGTAACAAAATGGAAGTTGAAAGAGTGCCTGAGAAAGGATCAGGTAGAGAACTTTTGGAAAGAATACGAAGATTAAGTACAACATCAAGGGAATGCAACATGATTAAAAGTAATAAAAGAAAGTGAAGACATGAGAAACTTCGAGGAAATGGGCATGAATAGAGTAACACAACAGGAAGTAGAAAATAAGATAGAGTAGCAGTGACTGGAAAACTGTAGGGCCACATATGGTACAGAAGTTTTGGTTAAAGAAATTAACAGCACTTAAAGGAACTCTTGCTGCTTTGTTTGAATAAAATTCTAATGGAGGAGGAAGAAATACCAGAATGGATAACTACTGGGAAAACATTCCTCATCCCAGAGTCAAGGGAAACTTGCCTTCCAAATAAATATAGAACCATAACCTGTCTCCCAACCATTGACATGTTATAGACCTGCTATTGAAACCTAAACTGTGGATGTCCAGACACTGCCTTCAAGACTGTCACAAGCCCACAAACTTTCAAACATTACTTGTTCTAGCTGTCTAAGAAAAAGTAAATGTGTTGATAGTGACATCATTCAAAATTGTTTTAAATATCCTGAGCAGTTGTTCAAACTCATCTAAAGTAAGTAAAGATATTAAGACTGAACACTATTCAAGTTTTGGTATGATTAATGTTTTCTTGTCCTTTCTTTTAAAGTATTTTTTGTCAAGAGTGATATGTCTGTATTAACAGATTTATTTTTTCTCTGACAGTTGGTAGAAGCTTGTGGATTTATGACAGTCTGGATGTGTGGCAAAAACTGCCCACCAAACCGCTGTTTAAATAAAATATATCTGCTCCTAACAGTGCATAAAATAGTAACAGGAGTAATATCAGAAAGAATATATGGTCATGTACACCAAAACCAAATAATAATCAAGAACAAAAGGGATTTAGCAGATAAACTTGTGGGGCAAAGAACCAGTTACTAGTCAACAAGGCAATCCTTGAAAGTTGTATAAAAAGCAAAGATCATTGAACTTGGTATGGATTGACTAAAGTAAGACACAATATTATAAGATTTCTGGAAAGAGTAGTGTGAAAATGGAAAACAGACAAACATGCTCTGTCACAAAAGAAGGAGTAATGGAAATTAAAGTAACATGAGTTGAGAGTGGAATTTTTCAATGGGACTCAATAGAACTTTTGCTTTTTATATTAGTGTAAAACCCCTGAGTCAGTTATTAATCTTAACCCTTTGAGGACCACGGGACATATGTGTCCCAGCAAAATAATAATATAAATTGTACAATGATGCAACGTTTCTACAAATACATCTAAATGTTTATATAGGTATCGTTTAGTTGTTGGAAAATTAACCCCAAAATGGGTCATTTAAGTGACTATAGTTACTAACATATCTAATTGTGAATACCAATAACACCTAAACTTTTAAGTTCAAATAAACGTATAATGGTCATCAAAGAGTTAATAATGGATGCAGTATGAAACCCAGAGATGATCTGAAGTTGTATGCTCTGAATAAGGAAGAAGTGGTAAAAATTAAAGGTGATGGTGATTTTTTCAGATGATATTTCAGTGGAATTTGTACAGGATAAATGTGTGATAATGTTTCAGACCAACAAAGACCCTAGGATTCACTCATGGCTGGTCTACTGAACTGTTTGTAATTGTGTATTGTGCATGTGGTGGCAGAGAGGACCTACAATTTTATGTGGGTTCTGAACCACAAGGCCTTAATTTTACTACCTTAAATTATACCCAATCTATCAACATAGGCATCTAATTGATTTTTAAACATGTTTATAGACGTGCTACTAATTACTTCTACCAGCAAACTATTTGACCTATTTACTATTCTATGCGTAAAAATGTTTTTGGCAACTGCTGTCTCAAACCTTCTACTTGTCAACTTGCACCTGTTATTTCTAGTCCTATCATATTGAGATATTTCAAAAAAGCTATTTCTGTCTACATTATCAAACCCATTCATAATTTTAAAAACCTGGATTAGATTACCCCTTAGCCTCCTAGTCTCAAGTGTAGTTAATTTTAACTCCTTAAGCCTATCCTTGTACGACTTTGACCTAAGTGACAGAATCATCTTAGTTGCTCATCTTTAAACTCTCTTGATTTTATCTATATCTTTTCATATATGCAGATTCCAAAATTGGATTGCATACTCCAAATGGGGTCTAACAATGATTTATAAAGAGGAACAATAATATCATGTGATTTATACTCAAAATTCTGAGCTATAAAACCTAGCACTTTATTCACTTTATTGACTGCTACTACTTTGTTTTGCCACTTAAATCACCAGTGACTATAATTCTTAAATCTTTTTCCTGCTCCACTCTGCTAACACCTTTCCTGACATAGTATACACAAAATTACCATTATGCGAACCTGTATGTAAAATTTTGCACTTATTGACGTTAAATCTCATTTGCCATGTGACTGACCAATCAACGATTTTATTCAGATCTTCCTGGATTTTACATATATCTTCGTTATTAATTGCCCTACCACCCAACTTCATGTTGTCCGCAAACTTTGAGTCTGTACTGACAAGGCCAACATCTAAATTGTTAATATATATAAGAAAAAGCAAGGGACCCAATACAGAACCCTGAGGAATGCCGCTCGCTACATTAGCCCAAAACGACTCGGCTCCATCAATGACCACACACTGTTTCCTACCTCACAACCACACTTCTATCCAATTTATTACTACACCCCTGATTCCATGAGTCTTTTGTGTGGTATGGTGTCAAACACTTTTTGAGAATCTAAATTACCCTCCATCAACTGCCCAATAACTATCGTAAACTTGAACCATGTTTTGAAAAAACTCTAAAAGATTAGTTAAGCAAGATTTGTTTCACCTAAAACTGTGCTGCATATTTCTAACCAAGTTATGCAATTCTAAGTGTTTGACTATACAATCCCTAATAATTGATTCCAGTAGCTTACCTACAACAGACGTTAAACTGATTGCCCTATAATTTCCCGCCACACCTTTATTGCCTTTCTTAAAGATAGGTGTTACATTTGCTAACTTGAAATTATTTGGTACACACCCCTCAGAAATAGACGCATTAAAAATCTTTGTTAGCAGCACAACAATCTTTTCTTTTAATTCTTTTAGTTGTATGGGATATATGGAATCCGACCCTGGTGATTTACGCATTTTCATTTTATCAATATAGCGCATTCCCTCCCTTTCACTAACTACAATATTATCCAAAGTATTACCATTATCAAAAGGTATTATGTCTATGATCATAAGGATATTTGTTACATCTTCTATAGTAAAAACTGACATAAAAAATTAATTTAGAATGGTAGCCATTTGCTTGTTTTCAAAAACTAGCTCTCCGTTAAAATTTTTCAACAGCCCCAAGACACTTTTTACTGGATTCTTATTATTGACATATTGAAAGAATCACTTGGGGTTTTCTTTGCCATCATGAGCTATGGAGATTTCAAATTCATGCTTGGACTGTTTTATTACACTTTCCGCTTCATGCCTTAGAGATATGTGGTTGTTTTGTAACTACAAATTGTCTTTATCACACTTATGTAGCTCATAAGCCCTATCTCTACTCTTTATATCATCTACTCTAGAAGTAAGTAGACTACAAGGGCTTGTTGTTTACTTTCGCACACTTAATCTTGTACGGTACACATTCTTCATTTATAGTTCTAAATACTGTTTCAAATGATTTCCACATTACTTTTGCGTTGGAGATCCCCATTACATTTTCCCAATTGACATGTGACAATTCATTTCAAAATTTACAGAAGTCTGCATGCTGGAAGTTAGGAATTTTAGTTGAGTTAGCTGGTTTTGAGTGACTTACTGAGAGGACAAACTCTACCATATTGTGATCGCTATTGCTTAATGGTTCTATTACTTGAAGATCAGTGATTAGCTTATCATCCATAGTTATTACTAAATCTAAAATACTGTCCAACTTTGTAGGTTTGCCAACCTTTTAAATAAGAAAGCTATCCTTGAGAAAATTAACTAAACAATTACCTTCTGCATCACCCTGCATTGTATCATAATTCATGTTAGCACAATTAAAGTCACCCATAACTAAGGCCTGCTCACTACTTATTATTCTCTTTAGTTCATGATATAATGCTTCATCCGTATCAGCTGTTTGATTAGGAGGCCTATATATATCCGCAACAAGAAGTTTGAAATTGTTCAATTTAAGTTCTGATATAGTTGAATCTATTGGTTCTGGAATTCTGTGCTTTACTTCTATAACATTCACAGTATTATTTTTGATGTGCAACATAACATCGCCTCCTCACCTACCTATTTTGTTTTTAACAAAAAGTCTATAACCTCTAATTTGATACTCCTCTACAAAGTCACATGTTTCAGTGCTAAGCCATGATTCATTTATCACAATTAAATCATAGTCTTTACAAGCAATTAAAGAAAAAAATTTGTTTATTTTATTTCATAGGCTACGAGTATTTAAGGATAGAACCTTCAAATTGTTTGTAATTGTGATACATTCACGAGTGCAAGGAAAATTTGAGGAAATTCTGCCGGGACCATTCGAGTTATGGCAGCCTGAAAAGAAGAGATAGTATTATGAAAGTCTTCCTAAATGTGCAGCTCCAACGTCATTAAGATGAAGTCCATCTCCGAGGAACAAGTCCCTCCTGCCATAGAAACTGTTCCAAAAATTCACAAAATACACTCCTTCCTGTTGGCAAAGAGACTTTAGGTTATTGTTGATATCTAGGTCGCCTTCCTGTAGAAATTGCTACATTGGATAATTTTAGGAAGTATACCTGTTAAAATGATCTTATTAGTTTTTTCCTTTAGTCCCTGTACCTAGCCAGCAGCTCTTCTGATCTAGAATTTAAAACTTTATTAGTAGCTACCAACATGAATAACATACGTTGTGTCCTCAGAGGTTCCGTCTGTAAAATGGTCAACACTATTAGTTATATCCTCCACCCTTGCACCAGGGTAGCAGTAACCACCTATGACGAGGGTTTCTCCCGCAGAATTTCTCGAGCTGCGCTCGAACAATGAGTCGTATTTCCGGTTCACCAACATCTTTGAAACCTAAAACAGAAAACTTATTGTTTATTACTGGTAGACAAGTCTTAGGTTTTCTCAATGGGGCTCCATTATGCACTTGAATGAAGGGTTGGGAACTAGGGGAAGAGAGATGGCTATTAGTACTATTTATATTAGTAGAAACTGAGGCAGTAGGGGTCTTAACTGAAGTCTCAAGGGATTCTAATTTTGTCAGGAGCATCACCCTTTCTTCAAGCCTCACTCTGGCCTCCCTCTCACATTCTAACTTGTTCCTCAGCACTTCCATGCTTGAGCACCACCTGCAAACTAACTGTTCATTATTATTAGGCAAAGTAAATGCATAAGTGGCAAATTTCCCTTCACAGCGACTGCAAGTACTTGATGGGGGTGCCATGCTATTAATTAATTAAAAAAACAAAAAAAAACAAGCATTTGGAAATTAATAAATTACAATGTAGGTCTACCCCATGCTTATTGTACTGCCACCTGCGCAAGCCCGCAAAAATGTTCCTGAAACGCAGAAACAGGTTCTTGTAACACAAATTTATACTGAATTAAGCTACAGATGAAACATATATAAAGGAAAAAGTATTAATAAAACTTATCTGTCTGCTATTCGACTGACTTTTTTCTTTCCTTTTTCCCATGGTGGGTGACCACACCTTACTTGATCCCTGTAGCAAGGGAAAATGAACCTTATGAAACCTCATTTTCTAATAGATTTGAAAAATAAACAAGACAAACAAGGGAAATTCAACCTTATGAAACCTCATTTTCTAATAGATCTGAAAAACAAACAGGACAAGCCATGTGTAGTAGCCTTGGTTTAATCAAAGAATATCTTAATGAATAAAGTCAATAAATGAAATATATTCATTAATGAATGATTAGTAACACAAAGTAATTTGCTTAAGAATGCACCAAATACTATTTTTTTAAAGACACTTCAATGAAAACCACTTATTCAATTGGTAACACTGGACACTCGATAAAACATTTCTGTTCATGAGGAAAAACTGATTACCAGAACACTGAAAAAAGGGAGAAAGCTAGAATCTGAAAATATATTCATAGATGACTTGACAATGCAAGAGTCAGAATAGGGGGAGACATAATCTGGGTCATAAAATAAAAGTGGATAAGAGAACTATAACAGAAAAAAGGAAAAAAATATGAGGAAATTGGAGGAACACACATGCAGTAAATGTATAGAAATGAAGTACTGGAAAATGTGTCTTATTATTAAAGAGAGATTCGAGTTCTTGGTGAAAGGCATATTGAGATCAGGAGATCATTGAACAATAGTTAGTGCTGAAGACCAGACACTTTACACAAACTGGTTTTGCTATTGTATGTAGAAGGGACAAATGAGTCAGAAATATGTAGGCTGTGTAACAATAAAGCAGAGGAAGTTAGTCACATCCTGTTTGGCTGTGAAGTATTACTGATAAGGGGAACTTGCACAAAAAGGCACAATGCAGTCTGTGAGTTAATACATCATCAATTGTAAGGACAGGGAAGTAAACCATTGGAGACACTAACCCTAGGTGATAGAGGAAAATGAAGAGGTGCAAATCCTGCATGACTACGTAATTCCAACTGACCTAAGTATGCTGCATTGTTGACCTGATATAGTGGTGAGGGAGAAGAGAGAAATAATGTTTTATTGTGGAAGTGGGAGTTCCTGTAGACAGAATGGTTACAAGTTATGAGAGAAGTATCTAAAATGCCAAAGATTAAAGTATGTAGTATGTAGGTTGTGGGATGCAGACCAGAGATTGTACCATTTGTAATAGGTGCAACAAGAACAGTAAAAAAAGACAATGAGTGGGATATCTAGATCAGCCACATATTTCAATAACAGTTGGAGAAATAATGATGAAAATCTTGAGGCATAGCATCTCCATACAAAGATTAGTATTGGGTTGCAGCTAGGTAATACCCACAATGAAATTTCTCGAGAGTTCGAGTTTAACTCTGGAGAAATACAATTTACTTCTATAAAAGAAGTGTATACAGGGTGTTTCAGGAGGAAAGGTCAATACTTCAGGAGGTGATAGTATCGGTCATTGTGAGAAAAAAAAGTTCATATGAACATGTGTCTAATTCTGAATGGTTACGGAGATAGAGCTGTTTGAATCTGATGTGCGCAGCTCTTCCTCCCCCTTCCCTCCCCTCTTGAATCATGTAAGCTGTAATGTAAGCATGTAACATAAGCCAATTGACAGCTGACTGTTGTGAGTGACATTGTTTGGTGTTTGAAGCAGTGTTAAGAATGCCACACACCTTCACACATACCGAATATGCAGATATGGTTTTTGCAATGGAAGTGTAACAGCTGCTGTTGCAGAATACTGTCAACGGTTTCCGAACTGCAGAATTCTGGATTGAAGTGTTTACCAGGGTTTTCAGCACATTGCGTGAGATTGGTACACTTCCCAGCACTCATGTTTCATCTGAATGTGAAGGTCAACAAGATGTGGATGAAGTGGAAAACATTCTTCAGTTGGTAGAGCGTAGTCCTACTACTAGCTCACAAAGAATTTCTACATGTCTCGGTGTACCACACACAAGAGTATGGCAAACACTATGTGAGGAAGGCTTGCATCCATATCATGTACAGTGTGTACAACACCTTCAACCAGGAGATGCTGCCATGTGACGAATTTTGTTATTGGGTAAATGCTAATTGCCAATTGCTTTGATTAATACTGTTCACTGATCTACAGATCTACAGAAGCTAAGGCTAACAAAGACCCTAAGATCCACTCTAAGGCTAGCCCGAGAGAAAGGAAAGAGTAGGGGGTTAAGAAAAGAGAATAAGGGGTTAAGTAAGGAGCAACACCTATCATTCGTGGGTTAACATTCATTCAGAAAAAGAGGAAAAAAGTCACACCATCATCATCCGCCGGCCACTGCCGACAAGTCAGAAAAATAGTCGAAGAAAATAGGAGAGGGGTGAAAGATGAAAAGAAGTAAAATAAGAATGCTTACAAACCATGCAAACACAGTCTTAACTCACTGTCATTCCATGCAAACTACAAACATGCAAGTAAAGAGAGTTACAGACATGCAAGAAAGGAGATAAGAAAAAAAAAAGAAAAAGTAGGTACAGTTAAACAAAAAGTGGGTTAGTTTACGCTACGAGCTACATCTACGTTCGTGTTAGTCTAATTTTTTTTTTTTTTTCACAAGCTGGCATTCATCGTCAACAGACTCATCCTCGAGCACCACCACCAGAGCTCCTGTTGTTAACTTTCTTTTTTAATTTTAAACAACGCTAATACTTTTAAAATGTCTGTCAAGACGGTTCTTAAACATATTAACGCTGGTAGAATGAACGACTGACGCGGGAAGATTATTCCATTTATCAATTACTTTAAACGTAAAGAATGGTAATGAAACGTCTGCCACGCAACTTAAATCCGTTATTGCGAGTATTACTATTATCGAAAGTGAACAATTTATCAAAATTTACGTTATCGATGTTATTAACGATTTTGAAAACTTCAATAAGCTCCCCCCTTAATCTCCTAGTTTCGAGTGAATACAGGTCTAACTCTTCAATCCTATTCATAAGGCTTATTCCGCAATGACAGAATAAGTTTCGTGGCATGACGCTGAACCCTTTCTAACCTATCAATATCCTCACGCAAGTACGGGCACCAAAACTGAATGGCATATTCTAATTGAGGCCTGACTAGGGACTTGTAAAGGGGCAATATAATATCCTTCGATTTAAATTCGAAATTACGCGCTATGAAGCCTAACATCCTATTAGCTTTTGCGCAAGACTCCAGGCACTGGTTCCTAACCTTTAAATCTTTAGTTACGCGTACGCCTAAATCTACTTCCTCGTCAACGCTCGCTAACTCCCTATCATCCATCATGTATGCGTAATTATTGTTGCGAGAACCTATATGCAAAACTTTACATTTATCTACGTTAAATTGCATCTGCCACTTATCCGTCCACTCCATAATCCTATCTACATCGTCTTGGATCTTATTTCTATCGTCCTCGTTAACAACCTTACCGCATATTTTAGTATCATCCGTGAATTTTGACACGTTACTAGTCAATCCTACATCTATGTCGTTAATGTAAATTACGAATAACAATGGACCTAACACTGAACCCTGTGGGAAACCGCTACCTACATCTAACCACCCCGATTCACTACCATTAACTACGACCCTCTGCCTCCTAGCACGAAGCCATTCTTCTAACCAGTTAGCTACATGACCGCGTATACCGTGCGCTTTAACCTTCGCAATTAGTCTCCTATGCGGAACTGTATCGAACGCCTTTTTAAAATCTAAAATAACAACAGCTGCCCTATGCCTATCGTATTCGCGCACTACTTCGTTATAAAATTCTAACAAATTAGTTAAACAAGACCTATGGCGTCGAAACCCGTGCTGACTACTATTAATCAAATCTCTACTTTCTAAGTGATCGATAATACTAAGTGATCGATAATACTTTCGCCCGTGATGGTATCAACGACACTCGTAACTCTCATCGGTGGTCAGACAAAAATCCAAATGCCACTGTGGAAACAAATTTTCAACATGGCTTCTCTATCAATGTGTGGTGCAGTATCATCGATGATCAGCTGATTGGCCCTGTTACTTTAGAGAATTGTCTTACAGGACAAAGTTACCTAGAATTTTGGCAAAATGAATTGCCAGGAGTATTGGAGGATGTTCCTTTGGCTACACACGCTGGTATGTACTTTCAGCATGATGGAGCTCCTCTACATTCTACCCGTCTGGTGATGCAATACCTAAATCAAATTTTCCCTGGTCGATGGATTGGCCGCGGTGGTCCCATTCCATGGCCAACAAGGTCTCCAGACCTCTCTCCGTTAGATTGTTGTTTGTGGGGGTGGATGAAAAGTCAAGTTTACAAAAGAAAGGTGGATACACGAGACGAATTGCCAGCACGCAGTTTGGATGCTGCTGCCCGCATAAAGGAACATCAAGATCAACTCAGACGAACAACACACAATCTTCGCACACGAGTTGCAAAGTGCATTGAGGTTGATGGTGGGATTTTCGAAAATGTATTATAAACTGTAACAAATTTGTCATTTCTCTATCTGATACCATTAAAAATGCCAATGTTTAAACATTAAATGTTAGAAACAGTAATTGGTTTTTCTCTCTTGATTACCATTAACATTGCTTTTGTATTTGTAGATTTAAACAGCTCTATCTCCGTAACCATTCAGAATTAAGCACATGTTCATATGAACTTTTTTCTCACAATGACCGATACTATCACCTGAAGTATTGACCTTTCCTCTTGAAACACCCTGTATAGCAAACTGTATAAATTGAAAGAATTGAATAAAGCATTCATTGATAATGATAGAATTCTTGTTAAAGACTTCCCAAAATCAAAAGTAAAAAAGTTTTATTGTAGTTGCTTGAGACAAAGTCCTTTGCATGAATTGGTTTAAAAGGCATATAGAGGGAATGGCAAGACATCTCTGCAGGATTTGTAGTGAGAGATCAGAGACAATAAGCCATGTGCTATTAGGATGTGGAGTTTTATTACAAATAATTATGCTGACTCTGCATGACAAACTATGCAGGAAATGTGGAATTAGGACAAGAAGAGTTAATTGAGACAAACCACAGAAAATAGAAGAACTTGAAGGTGCTGCTGTTTTATGGTTAAGAAAGTTCAAAAGACATTTCTGTTTTAGTAGCATGTCAAGGAAAAAAGTATTTAGATGCAATTCCTCCTGGAGGCAGAAATACTTGTGGGTGGTTGCATTGCAATGTATGAAATTGGAAAAAGTCAAATACCAAATACCAAATACCAAAGATTAAAGTATGACAAAGAAAGGATGTGGAATGTTGAAGTGGAAATAGTACCAACACTAATAGGAGCAAGTGGAGAACTTAAGGAAATAGTTGAAAACTATCATGGAACAGTTACCTAGGAAGACAAATATTGGAGAAAGTGTTAGAAAAGTCATCAAATATAGCATCTTGATACAACAAATACTACAATAAATATCTTGGTACCAGAAACCACCACCACCTTATCATGAATGAGAGGTCTGGTCACCACATATATATGGTACAGCATGAGGAATAAGTCCACGTAGACTGTGTAGCTACAAGATCTTATAGCCAGTAACATAAAGAAACAAAAACACTCAGGCTGAAGACATTTAATTTGATCAGTTGGATGCTGTGGGACATACATTTTTTGGACAACTGTTATTGACCTTGAACACCAGAATTTTTTGTAGGGTTAAGTTAAAAAATGCATGTATTTGTAACATTCACAATTTGTACTACCTAGAGGACAATGATTATGTTTATGTTTATGTTTTATTCAAGTGATTACTTATTATGCTTATTCCTTTTTCAGAAGACCGTTGTCATTGTTTGACTTTATATAAATAAATAAATGATCACAAAGAGTTGGTTCTCATTTATGACAATGGTCTTAGGTACAAATGACTGATTAATTAAATAAATAATAAAATAAGTCTACATACGTGGTAAATTCAAGCAACTGTCAACCACCCCAACCTAATTAAGCAACTTCACCAAACGCTATCCACAATGCCTGCCGTAGAATGTCCTATCACAGGTTGTACCTATGTCACAGCAGACCTGGACCCAGCCATTGTAGCCGCACTTATAACAGCCCACTGCACGACCCATGTCCCAAGCCCGACAGTCTCTGCAAAGGTTGAGAAAGTAAGACGGCCAACCATTTCGGCTGCAGGTACCAGTGAAGACTGGGCATATTTTACGTCGCGTTGGACAGATTATGCGGAAGCTACAAAAATCACTGGTAGGGACAAAGTGGTACAACTACTTGAATGCTGCGACGATTCACTCCGCAAAGATTTGACAAGATCCGCAGGTGGAAGGAAGCCTAACAAACAAAACCGAAGATGAAGTCCTTGCTGCAATCAAGAAACTAGCTGTCCGTGAGGAGAACACCATGGTAGCCAGGGTTACCCTACACAATATGCGACAAGACCACGACGAAACTGTGCGCAGTTTTGGAGCCCATCTTCGTGGTCAGGCCGGAGTCTGCAAATTTCTTGTTGAATGCCCAAGCTGCAACAACAACGTAAATTACACTGACCCCATCCTTCGCGACGTCCTTACCCGCGGAATTGCTGACCCGGAAATACAACTGGAACTCCTCGGCAACAGTAACCAGGAGATGACCCTGGAAGACGTCTTTCAGTTTGTCGAGGCGAAGGAAGCAGGCAAGCGCTCAGCATCACGACTGCTGGACTCCCATGCCGTGGAGGCCTCCAGCACATACAGGAGAAGTAAGCAAATACCCCCACAAGACAAAAATGCCCCCTGTTCATATTGTGGTAAAAAAGGACACGGCAGAAGAGCCCCAGTCCACATACGCAAGACGGATTGCCCTGCGTACAACCACAAATGCAAAATTTGCAAGCGCGACAGCCATTGGGAATCCGTATGCAGGAGCAAAGACAAGGACAAGAGCCTTTCAGCCACTCCTAATAAAGCTGATGAGTGCGAAGGTGCGGTATTTGATCTTCTCTGCGCCTCAAGCAACACTTCCGAGCCACATAAGAAAAGAGCAATCGCCCTCGACCATCACATTTACAATGAACTATCGGACATATGGATCAAGGAGAACTCACAACCACAGCCACACATCAACCTGACAGTCAGGACTCTCCCCGAAGACTACGAGGCGCTTGGGGCAACCCTCAATGCCCACCCAAAAACCGTGGTACTGCCTGCCATGGCAGACACAGGCTGTCAGAGCTGCCTCACCGGTATCAAGGTTATCCACCGCCTCGGGCTTCTCCAGTCTGACCTCATCCCTGTGACCATGAAGATGCACGCCGCCAACAACAAGGGCATCAAAATCCTTGGCGCAGCCATACTTCGCCTCACTGGCAAGGATGAACAGGGCCAACAAGTAGAAACGAGACAGGTAACATATGTGACGGATTCTTCTGACAAGTTTTCATCAGCAGAGAGGCATGCGTTTCACTCGGCATTATCTCGGGAAGATTTCCTACAGTGGGGGAAGTCCAACTGGATCCAGCACAATACTGTAACAACAGTGCCAGCACGCCACACAGTGACAGCGGACTTGTAACTAACTGCGACTGTCCAAGACGCCAACATCCTCCATCACCTCCAATCGAGCTACCGCTACCCGCTGTTGCGGCGAACCAGCAAAAGCTCAAGGAATACCTGCTGGACTATTACAAATCAAGCACCTTCAACACTTGTGACCACCAAGCGCTGCCCATGATGGACGGCCCCCCAATGAAATTGATGGTGGACCCCAATGCCAAACCAGTCGCACATCACACCCCCGTCCCAGTACCAATCCACTGGCAGGAGGACGTGAAGGCTGGCCTCGACCAAGATGTCAGACTGGGTGTCCTTGAACCAGTACCCGTTGGTGAGCCCGTAACCTGGTGTCACAGAATGGTGGTGTGCGCCAAAAAGAACGGAAAACCAAGGCGTACCGTTGACTTTCAACCCCTCAACGCTCACGCCACCCGCGAAACACACCACACTCAATCGCCATTCCACCAGGCCAGATCAGTACCGCAAGGCAAAAAGAAAACAGTGTTTGATGCATGGAATGGATATCACAGCGTACCAATCTGTGAAGAAGACCGCCACTTGACCACCTTCATAACGCCCTGGGGTCGCTACCGTTACAAAACCGCTCCCCAGGGTTACATTGCATCTGGTGACGGTTACACAAGAAGGTACGACGAAATTGTATCGAGCATCCCTAACAATACAAAGTGCATTGACGAAGCCTGCGTCATTTCTGCAGCCGCATCAACACTCAACTCGCTGAGCCTGGCGTCAGTGACATGGGATCGAGTACGCACCGCCACGACCAGCGATGAAGTCATGAATAGTTTAGCCAATGTCATAGAGTCCGGTATGCCTGAATCCCGCCATGCACTCCCTGCACAGCTGCGGGAATATCACCAGTTTCGCGACGACCTCCGCACTGTTGACGGCGTGGTAATGTACAGGAACCGCACGGTTATCCCGCCGGCCCTCAGGCAAGAAGTACTGGCTTCACTCCACTCAGCTCATCAAGGTACTTCATCCATGATCTCCAGAGCAGAAGACTCCATTTTCTGGCCTGGCATCACACAGCCATCACAGCACTACGGGCTAGCTGCAACCACTGCAACCGCATGGCACCAACCCAGCCCAGCGCTCCACCCACTCCACCAACATCACCAGAATACCCCTTCCAGTGCGTCTGCGCGGACTACTTCCACTACAAAGGAGTAAACTACCTGGTCGTGGTGGACAGATACTCCAACTGGCCAATAGTAGAGAGGTCATCAGATGGTGCTGCTGGACTCATCGCCTGCCTCCGACGGACCTTCGTCACCTTCGGCATCCCCGACGAACTGGCTTCCGATGGGGGCCCTGAATTTACCGCAGCAGCCACACGGCAGTTCCTCAAAAACTGGGGTGTACACCACCGACTCTCATCAGTGGCTTTCCCTCACAGCAACTGTCGGGCAGAAGTTGGTGTCAAGACAACGAAACGCCTAATAACCGACAACACTGGACCAAACGGCGACCTCAACACCGAAAACTTTCAACGGGCCATGCTTCAATACAGAAACACGCCGGATAGAGATACAAAACACTCCCCAGCAATGTGTGTATTCGGCCGCCCTATCCGGGACTTCATTCCAATCCTTCCCGGCCGATATAAACCACACGACACGTGGCGTGAAAACTTGGCCACCCGAGAAGATGCTCTGAGGAACCGCCACATGAGGGGTGCGGAACGCTGGTCAGAGCACACCAAGAGACTCCCACCACTAGCAGTCGGAGACCTTATACGCATCCAGAACCAGGTCGGTCCACACGCCCGTAAATGGGACAAGACAGGTGTGGTCATCGAAGTCAGGCAGTTTGACCAGTACGTGGTTAGGGTCGATGGATCTGGGAGGGTAACTGTAAGGAACAGGAAATTCCTTAAAAAATATGAACCCTTCAGCACACCTGCTCCAAAGATGACCATAGACCAACATTTGAAGAACTTCCTAGCGGTGCCCACCAACAGCCCACCTGCTGCACCACCTACACCTGCCAGGTCAGCACCAGGACCAAAGACACCCGCTTCACCCCGTAGTCCGACACAGTCCAGCCCGCACGTTGAACGAAGGCGCCCGATCCCTGAAGAGACCACACACCCCACCCAAGAAGACATGTCAACGCCGCCCATCGACATACTACCACCCGCACCCCCTAGGCCAATGGGTACGGCACCCCAAACTGCAACTCCACTAAGGCATTCGAACCGTACCAGACGCCCCCCTACCTGGCATGAAGACTACCATATGAATCAAGAAGAGTAACCAATCAAGTATGCTTTAAATTAAGGGCACTGACAAAATAAGGTTTAGTCTTTATCCGTAAACATACAAATTTTTATTTTTTTTCTTGCCATATTATCCTTAATAATCTTCTTTATAAAATTGCTGGCTCAAAGACTTGGGGGAGAGATAGAGTACAGTACACTTTACACTTTACTTACTAAGAACTTTATATTGTGTTCCCAATACAGCTGTAACCTCACTACTGTACTATTACTTTTGTCAGGAATACCGTTGTACAACCCTTATTTTAATATATGATTCAATCTCTCGCTGAACTCTCTAATTGTATTGTAATATGTTTGATTGGATATAATGTACTGTATAATTCCATAAGTATTTATATTTTAGTTTCTACAGTATCGTATTCATCATGATGTAATAGCAAAGCCTTATGTCCTCATATTACTCTTAAATAAACTAGTATCTATGTTTTCCTATTAAAGTACTATACTGTATTCACTTTATAAAACAATATAAGTCTTTGCACTACTGTACTGCAATTACCTCATATCACATCTAGTATCAAAGACTTGGGAGGAGATAGAGGACAATGATTATGTTTATGTTTATGTTTATGTTTTATTCAAGTGATTACTTATTATGCTTATTCCTTTTTCAGAAGACCGTTGTCATTGTTTGACTTTATATAAATAAATAAATGATCACAAAGAGTTGGTTCTCATTTACTACCATAGTTGTCTATAAAGGGTTAAGCAAATTAAACCATCAGTAGAAGTAAATGGGACACCCATTAACAAAGGTTATATAGTACAGGGTGAATACGGTAGTTAAGCAGAAAACTTTACCACTTTTGAAGTTTTTAATAATTGAGGTTGCAAAGATGTTTCCTCATTATGTGGTGCAGCATATGAATAAATCTTTGAGGAAGTTTTCTTTGACATGCAAGCAGACTCTCTTAAAAACTGCTAGAGAACCTCACTGAAGAACCTAGGGTCCCTTTCTGCCAATGATGATTGGGTATCACAATAGTAATATTTCCAATTAACCCCTGATTGTCTAGGTTGATATTTGCTGTTAGGTTATAATTTTAAAGCATATCTGTGTGTATGAATATTTGCTTGTGTGTGTGTATATATATGTACAGTATTTGATACTGAATATGTAGGGCATACGAGTATATTGTCATACAGATCTGTAATACAGTATTTACCAAAGAATTTATATTTCATTTTAAACCCTAAACTTTTATAACATTAATTTAATTATTGTATACTAAATTTGCAAGATTTTCAGATATTCCTGTATGTACATAATGTTTCTCCACAAATTCCAATAAAAATTTTTAACCCTCATTGGGTCAATTCTGACCTTGAGTGCATTTGTTTATTTTATCATGGGAAATAATGATAGTAGTTAAAGGTTAATGTACATGGTGGCACAAAAGTCACGCACCATATGAATTTTCAGTGTTGACTATTTTTTTTTTTTTAGGTAAGGGATAGCTGTGAAATTAACAATAGATGAGAGGGTGAGCTTGGTTTACGAGGTACTGCAGATTGATGAATTGGTACAGAATTTAAATTCTGTATGGATTCATTGATTCGTAGTACTTGGTATTCCATACATTAAAACCAAGCTTACCCCTTCATCTAGAGGTGGAAAGAGTACTTCAGTAATTGAGTATGTGTATTTGTTGTACTTGTACTTGAGGTAATCTGAAATTGCTGTAATCGTACTCGAGGAATCTGAAATTGCTGTAATCGTACTTGACCAATCAACCTCTCATGACCAATTACCACGTGCTACTAATTTGTCTATGCTGTTTGGTAACTATAGCAACTTATAGCTTCCAGAATGTTCTAGAAAGCCTTCAGCAGACTATAAATGCTTGCGCAGGGCATCGCTGAGGTTAGTATTAGTTAAAGATCTTTAGAGATCTGGTGGTATCTGACATCATTGTGGAAGGTTACACAATACACATATAATATCCCTTAACTACCTAAATTTTTTTTATCCCCTAGAAAAAAATTAAATTGTATATATTTGTGATACAAGTGTAACTAAACCATTTATATATTTAAATGAATATTTTTATTTTTTTTTGTTGTTTTAATATAGGTGGCCTAAATCAGGCACCGAGGCACATGGGGGACACAAATTTTGTGAAAATCTATGGAGAAAAAAAACTAAAAAATCATCACATTTTATTAATTTTTGTGCATGACATTAATATTAGGTCATCCCATAAGTAATGCGGCATTTTTAAATTTTTTTTTTTTTTCATTTTTATCATTATTTTATGGATAGAAATCAAACAACTCTTTGAAGTTATTTATATTTAAATATAAATAACTTCAGAGTTGTTTGATTTCTATCCATAAAATAATGATAAAAATGGAAAAAAAAAAAAATTTAAAAATGCCACATTACTTATGGGATGACCTAATACAAAACACATTTTGAAGGTAGTAATAACTAAACAACTAAACATTTTTCTATTATCCAAACATATTTCTTCAAATATATACAGGGAATTGGAAACTTACTTTACTAATTCTTTGTATGAAAATCTATAAAAAAAAAAAAATTCTGTACAATACACAAATAAACATTACATTTTTGACAATATGTTATAATTCTGCTTTTGCAGCCAGTCATTTTACACACACGTCTAACGGAGCCAACCTTAGGAAAATGGTCAAGGCTATCAAATCATATCATTTTCAGGTTGGGGCAAACCTTGATTAGCAATTATTTTTCTTGGGTTTTCTGCAGATTCAAGGGATGGTTGCCCTCTTTTACAATTTTTTGTTAGTTTTCCAGAAAACATCAGAGACTTAGCTACCCTAGCTTTGAAATGTGCTAATATGTTTTGATTTCTCCAGGGAACATGCATAGCATCACAACATCATTTGTACATTAGCCAAGCATTGACCATTGCCATGTCAAATAAGTGCCAAACAATCCTATGATAATACTTTTTGGACTCTAATGAAAATCTATAGAGAGATACTAACTGGTCATGGAGATCCACACCACCCATTGCTTTGTTGTACTCATGTACAATACTGGGGCAACTTATGGCTATTTTTCATTTCCCATGACTGTCAAACCTCTCTTTTTGAACTACTGGATGTGCTCTGGCAAAGGTTGATAAAGTATGAACAGCTCTAGAATGAAACCACTTTACTGATGTTACCCTTTCCCCATCCACAATAGCATCCCATTCCTCAAAAGTACCCCTGCCCTTTGCCTGCATTTCTTTATCCTGGGTGAATGTTAAGCCAGGTAGCCTTCTTGGCTGAACAGTGCCACAAGACCATATTTTCCTTTTAGCTAAGAATATTTGCAATGGCAAAGATGTAAACCAATTATCATAATACAACCTATAACCTTTGTCATTTGGAATATTTTGTGCCAAATGCAAAACAACATTTGCACTAGCCCCAAGGTCAGGAACTATAGGATCATCAACTGGTTCAATTTTGCCAGTATAGGGAAAGAAATCGTACACCATTCCATTTTTATCAGCTAAAACAAATAATTTAAATCCCCATTTGTGTGGTGTTTTGGAATGTACTGTTTTAGTGATGAATTGCCTTTGAAAGGGATGATAGTTTAATCAATGCATAAGTCTCTGATCATTGGAATTTCCCTAAGCTTAGCCCTCAGATGTTCTACAAAAGGTCGAACTTTCACAATCTGATCTCCCACAGAAAGCTGAGAATTATCTACAAAATGAATATTAGACTTTATTTCTTCCTACCTGTCACACGTAATCAGGTCTGTGAAATGATCATCTTTCATATCATCACTCCAATGAAGACGAGTGTGTCTTAGTTTGTGTAGGCTAAACCAGATAGACAGCCCAAGCCATTGCTCAAACTCCTCCCTTGACAATTTTAGTGGATGATTTACATTTTTTTGTACTGAATACAAGTTACTTTGAGTGACAATATACTCAAGAAAATCTTTGTCGATGAATTTCATAAAGAATTGAAATGGGCTTACTAGATGATCCTCAGGATTTTCTGACATTTCCCCTTCATCTACAAATTCTGGCTCTGGTGGAATAGGCTGCTGTGATTCAATTTTCTTCCATACTGGATTCATCTTGTGCAATGGTTTCTTTCGATCCTTTTTTGTTGATATAGGCAAGGGTGAGCAGTTTCAACATGCAGAACAACAGTGCTTGAAGACAAAAGGTCCTCTTCATGTTCTAATTCTGAATCTGAGCCTGCAGTGAAAGATACAGTAAATATAATGAGTGATTTTTATATTTATTAATTTGTTGTGTAAAGCAACTTAGTATATATATAATATATATATATATATATGTGTGTGTGTAAAGAATGATGCTTGTATAGAAGAACGTTCCGCACAAGATGAGGAGGGAAAATGAACAAATGAAAAATGAGGTAACCACCCGGGAATCGAACCTGGGACCTTCCGATTGCCGGTCAGATTGCTAACCACTACACCATGGGTCTCGATTAATCAGAAGTCATAATTCTCCTACATACGAGCAGAAACCAGTGCCCTGAGGGGGCCCCATCCGCATGCTGCACAAGAACGACGCTTGTATAGAAGAACGTTCCGCACAAGATGAGGAGGGAGAATGAACAAATGCATGCGGGAGGTGCTCCCCTCAGGGCATTGGTTTCTGCTCGTATGTAGGAGAATTACGACTTCTGATTAATCGAGACCCATGGTGTAGTGGTTAGCATATCTGACCGGCAATCGGAAGATCCCGGGTTCGATTCCCGGGTGGTTACCTCATTTTTCATGTTTGTTCTCCCTCATCTTGTGTGGAACGTTCTTCTCTCCAAGCGTCGTTCTTTACATTAATTATACTGTGTGTTGTTTGCAGTTTTATATATATATATATATATATATATATATATATATATATATATATATACACTATATGATCAAAAGTATTCGGACACCCCGGAAAATCCGCATTTCTGCAAATATCAACTTCGCCGAAAGGTATGCTGGGAAAAAGCGTGGCGAAACTATAATGCTGAGGTGTTCTGTTAAGTTATCAGTAACTGTTGTGAAGCCATGCCGCTCGGACGTGAACTCTCCGAGTTCCAACGTGGACTCGTCATTGGATGTTATTTAAGTAACGTTTCTATACGAAACATTGCAGCCAAACAGGATATACCAAAGTCGACTGTAGCGGATGTTATCATGAGATGGAAGCACGACAGTGCAACTAACGCGAAAAAACGTTCCGGACGACCACGCAAACTGACGGAACGTGATAGAAGAAGTCCCGCATGTCCTCTGCCGCTTCCATCGCTGAGGAGGTAGGAAGAGCATCCGGTACCTCCGTTAGTACTGTAACTATCCGCAGAGAGATGCACAGACTCGGTTATTATGGTAGAGCAGCTGTACACAAGCCACTGATTACAAAAGTTAATGCCACGCGTCGTTTGGCCTGGTGTGTCTCCCGTCGTTCCTGGACCGTGGAGGACTGGAAAACTGTTCTTTGGAGCGACGAGTCGCAGTATTCACTCTTCCAGTCTGATGGGCGTGTTTGGGTGTGGCGACAGCCCGGAGAACGGCTTCTTCCTGACTGTGTACGTCCAACGGTGAAGTTCGGTGGAGGGTCCATCATGGTATGGGGTTGTTTTTCCTGGCTAGGGCTCGGCCCGTTGGTTGTTATACCCACTACCATGAACGCTGACGTTTATCTCGACGTTCTGGACAATTCGGCCCTCCCTACACTGTGGCAATACTACGGAGATGGCCATTGTTTGTTTCAACAGGATCGAGCTCCCTGCCATACTGCAAGGCGTGTGCAGGACTGGTTTCGTGAAAATAAGGTGGATTTGTTAGACTGGCCTGCTCAGAGCCCTGATCTCAACCCAATCGAGCACATGTGGGACGAACTGGAGCGACGGATACGAAACCGCACACCACGCCCGGCTTCACTTGCATCTTTTGCATCAGCTCTGCAAGAGGAATGGCGAGCCATTCCTGCACAGACTTACCGAAAACTGGTGGAAAGTATGCCTCGACGTGTTGACGCTGTAATAAAAGCAAAGGGTGGACCTACTGGTTACTAAATGCCATAATAAAACCATTTTTCCCAAAACCATGCGGTGTCCGAATACTTTTGATCATATAGTGTGTGTATATATATATATATATATAGTTACGATAGAAATGTTCTTCGGGAACCTTATCCTCAATAGGAATATGAAAACAAGAGATACAACTCTCAACATTTATTGGCCAAACGTTTCGGTCCACTCAGGGGCCATCTTCAGTGACTAAATAGAAGCATCTAAAAATAAAAATAAAGTAAATACAAATGTCAAACTGTACGATAATAAAATCTAACACAAAAAAAAGTTAAAAAGTTGTTAAAAAACTATCTGGATTATAAAACAAAATAAAATTAAAACAAACTAAAATTTCAAAACTTAAAAGTTTAAAAATGTTAAGTTTAAAATTTAAAAAAAATTTAAAAAGGACTAACCTGGATGGTAAAAGTTACAAATAACAAGTGGAGAGAAAGGAAAAAACAACTTAAGTCTATTTTGGACAGACACTTTCCTCAATGCGACTTTATAATCATTAATTCTAATTCTCTGCAATCCTTTTTTCACCATAAAGATCACCTCCCCGTGCTTTTGAGATCCTTTGTTATTTATTTATATACATGTGCGACCTGCCAAAGTCGTTATGTGGGGCAGACTGCCCTACAGTTAAAACTTAGGATTTCGAAGCATTTGGGTTTTTCTTATCGAACTTCTCGCCCTCTTTCCACTCCTGAATCCTCTGCTATCCGGCATCATTCAGAGACCCATGACCACCCGTGCCCCCAGGACTCCTTTGCGATTTTGTCGTCTGCTCCTAATTCACTTGATCTTAAAATTTTAGAATCCCTTTTTATCAAGAAATTAAATCCTGAACTAAACGATAGCCTTTCCTCGATAAAATTACATACTTCCTAACCAACCAACACCTTTTAAACGCAACCAACGCGCTAACTTAAGTTGTTTTTTCCTTTCTCTCCACTTGTTATTTGTAACTTACCATCCAGGTTAGTCCTTTATAAATTTTTTAAAATTTTAAACTTAACATTTTTAAACTTTTAAGTTTTGAAATTTAGTTTGTTTTAATTTTATTTTTATTTTGTTTTATAATCCAGATAGTTTTTTAACAACTTTTTAACTTTTTTTTGTGTTAGATTTTATTATCGTACAGTTTGACATTTGTATTTACTTTAGTTTTATTTTTAGATGCTTCTATTTAGTCACTGAAGATGGCCCCTGAGTGGACCGAAACGTTTGGCCAATAAATGTTGAGAGTCGTATCTCTTGTTTTCATATTCCTATTGATTATATATATATATATATATATATATATGTGTGTGTGTGTGTGTGTATATATATATATAACGATCATTACTGTTTTTTTTACTTTTTATCCATTCCTGTCCATTTCCTTTTCTTGTTAGATCTATTTATCAACCTATTTTAATCTATCCTGGAGGCTAAACATTTCTCAAAATTCAGTTTATTATTCAACATTTCTTTTGCAAAGAACATGAAACATTTTTGCTCACTTGACTATGATGAGTCACATAGCCTAGGCCTATCGCATTCCAAAGTGCCTGCCTCTTCCTCCCTTGATCCAATCTCTACGCTACTTGTTGCAGCAATTGTAAGAAAGCGAGATTTGTAATTCTGGTCTGCAGCATAAAAGCTTCCAGTTGCTATTGAAATAACTGGGCTTCCGGAGGATTTGCTTGTTCCTGAAAAAAAAGTAAATAAATTAATATATCCTGCCCTGTGTGTATATACTGTATATATATAGATTGTTTCCCATAAAAATTACCCATTATCAAAGAAAACGTTTCTTAGGGTATACATCACAACACGAAGTGATCTTTTAGGAGCACCATGCTTTATGTTATCTACTGTAGATAAAATTATATTTTTTAACTGTAACTAATTTTAATTTTATTCTAATAAATATGTTTTTCCACTACAAATTTTTTTAAAACGATATCTCACCTGGTAATGACTCCATTTTCTATAACATTTTGGTTCTTGATCTGAAACTTCCCTCGTGATGCCATTTCGTTTGAATGTGTAAATTGTAATAAACCTAATAATTTCAAACAATGTAGAGGAAAGTGGTATCTGGCATCGAAAAATGGGTTGGTGGAAAAGGGCCAGCTCAGCTTAAGAGATGAAAATGTGATCATTTTCGATATATTTGCATTATTGCTAAGGTGCCCGAAAAAGGACACTACGCCGGTTAAGGGTTTTATATATATATATATAATGATACATCATTCTGAGTTCATATATATATATATATATATATATGTGTGTGTGTATATACACGTCTGAGTTTTACAAGGTATGTATTTATATTTTGTTTTTATTTATTTTTATAAGAAAGCCAAGTTATTTTGGTGGAATATAAAACATCTTACAAAAGATGTTGAATAAAGCATTACGTAATTGACATTACTTATAACTTTATAAGTACATGTGATATATATATTATGTAACAGTAAAGCAAATACATTTTGTTCCTTTCGTGTCCATTTTTTCATCCATTGTAATATGTTCATATGGTCTCATAACAAATAAGCTTCTCTCTCCTCCTTTCCCCAACTCTTCCTAGTTTTGTTGTTTCCTCCCTTCCCGCATTTGGCTTTGTTTTGGACCTTGACTTGATTTTTTCCTTGCACCTTGGGTGAAGGAGGTGGTTGTCCACCCTTGTCGATCTTAAACCAAGCCCTGTTCCTGCCATCTTTCACCGCGCATTGGATGAGAGTGGCCGCCTCGTAGGCACGGGGACTGGGAATGGGTGTATCTCCCCTGCGTGATATCTGTTGGCGATGGGACCGAGCCCACGATTCACCTTTCCCTTGTTGGAGTCGATGGTGGCTGGATGCGCGCGGGGGATGAAAATTCTCCTTGTTTGCTGTGGCTTCTTCTACTCGGTTAACGACTTCCGCTTCTAATACTCAGACTACTACTACTACTCGCAACACTTGGGTGGTGGGCAACCAGGCCCTCGAGTCCCCTACCACTAGAAGACCGCATCCAGATGGGGTTGACCCCCCTCTGGTAACTGATCACTTGCATCCTCCTTTACCGTTGCCGACCCCAGACTGTGCCCTGAATATCCCCTTGGATGTACACCCTCTGGAGCAGGGATCTCGCCCCAGCCCACCTCGGCTGCTTTCGGGCAAATCAAGTTCCACCCAAGATTTACCTCCAAAACCCGGCTTCTTGCTCTCCCCGTATGCCTCCCTCACCCGCCGTTGGCCCGCCTCCCCACGGAGAGAGCCCCGCGGCGGACGTGGAAGTCGGCATACACGACCATCCTATCGACAGTTGGATATCCCAGTCCACTTCGACTCTACTGCCTCCATATCCCTTCCAAGTATCCACAAATTCTTAGAGATCTGGCCTACCTCTGGATCCCTTCCGACCAACTCTGAACGGACGTTTCAGGCGATCCGAGCCCGCAGCAACTCCAGCCGTTATGATGTGCGACCGCAGAGGGATGGTTCTCTTCTCATAAAATCAAGCCCAGCCACAGAGACGAAAGCCCTACTCTCCATCACTGAGGTTCTTGAATGCTCGGTGTCCGTTTCACCACACCCTCGCCTGAACCAGAGTCAGGGCACTATTTATGCCACATGCCTATTGTCAATTACAGTGAACGAGCTCTTGGAGGACCTCGCACCCCAGGGTGTCACCAAGATCTATCGCTTCACATCCCGACAGGGAGGTACCCCCTCCCCCACCCCGCGTCTACTTCTTACCTTCAATAACTTAGTCCTTCCCGACCGTATTGTATAGGGTATGGGAGACCGCACGTGATGCGAATTCTCTGTCCGCCCATACATCCCAGACCCGACCCGTTGCTTTAAATGCAACAAGTTTGGACATGTTAGCTCAGTTTGTCGGCAGTCGCACCAATTGTGTGTTCGTTGCGGACAAATCACTCACCCAGACAAGTGCCCCAACACACCCAAATGTTCCAATTGTGAAGGCGCACACCCATCTTCATCCCGCGAATGTGTGTTCTTCAGGTTCGAGAAGGAGGTCCGAGGCCTGCAGATAGTGGACTTCCTTAGCCTCCGAGAGGCACGAGACAGGGTGCGGAGTCGGGAGGTGAGACCGGGCGTATCTTACGCCGCAGCCCTCGGCTCTGTCCTCTCGGCACGCCGCCCTGGCCTGCCGCTCACATCCCCCTCGACCAGTGCTCCCCATCCCTCCCAGGGAGAGTCCTCGCAGGAGCTGATGACCTCCTGTCCCCCCAACATTCCTTTTCTCCACGCACCTCACCTGTCACAGATTCCACACGAGTCTGGGACCAGGACACCCAGGCCCCACCCACCTCGAACCCTGCCCTCCCAGCACTCTGCACACACACCCGAACCTATCGCCCGGAGTAAGCTGACGAGGCGGAGACGTCGGAGTGAGTCGCCAGACCCTCCGGACTTTCAATTTCTCTCCCTCTTCCCCTAGTGCTAAGAAGACGGATCGGACCTTCACACCGCCCACGTCATCTATGAGGACCAAACTGCCCCACCGCAGAAGTCCCATCAATCTACCCCAACAGACTCGGACAATAGTTGCCGAATATATGACCCACCCCCAACGACGAGATCCAATCTGGACAACATCCTTTCCCCCAAGGATCCAGTGGATGCGGCTCTGGCGCAGCTACACGTTGAGGGGAATTCGGCTGCGCCCGTGAGTCTTATGGATCTGCCCTTGCCTTCTGGTGCCATTTTTTCTACCTCTCCATGATAACACTGGTTCATCTCCTCCCACCCCCACTGTACCTGTTCCCCTAAAATCCCCGGCCCACACTCTGAGCACGTCCTCCCTCCCACCTGCCGGGTCCTTCTGGCACCCCCTATCGCCACCTCGGGTCCGCCGTGAGACCCCAGACAGGCGGGGAGGTAACAATTAGGGAAATAAAACGCCCCCCCCCCAATGGACCGAACACAAAAGCCCATCAAGAAACTTCTCACCATCGGAGCCCAGGACGATCTCCAAGCTGCCGTGATCCACGCCTCCGGTCTCGCTCGGCCGACTCGACCCCGCGGTCTCCGCGGAGATCGACTGGCCGACCGATTCCTTCTCTGGTGAACGGCAGTTAGCCAGCCATACTCCTGACCCATTCATCGCCTTCGCGAACCTCAGATCTACCTTCATATTCCAACCTCTTCGCACCTATACCTTTACCCATCCCCCATCATCAAATAATGGATCCCCCGAAAACTACAATAGTACACTGGAACTGCAGAGGAATATTCGCGAGTTACGAAGGCCTTAATTCCTTGATTGCCACTTCCCGTCTGGTGTGTGTGTGTGTGTCTGTCTCCAGGAACTCATCCTGGGGACCAGACCCATGCCCTGCCCGACTGGATATTATTTCACCACCACCCCGTCTCCTACCTGCACTCGAAAGGGGGCTGCCATTTTCATCCACCACGCAGTCCCCTTCTACAATCTCCCTATCCGATCCCCGTTACAGGTGATTGCTTCCCGGCTTTCACTGGATAGACAGTACACCGTCTATTCAATATACCTCCCTCCACACACTCAAGTCTCCCGCGATGACCTGGTGGAGGTGGTACAACTACTCCCCAGGCCTTTCTATTACTGGGCGATTTCATTAGTCGCCACCACATGTGGGGACACACACACTGATGGCTCCTACATTCTACCATGCCACCACCTGCACTCCATCCTGTATAGACCTGTCCTTCGTTTCGACCGATGCCCTCCTAGATTTCTCATGGCAAGTCCTCTAAGAGGATTATGGAAGTGACCATTTCCCAGTTCAACTCACGCTCAATAGGCCCGACCAGACCGTTCGGGTACTGGAGAAATGGATTACTGCAAAAGCTAATTGGTCCCGCTTCCACAACGATACATATACAACCCGAACGACTGCCAACTTCCCATCCTCCGATGAGTGTATCGCATACTTCGAATCAAACGTGGTAGCGGCTGCGTGCTCTAGCATCGCGCGATCCTCCACCTACCCCCGCGCACGACGGGTACCTTGGTGGACCCCAGAATGCACGGACGCCGTATACGCCAAGAAGACGGCTACTCGACGGTTCTACCGTACGCGACTTCCCATCCATCGCACAGAGATGCAGCAAGCCAGGGCCATCGCCCGCCGCACAATGAAAACAGCGCGCCGAGCTTCTTGGCGTGCCTTTGTATCCGGCGTCACCACCACCACACCTTCGGTACCATCTGGAAGAAGGTACGGGGCGTCGAGAGGCGACATGTCCCCTCCCGACCCCCGGTACTCCGGACTAACGACGGACTCCTATACGAGCCAAAATCAGTGGCAAGCCATCTAGCTTCTACTTTCGCCGCCGTTTCTTCCTCTGCAGTTAGCTCCCTCGTACCCGCCCCTAAAAATAGCTCCTCTTCACTGTCCATAGACAGCTCCTGCAACCGACTGTTCACCATGCATGAACTACAGGCGGCACTGGCTTCTCGACGATCCCCTTGTCCCGGCCCAGACGGTATCCCCTACAGCATGATCCAGCACATCCACCCTACTTTACAAAATTTCCTACTAGACCTATACAACCGCATATGGATAGAGGGCGCCTTTCCCTCCCGGTGGAGGGAGGCCTACGTAATCCCGATCCCCAAACCCGGTAAAGATTCCCTCGATCCCACAAACTACAGACCAATCGCCGTAATGTGTTGTGCCTGCAAAATTTTAGGAAAAATGGTCGCGACGCGACTATAGTTCTTCCTCGAAAATAGTAATTCCTTCCCGGCTACCCAGTCCGGCTTCAGACAATTTCGATCCACCACTGATCACCTCCTGCTTCTCAGCCGTGATATACAGAATGCATTCGACAGTGGACAGTTCGTCCTATCAATATTTTTGACATCCAGAAGGCCTACGACACCACTCATCGGACAATCCTTAGTCAGCTCCAGAGTCTAGGGCTTGTCGGAGCCATGCCGACCTTCATCAGGGGCTTCCTATTCTCCCGAACTTTTAAAGTTCGGGTGGGCTTAGTCCTCTCAGACACTTTCGTGCATATGAACGGGGTCCCACAGGGAAGCATCTTCAGTGTTTTATGCTTTTCCATCGTCATGAACACAATCTCAAAATGCCTTCCACCCAACATCCGTTCTTCCATCTTCGCGGATGACCTTGCGATCTACTTTGCAGGGTGGGAGCCGTCCGTAGTTCAACGCAAATTCAGCTCGCCATCTACCGGGTGGAAAGGTGGGCGACGTCGGTGGGTTTCCGCCTCCACCCCGAAGTCCAAGTGTATGCTCTTCAGCAGAAGAAGACCCGCAACCCTTCCTGTTCCTTCTGTCACGCTATACGGCAATCCTCTTGAGGTGGTACCCTCCACGCGATTTTTGGGCGTGATTCTAGACCGACGGCTCAACTGAGTTCCTCATATCAAACAACTGAAGCAGTCCCTCCAGCGTCCCCTCGCTTTACTGGACCACCTCTCCCACACCACATGGGGCGCAGACCGACGCTCTCTCCTTCGTCTTTACACTTCCATGATCTAGTCGAAGCTGGACTATGGCAGTGTAGTATACGGTTCAGCCTCCAACACCTGCCTCCGTATCTTGGACCCGGTCCTTAATAGGGGTCTCCGCCTCGCCACTGGTGATTTCCGCTCTTCCCCAGCCTCCAGCCTTCAAGTGGATTGCAATTACCTCCCTCTCGCCCTCCAACGGGGTCTGCTCCTCATGAGGACATACCTCCGTGCACAGAGACTACCCTCTTCTCTTCTATGCGCGGCGATTTCTGAACTCCCACCCCAGGGACGGAGCTGGCGCTTCACTAAAGAGGTCCGCTCTTTCCTTGACATTTCTAACATGCCCTTCCCCTCAATTATCCCCATTTCATACATCATCTACCCCCCCCTGGCTCCTCACCCGTATCAAGTTTTGCAGGGACCTGTGTGCCCTACCGAATAATACCACGATCGCTAAGGTATACAGGTCACTCTTCCGTGAACATGCAACCCAACATCCGGACACAGTCTCCATTTATACAGATGGTTCCCGTTCGGAGACTGGTGCGGCCGCCTCAGCGGTGATACTGGCCCAGCCACTTTCTCGAGGCGTCAGCCTGCCCTGCGAGACCTTTTTTTCGGCAGGACTCTTCGCGATTAAGGAGGCCCTCGACATAGTGCGCACATACTCTGCCAGCTCTCTCGTCATTTATTCAGATTCCCAAAGCGCACTTCTCTCCCTAGAGAGATTTAACCCCCCTCATCCCCTCGTCTGTATCATCCAGCAAATCTTCCATTTTTTTAGCAGCCTTCCGACACAAGACAATCGCCTTCTGCTGGGCCCCGGCACATGTCGGCATCCAGGGTAACGAGGAGGCGGACCGCAAGGCAAAGTCGGCCTGCTTACTGCCGGCCTCCTCTCGGCCCCTCCCTTTCACCGACTTCTTCCCGACTCTCCGCTCCCACTTCCGTTCCATCTGGCAACGGGAATGGGACCAGGCCACACAAAACAAACTTCACAAGATCAAACCGCGAGTAGGATACTGGGCCTCCTCCTTCCACCGGTCCCGACATAAAGAAGTGATTATAGCCCGTCTCCGCATAGGACACACACGCATTACTCATGGTCACCTTATGACTAAATCGCCACCCCCGCTCTGCCCTACCTGCGATACTCCCATCACTGTCGTGCATCTCCTGGTCGAATGCCCAAACTTGTCCGCGTTTCGTTGTAGATGTTTCTCTCACTTGGCCGAAATTTTCATACCGGAGCGTCTACAATTCATGCTCGCTGAGGGGCCCCATTTCTCGGGGGAAGCTATTTCCCGTTTCCTCACTTATTCCCCCCTGCTTCAACGGGTCTGAGACCAGGCCCCTCATACCCACTACCCAGTAACTGAACATTACACTTCCCCCTGGTCTATCATCCCCAACTCAGTAACACCACTCACCCACTGCCTCGCTGAGATATGTACCACACTAGGTACGAATCGGCGGTAAAATAAAGGAAAAAGAAAAAATTACTGTTATAATAATAATGTTTGACATTTAAATTGAAAGTAAACATTGTCTCATTCTATAATTTTAGTGATTATAAAGCTAATAAATTGGACATTTTAAATGGGAGTTACAAGAGCAAAGTAATAACCAACTTCTACAATTCATGTTAGGCCACATATAGTATATTTTATACTGGCATAGGCTCATTTCAGGCAAAATATACTGTACTGTTAAAAGGTGTTCAGCAAAAAGCAAGTAAATTTGTCATTAACTTAAAGGGTAAAGATTATAGGATAGACAAAAGGAATTAGGAATATTATATTTTGAAAGGAAATGTATCTGGGGTGACATAATTGAGTTACAGAGCTTCAGGCTTACAAAAACCCTAAGATTCACTAGGCTAGTCCAGGAAAGATGTAGAGAAGAAAATAGAAGCAGCAAATGAAAATAAAGAATACTGAAAATTGATGCCATGCTTAAACTTATAGATGTAAAAAGCTTTCACACAAGAATAGTAGCGACCAGGGAAGTTCTCTGGGGGTCGGGGGGACGTTAGCAGAAGACAGGGAGTGATGGAACGCTTGTTTCTCTTGTTACTCTCTCCTCAGCTGATCTTTTTCCATGTCTCATCTATCCTGTGAGCAGTCTAGCATGCGCTCAAACAAACTACTATTCCTCACTACACATCAGACATGGGGTCTATTACTGGGTTTCTATTACTATTACTATATTTTTCATCTATTACTATTACTTGGTCATTTATTACTATTACTTTTGCATGTGGGATACTTCACTCGTTTGAAAAGGATCTTTGTCAATTTAAATGCATTTAGAAGCAGTGTGTTAATAGATATTTGTTTCAACCAAATCATTACAATTTCAGACTTGTAGGTCTTGATAAATTTTACCCTATTGAAAGAAAAATTTGCCACAATATTAGTTTTTGGTGTGTAATAAACAAGCATGATATTGTTGGTTTTTGTTATTCCCTTGTCAAAGAAAACGGTTGAATGACAGGCGCTAGCCGCGCTATCCACTAGGCAAACTAAGCGATCGCCTAGGACGCCAAAATCTGGGGGCGCCACACAAATTCTGAATACTTAGACAAAATTACTTAGTCCAACTAAAAACACGAAAACTTAGTAGTAAAGGGAGCAGTGGCTAAGACTGATGATAGCAATGTTGAGAAAAAAAAACTTTTTTGGAAGTGTTTTATTAAAAGAATGAGAAAATTTCGTTCTCACAAGAAGCAGGAATGACAAAGAATGTGAAAAAGCATTAGTAAAAGCAAAGGAACTTGCGGAGGAGTTGGGCATATCAGCAGAATTTTAACCAGAGCTAGTCCATAGTAGGAGAAGGAAGAAACAATTCACATACGAGGCAGATGATGAACCAATTCAGAATCCCAAGCAAAAGTTCAAGGTGAATTTTTATTTTGCAGTCTTGGACTCGGCAATACAATCAGTTGAACAAAGATTCACACATAGGCATCAAGTTAGTTCTTTGTTTGGCTTCCTTTATGACATCCACAAGATGCAGACACTGACAACGAAGGAAATAATGGATCATTGTTTAACACTAGAAAAAGCTTTACAACATGGTGATAATAAAGATATTGATGCTGCAGATATGTGTAGTGAATTACAAGTCATTGCAAGAAGGGTGGAGAAGAGTGCATCCCCACAAGACATTCTGAAATTTATATGCAAAAAAAAGCTGACAGATAGTGTTCCAAATGTATTTATTGCTTTACGTATTCTCTTCACACTCCCTGCATCCGTGGCCAGTGGTGAGCGAAGTTTTTCCAAACTAAAATTGATAAAAACGTATTTACGCTCAACCATGACGCAAGAAAGACTTGCGCTTTCTACTCTGTCAATAGAACATGAAATGGCTGAGAAACTGGACTTGAAACAACTTGTTCGCACATTTGCCAAAACAAAAGCACTAAAAGTAAAATTTTGATGGAACTGAACTTCATGGGTCATGATCTACAGATCTACAGAAGCTAAGGCTAACAAAGACCCTAAGATCCACTCTAAGGTTAGCCCGAGAGAAAGGAAAGAGTAGGGGGTTAAGTAAGGAGGAACACCTATCACTCGTGGGTTAACATTCATTCAGAAAAAGAGAAAAAAAGACTCACCATCATCATCCGCCGGCCACTGCCGACAAGTCAGAAAAATAGTCGGAGAAAATAGGAGGGGTGAAAGATGAAAAGAAGTAAAATAAGAACGCTTACAAACCATGCAAACACAGTCTTAACTCACTTCATACCATGCAAACTACAAACATGCAAGAAAAGAGAGTTACAGACATGCAAAGTAAGGAGAGGTAAGGAAAAAAAAAAGGTAAAGTTAAACAAAAAGGGTTAGTTTACGCTACGAGCTACATCTACGTTCGTGTTAGTCTAATTTTTTTTTTAATTTTTTTTGCTGGCATCACACGCTGGCATGTCACAAGCTGGCATTCATCGTCAACAGACTCATCCTCGAGCACCACCACCAGAGCTCCTGTTGCTAACTTTGTTTTTTTTTTTTAAACAACGTTAATACTTTTAAAATGTCTGTCAAGACGGTTCTTAAACATATTAACGCTGGTAGAATGAACGACTGACGTGGGAAGATTATTCCATTTATCAATTACTTTAAACGTAAAGAAGTTTTTAGCGATATTAGTAATGAAACGTCTGCCACGCAACTTAAATCCGTTATTGCGAGTATTACTATTATCGAAAGTGAACAATTTGTCAAAATTTACGTTATCGATGTTATTAACGATTTTGAAAACTTCAATAAGCTCCCTCCTTAATCTCCTAGTTTCGAGTGAATACAGGTCTAGCTCTTTAATCCTATCTTCATAAAGCTTGTGCAATGACGGAATAAGTTTCGTGGCACGACGCTGAACCCTTTCTAACCTATCAATATCCTCACGCAAATACGGACACCAAAATTGAACGGCATATTCTAAATGAGGCCTGACTATGGACTTGTAAAGGGGCAATATAATATCCTTCGACTTAAATTCGAAATTACGCGCTATGAAGCCTAACATCCTATTAGCTTTTGCGCAAGACTCCAGGCACTGGTTCCTAATCTTTAATTCCTTAGATACGGCGTACGCCTAATCTCTTCCGTCAACGCTCGCTAACTCCCTATCATCCATCGTGTACGTGTAATTATTGTTGCGAGAACCTATATGCAAAACTTTACATTTGTCTACGTTAAATTGCATCTGCCATTTATCTGTCCACTCCATAATCCTATTTACATCGTCTTGGAGCCTATTACTATCGTCCTCGTTAACAACCTTACCGCCTATTTTAGTATCGCCCTCGAATTTTTACACGTTACTAGTCAATCCTACATCTATGTCGTTAATGTAAATTACGAATAGCACTGGGCCTAACACTGAACCCTGATGGACACCGCTACCTACATCTAACCACCCCGATTCACTACCATTAACTACGACCCTCTGTCTCCTAGCACGAAGCCATTCTTCTAACCAGTTAGCTACCTGACCGCGTATACCGTGCGCTTTGACCTTCGCAATTAGTCTCCTATGCGGAACTGTATCGAACGCCTTTTTAAAATCTAAATAAATAACGTCAGCTGCTCTATGCCTATCGTATTCGCGCACTATTTCGTTATAAAATTCTAACAAATTAGTTAAACAAGACCTATGGCGTCGAAACCCATGCTGACTACTATTAATCAAATCTCTACTTTCTAAGTGATCGATGATACGATCCCTAACTACGGATTCCAAAAGTTTACCGACAATTGACGTTAAGCTAATGGGCCTATAATTGCTAGGTACTGTGCGGTCGCCTTTTTTAAAAATAGGCGTGACGTTAGCTAATTTGAAGTCATCAGGAATAATCCCCGTTTCGAGTGACTGATTAAAAATCTTCGTTAAGGGGCCTACGATAACGTCTTTCAAATCTTTCAAATGTCTGGGATAAAAAGCGTCAGGGCCTGGAGCCTTGCTAACTTTTAGCCTATCGATATAATGCGCAATCTCACCCCTCGTAAACAGTTATTTCATCCAAAATAGTCTCGCTACTAAATGGAACGATATCGTCCACGTCGGAGACATTATTAACGTCTTCTACGATAAAAACTGTCGCAAAAAAGTTATTGAAAATACCCGCCATCGCCTGAGCGTCAGAAGCCAAAGCGCCATTAACATCCACTAGAGGGTCTATGTTATCTTTTACCGACTTACGATTACACTGCACAACACCAATTTTGCTGATTTAATTCTAACACCTGTTTTTAGGTAACTTTGGTGTGCTGATTTCAAAAATCACCTTCGTTTTTGCCTATCACGTCAAGTTTTCGAGCAATCAAATACGGAGATATCGCATTTTGGCAGGGTTATGCCCAATTTTTTTTCTTTTCAAAAAATAAGTTTTTACATACTCAGAATCAGCATGGAAAAGTAAACAATTGTGCAGGGAGTGAACTTTAATATACAATGGTAATATTGACACATAAAGTGATTAAAAGTGTTTAAATAAGCAAAAAATGAATCCATGATCATGACGTCACGCTCACACCTGGGGAAATCACAAATACCCAAGATTTTAATATGTTGTACATGACCTTTAGATTTAATGCACAGATTTGCGTATTCCACAGATAAAATTTTAACAGCAAAACAGCTGTTAACAGGTCTCAAAAATCATCAATTTTGATAAGTGCCCTTCATGGATCACCCAAAATAGGCATATTGTATTGCACATTGCACGAAAACCTGATGTGATGGACAAAATCTAAGGTGATTTTTGAAATCAGCACATCAATATTATCTAGAAACAGGTCTTAGAATTAAATCACCAGCAAAAATTTTTTTTTTGTTAGGCAGTGTTATTTACGTATTCAAAAAACTTTTTTGAATTATGTTTACTATCCGCAGCTATAAGTATCTCTAAATTACGCTTGGCATTCCTAACTGTTCTTTTAACCTGACGCCTAAGCTCGATATATCTATTAAAGTTAGCTGCCGTGCCATTGCGCTTACTAAGTCTATACGCTCTATTACGCTCGTTTATGAACTCACCTATTTTCCTGGTCCACCACTTCGGCCTACCACGATTTCTAGCGCGCTTAGGCCTACGAGGAATAAACTCCCTCTCAATATTCCTAAAACTTTCTTTAAACGCCACCCAATGCACATTTGTGTCATTGCCCATAAATAAGTTATCCCAGTCCACTACTCTCATCCTATCAGCAAAACTATCAAAATTAGCCCTACGAAAATCAGGGACTTCTATTACGTTACTATCCTGAGTGTTTTTTATCGCTAACTTAAACCTAAGAATTTGATGATCACTACATCCTAAACTCTCGCCTACTTCTAAACCTTCGACTATATTCTCGCCGTTCGTCATCACCAAATCTAAAATATTGTCACCGCGCGTTGGTTCGGTAACTATTTGTCGTAAAAAGTTATCGTCCATAAACTCAACCAATCTCAAACCCTCCTCATTACCAGTAAAATTCTCGTAATTAACATTAGGGCAGTTAAAGTCCCCGACAATTATACTATTCCGATTGTCAATAAAATTACCAAGAAGTGAGTAAAATCTAGCATCTGTATCGAGGGGTTGAACGGGAGGTCTATAAACAACAACAAAATTAAAACTAATACTACACGCCCTAAATTCAACACATATCCCATTAATTGCTGCCGGAAAATCTAACTTAACCTCGATAGCCCTAAAGGAATTACGAATGTACAGCAAAACGCCTCCACCAAACCTATGCAACCTATCATTAGTAAAGAGTTTAAAGCCCGGTATATCAAGTTCTCCCAACAAGTCCCGAGTCACGGTATTTAACCAAGTTTCAGTGATAGCAACTGTATCATAGTTGCCGGAATAAATTATCGCCTTAAATTCATTTAATTTATTTCTAATACTACGCGCGTTACAATAAAAAACGTTTAAGTTATTTTTTACCACGGGCCCGCGTTTTAAACTATTTATCACGTCGGGCCCGCGTTTCCATGACCCACAACGTTAATATAATTATAATATAATTTTAAGCTTTATTTTGAAGTAGGTAATCAATGAAAAACACAAACATAATGTAATCATGTAGCTAGCTTCTTTAACCTATTATTATTACAGTATTAAATAATTTTATTATTGTTATATACAAGCAGTGAAAAAATAATGGGATGCAATTTATGCTTATATACAGGGTGTCCCAGAATTAACTATCTATTTCAATGAAATCGGACAAATTTTTTAAAAACACACTTTTATTTATGTTTATCATGTTTAATATGTGTTAAAAATGTATAAATTTCTAAATTTTTTTCATAATTTTATTTTCATAATTTTATTTTCATAATTTTTTCATTATCTGGTCCAATGAAAGACCGTCTGAAGTCATAGAATGGCAAAGAGACTCTCCAAAAGTTAACGTGTGGCTTGGAATGACCAAATCCAAAATTTATGGCCCATTCTTCTTTGCGGAAGCAACTGTAACAGGTACCGTCTACCTTGATATGCTTCAGCAGTTTCTCGAACCACAGCTTCTTGATGATGGCATTCTTGATAATGTTGTGTTTCAACAAGATGGAGCACCATGTCATTATGCTCTAATTGTTCGAGAATACCTCAACAGACGCCTTCCGAATCGGTGGATTGGACGTGGAGGACCTCGACCTTGGCCTCCGCGTTCTCCGGATTTGACACCCCTGGATTTCTTTGCATGGGGTTTCATAAAAACAAAGGTTTATCGCCAAAAGATCAATGCTTCTTGTTGAAACACAACATTATCAAGAATGCCATCATCAAGAAGCTGTGGTTCGAGAAACTGCTGAAGCATATCAAGGTAGACGGTACCTGTTACAGTTGCTTCCGCAAAGAAGAATGGGCCATAAATTTTGGATTTGGTCATTCCAAGCCACACGTTAACTTTTGGAGAGTCTCTTTGCCATTCTATGACTTCAGACGGTCTTTCATTGGACCAGATAATGAAAAAATTATGAAAATAAAATTATGAAAAAAATTTAGAAATTTATACATTTTTAACACATATTAAACATGATAAACATAAATAAAAGTGTGTTTTTAAAAAATTTGTCCGATTTCATTGAAATAGTTAATTCTGGGACACCCTGTATATAAAGAACCAAAGAAAAAACTATGTAACAAATATTTTTTAACCTTAGTATCCATATCTGTTAACGAAGAATTGCTGTAGCTGTTTGCACAATGTTATAATGTTTCAGACCAACAAAGACCCTAGGATCCACTCATGGCTGGTCTACCTAACTGTGTTCGTAATCGTATATTGTGTATGTCCTCCGTGGTGGCGGAGGGGACCTACAATTTTACGTGGGTTCCGAACCACAAGAACATAAGAAATTTATGTAAAAACTGCCGGTAAATTGGCAACGACCAATTTTTACGAAACTAAATAATTATCAATTTGAAAATAATTAATTATCCGTTTAAAACTAAAGATAGAATCTCTCGATCCAGAGGATCAAGTCATAATAGACTACTATCCACAAATATGTTACACTCTATATCTATTTATAACGGACATGCAAATATATCAGATCCAAAGAATCCAGTCAATTTCATTACGGTATCCATCAAGTCACGGTCCATATCGATTGCGGACTAAGTCAAAATTTACAACCATATACATTATCAATTTAAAAATAATTAATCATCGATTTAAAACTTGTGATAGCGTGGGGTAGACACCCCAGTTAGGTTACTTAGGTTCTAGCAAACAATCAAAAGCACTTACCGGTGCGTTGAATTAGGTATTCCTTGAAGCCTACCGTTTTATTCCTGTGTCCCACAACAGCCTACCTAACTCTCTCTTACATTACCAATTTAGAAGCTATAGACATTACCCCTAACTATACTTAAGTACGAACAACTTCCTACCCGATTTGTTACCTTAGATTCATCACCTAATTTTACTCAGCACCAAAGATTAGGTCAGATAGGAAAAAACATGTCTAGGCCAGACCGAAGCAATCCGAACAGCCCATTGGTTGTTTATGGCTTCGTCTTGCCATTCCGCTTAGATTTAGTGATATTTACTCTTTAGTGACTTTTAGACTATATACATATATATACATACACGTCACCTCACTCCTCCCCTACAAGTTTAGTCTGTCAGGGGGATGAGGGACCCTAGACGACCTGCGGAGCGGGGTTGATGTAGTAGGATCAGGTGCAACCTGTATAGGCGGGCAAGTTGAACCATTTTCCGGAGGATCAGTTCTCTCTTCCGGAAGACTCTGGTCCTTCTGCACTTCCCGTTCCCATATCTGGTCCTGATGGCGTTTAATAGAACGACCATCTTCTAGTTGGCACTTGAAGGAAACAGGGCCCGTTCTCTCCTGCACAGTTGCAGGAACCCATTTTGGTCCAGCCCCATAGTTGCGAATCACAACTGGATCATTAGGTTTCGCTTCTAGAACTCTCCCTCTTTTAGTGTCGTGGTACAACTTCTGTTTTCCTGATGGCGTAAAACTCGTTGTTGTAACATTTCGTTTGGACGTAACAAATCAAAAACTGAACGAATTCCCCGGCCAATCAGAAGTTTAGAGGGAGACACCCCTGTCGTGGTGTGTGGTGTTATTCGATATTTAAACAAAAATTTATCCAACACCACTTGCATTTCCTCCCACGAGAATGACGCAAGGCCGACTTGAAAGTACGGACCATGTTTTCCGCGAGACCGTTAGTAGATGGGTGGAAAACACTAGACCGGACATGTCTAATGCCATTTAGGTGGACGAAGGAACGAAATTCCTCACTGGTAAAACAAGTACCATTGTCGGAAACCAGGACTACGGGTAAACCCCATCGAGCGAAAACTGAACGGAGTAAGCGAATCGTTACACCCGAAGTCGTGGAAGTGGTTGGAAAAATTTCCACCCACTTAGAGTAGGCGTCCACCATGACTAGGAAATAAATATTATTTATAGGACCTGCATAGTCAACATGGATCCTATGCCACGGTATAGTAGGCCATTCCCAAGGATGAAGTGGACTTTTCCTTTGGAGATCTCTGTTCTCTAGGCAGCTTTGACAGGAACGAACCAATGATTCGAGTTCTCCATCTAAACCAGGCCACCAGAAATAAGCTCTCGCCAGCTCTTTCATTTTTTTGCGCCCATGTGTTCAGCGTGAAGTTCCTTCACTAAATTCGACCTGCCTTTATTTGGAATAATCACTCTGTGGCCCCATAAGAGACAGCCATTTTGAATAGAGAGGCCAGACTGACGCTGAATAAAAGGCTGTAATTCACTCTCAACCTTAGTAGGCCAACCAACTGAGCAGAAATGGATGACCCTAGACAGAATAGGGTCTGATTTTGTCCACTGCTCTATTTGTACTGCAGATACTGGAGTGGATTCCAAAAACTCCACCAAGTGAACCCATTCTGTAGGTATAGGTACACAATCATTTGGATTTTCTAAGGGCAACCTACTTAGCGCATCAGCCGTACCTAGAAGTTTACCTGACCGATGTACTAAGTCAAATTTATAGGCTTGTAGAATCAGTGCCCATCGTTGAATCCTACCTGAGGCCATAACTGGAATATTTTATTAGGTGCAAATAAACCTAAAAGAGGCTTATGGTCAGTAATTAGTTTAAATTCATGACCCCATAGATAGAAATGAAATTTTTTTACTGCAAATACTAAGGCTAATGCTTCACGTTCCACTTGTGCATATCGTCTTTCCGTCTCAGTTAGTGTTCTAGAAGCAAAACAGATAGGCCTATCTACACCATCAATGTGGTGAGATAACACTGCCCCAATTCCATAAGAACTGCTGTCTGCTGAAACTACGAGAGGAAGTTTAGGATCATAATGCACTAGGAGAGTGGACTTTAGTAGTACGTCCTTGGAAGCCTCAAATGCTTCCTTTTGAGTTTTCTCCCATCTCCACTGTTCCCCAGATCGTAATAGCTTATTTAGGGTTCAAGGAAAGTCGATGCATTAGGCAAAAATTTCCTATAAAAATTTAGGAGACCTAAATAAGCTTGTAACTGTGTGATGTTTTGTGGAGGTGGTGCCTTTTCTATTGCTTCTAGTTTATCCACCGTTGGATGAATGCCTGAGGCATCTATGCGGAACCCTAAATATGAAACCTCGTTAGTGACCCATGAACACTTTTCTCTCTTTAGCTTAAGTCCAGCATCCCGGAGTCTTTTTAGAACCGTGGTTAATCTAGTTAGGTGTTCTTTTTTAGTCGAACCTGAAATGAGGACATCATCTAGAAAGCAAAGTACCCCTGGAATGTGACCTAGAACTTGGTCCATTGTCCTCTGAAAAATACCTGGAGCCGATGCTATTCCATAGCATAGCCTATTATACTTATATAGGCCTCGGTGCGTATTTATGATAGTTAATTCTTTAGAGTTTTCATCTAAACTTAGTTGAGCATAGGCTTGGGACATATCGAGTTTTGTGAAATATTTTCCCCCAGCAAGAGAGCTAAATAATTCATCAGGCTTGGGTATAGGATAGCAATCTAGAAGGACGGCTCTATTTGCTGTTAAACGTAATCCCCGCATAAACCGCACGGACGTGTCCGGTTTTAGTACAGGAACTACTGGGGCAGCCCACTTAGCGTGTGTGACTGGTTCAATAATTTTATCTTTTAGCAGCCTGTCAATTTCTAAATCTACCTTCTCCCGCAGTGCATGCGCAATTGAACGAGCCTTACAAAATTTCGGAGTTACATTAGGATCTACTTCTATGCAGACCTGATGGCCTTTTAGGTTGCCTACTTCAGGCCCAAAAATAGAAGAAAACTCCCTTAACAATGAGTCTATGTCAGATGGATATGAAAGTGTATGCACATCTGCCTGACCCCTTGGCAAGATTTTGTCAATTGGCATTTCCAAAGCATCAATCCAATCACGGCCTAGTAGAGTAGGCCCTTGCTCATCCACCACTAAAAGGGTTAAGGGATGAGACAAAGTTTTCTGGTTAAGTGTAACTGTGACGTATGCTTCTCCACAAATAGGTATTTGTATGTCACCGTACTTCTTCAAAATCGTTTTAGATGCATGTAGTAGTTTAGGTGTGTTTTTGAAAATCTTATCAAAAACTACCTTGGACATGACCGTCCGGGCAGCACCCGTATCCAATTCTAGAGGAACTGTAATTCCATCTAGGCCTACCTCTACAATATATGGGCCTGTATTTTCCCCACTTTGCTGCTCATAGAATAGGTACTCCACTCCAATGTTCGAAGTATTTCCCTTTTGAGGATTTATACTAGAAATGTTAAAATTAGAATTTTCACCCTTTGTTTTCTTTGAATAACACACTTTAGCTATGTGGCCTATTTTACTACAGTTTCGGCAAACTGCTTCTTTAAAAGGGCAATCTTTCTTCCAATGGTGTTTTCCACACCCTGTACATGGCTTGGAAGGCTTAGTAGAATTAGTAGGCTTAGTCATATTCGCCTCATACCTTTTATTTGCCTGTCTAGTAGGCTCGTTAGGTCTGCCAGGCCTAGAAGATTTAAAGCTATTTACGTGTTGGGCTTTACTACTATGATTTCCAAAAGCTCTAACATCTTTAGCAGCTGCTTCTCTAGCCGTAGCTATTTCTACAGCCTGACTAAAAGTTAGGTCCTGTATGGCTAATAGGGCTCTCTGGGTAGACTCCTCTTTGAGACCCATTACAAACCTATCTCTTAGCATTTCATCTAATTTGTCCCCAAATTTACACGTACGGCTATGGCTTTTTATTCCTGCAACAAACTCTGCAATGCTTTCATTTCCCGTCTGATGCCTTGAATAAAATTTGAAACGTTCATAGATGAGAACTACTCGGGGTTTGTAGTGATCGGTTAGGGCCTGTACCAATTCCTTATAGGTGCAAGTTTCCGGTGCTTTAGGAGAAACTAGGTCCATAACTAAACCAAACGTTTTAGGGCCTATTATAGTTAAAAAGGTAGGTACTTTCTTAGCATCCGGAATGGAATTTGCCTCGAAAAACAACCTCACCCTAGTGGCATAAGCTTCGAAGTCCTCCCCATTGTCTTCGTAGGGGCTTATATGGCCAATCACCGACATGCTAGAGCAAAACCGAATTAGACCAACTCACGTGAAGTAGGTTAGGTTAGGTTTAAATTTGGTCTAGTTACTGAATAGTGAATTTTATTAGAGTTAGGGCTGAATAGTGAATTGTATAGAGTTAGGGCTGAGTAAGAATTAGTTTTAGAGTTAGGGCTGAGTAGGAATTAGTTTTAGAGTTAGGGCTGAGTAGGAATTAGTTTTAGAGTTAGGGCTGAGTAGGAATTAGTTTTAGAGTTAGGGCTGAGTAGGAATTAGTTTTAGAATTAGGGCGGCGGGACCTACGCTATAGTACGGTAGCTTCCCCACACAAACAAACCAAATCGGACGACCCACTAGTCTGCATCCAATTTTCCAAACAACCACTTGAACCCAATAAGCCAAATTAACCCAATAAGCCAAATTAACCCAATGAGCCAAATTTAACCCAATGAACAAAATTTAACCAAATGAGCCAAATCCCATCCTCGTCGCCAAATGTGATAGCGTGGGGTAGACACCCCAGTTAGGTTACTTAGGTTCTAGCAAACAATCAAAAGCACTTACCGGTGCGTTGAATTAGGTATTCCTTGAAGCCTACCGTTTTATTCCTGTGTCCCACAACAGCCTACCTAACTCTCTCTTACATTACCAATTTAGAAGCTATAGACATTACCCCTAACTATACTTAAGTACGAACAACTTCCTACCCGATTTGTTACCTTAGATTCATCACCTAATTTTACTCAGCACCAAAGATTAGGTCAGATAGGAAAAAACATGTCTAGGCCAGACCGAAGCAATCCGAACAGCCCGTTGGTTGTTTATGGCTTCGTCTTGCCATTCCGCTTAGATTTAGTGATATTTACTCTTTAGTGACTTTTAGACTATATACATATATATACATACACGTCACCTCAAAACTAAAGATAGAATCTCTCGATCCAGAGGATCAAGTCATAATAGACTAGTATCCACAAATATGTTACACTCTATATCTATTTATAACGGACATGCAAATATATCAGATCCAAAGAATCCAGTCAATTTCATTACGGTATCCATCAAGTCACGGTCCATATCGATTGCGGACTAAGTCAAAATTTACAACCATATACATTATCAATTTAAAAATAATTAATCATCGATTTAAAACTAAAGATAGAATCTCTCGATCCAGAGGATCAAGTCATAATAGACTACTATCCACAAATATGTTACACTCTATATCTATTTATAACGGACATGCAAATATATCAGATCCAAAGAATCCAGTCAATTTCATTACGATATCCATCAAGTCACGGTCCATATCGATTGCGGACCAAGTCAAAATTTACAACCATATACATTACAATATATACACTTACGAGGAAAAGTGTAGGTGTGGCTGTAAAGACTGTACAGTAATGTAGAAATGTGTGTGCACCCATTATGGGTCTCCCATTTAAAGGTGTTTGTGGGGCAAGTGAAGATCATGAGTTTTTCAATACCTCACAGTACTATGGGGGGCACCGCTCGGCAGAGGAATCTCTTTAAATGGGGTGTGTAAGGACAGGAGTATCCCCTAACCCAAGACGCTGCCTCCCTATATCCCACAACACTTGTGTTGAACTGTGGGATCTATCCCCACAAAGCCTTAATTTTACTACCTTAAACTATACCCTTTCTATCAACATGCTCGTCTAATCGATTTTTAAACATGTTTATAGAAGTGCTACTAATTACTTCTACCGGCAAACTATTCCAGGTATTTACTATTCTATGCGTAAAAAAGTTTTTCGCAACTGCTGTCTCGAACCTTCTACTTGTCAACTTACACCCGTTATTTCTAGTCCTATTATATTGAGATATTTCGAAAAAGCTATCTCTATCTACGTTATCAAACCCATTCATAATTTTGAAAACCTGGATTAGATCACCCCTTTACCTCCTAGTCTCGAGTGTAGTCAATTTCAACTCCTTAAGCCTATCCTCGTACGACTTTGACCTAAGAGACGGAATCATCTTAGTTGCTCGTCTTTGAACTCTTTCGATTTTGTCTATATCTTTGCGCATATGCGGATTCCAAAATTGGACCGCGTACTCCAAATGGGGTCTAACTAATGACTTATAAAGAGGGACTATAATATCGCGCGATTTGTACTCAAAATTTCGAGCTATAAAACCTAACACTTTGTTCGCCTTATTGACCGCTGCTGTACTTTGTTTCGCTACTTTTAAATCACCAGTGACTATAACTCCTAAATCTTTTTCCTGCTCTACGCTTGTTAAATCTTTCCCTGACATACTATACGCAAAATTACCGTTACGCGAACCTATATGCAAAATTTTGCACTTATCCACGTTGAATCTCATTTGCCATGTGACTGACCAATCAACGATTTTGTTCAGATCTTCCTGAATTTTACCTTTATCTTCGTCATTAATCGCCCTACCACCCAGCTTCGTGTCATCCGCAAACTTTGAAACTGTACTGACTAGGCCGACATCTAAATCGTTAATATATATAAGAAAAATCAAGGGGCCCAATACAGAACCCTGAGGAACGCCACTCGCTACATTAGCCCAACACGACTCCGCTCCATCAACGACCACCCTCTGTTTCCTGCCTCGCAACCACTCTTCTAGCCAATTTATTACTACACCCCTGATTCCATGAGCCTTAGTTTTTTCAATGAGTCTTTTGTGCGGCACGGTGTCAAACGCTTTTTGAAAATCTAAATACACTACATCAACCGCCCGATGTCTATCGTAAACGTCAACCACGCTTTGGAAAAATTCTAAAAGATTAGTTAAGCAAGATTTGTTTCGCCTAAAACCGTGCTGCGTATTTCTAACCAGATTATGCACTTCTAAGTGTTCGACTATACGATCCCTAATTATTGATTCCAGTAGCTTACCTACAACAGACGTTAAACTGATTGGCCTATAACTTCCCGCCGCACCTTTATCGCCTTTCTTAAAGATAGGTGTTACGTTTGCTAACTTGAAATTATCTGTTACGCACCCCTCAGAAATAGACGCATTAAAAATCTTTGTTAGCGGCACAACAATGCTATCTTTTAATTCTTTTAGTTGTATGGGATATATGGAATCCGGACCCGGTGATTTACGCGTTTTCATTTTATCAATATAGCGCATTACTTCCCCTTCACTAACGACAATATTATCCAAAATATTACCATTATCAAAAGGTATTATGTCTATGACCGTAGGGATATTCGTTACATCTTCTATAGTAAAAACTGACGTAAAAAATTCGTTTAGCAAGGTAGCCATTTCCTTGTTTTCAGAGACTAGATCTCCATTTCCATTTTTTAATGGACCTAAGACACTTTTTACTGGATTTCTATTATTGACGTATTGAAAGAATCGCTTGGGGTTTTCTTTACCGTTACGAGCTATGGAGATTTCAAATTCGCGTTTTGACTTTTTTATTACACTTTTAGCTTCACGCCTTAGAGATATGTAGTTGTTTCGTAACAACAGATTATCTTTATCGCACTTGTATAGCCTATAAGCTCTATCTCTACTCTTTATAATGTCTCCTACTCTAGAAGTAAACCACAAGGGCTTGTTTACTTTCGCACGCTTAATTTTGTACGGTACACATTCCTCATTTATAGTCCTAAATACCGTTACGAACGATTCCCACATTAGTTTTGCGTTGGAGTTCCCAAATACGTTTTCCCAATTGACGTGTGAAAATTTATTTCGAAATTTACTAAAGTCTGCGTGCTGGAAGCTAGGAATTTTAGTCGAGTTAGTTGGTTTCGAGTGACTTACTGAGAGGACAAACTCTACCATATTGTGATCGCTATTGCTCAACGGTTCTATTACTTGAAGATCAGTAATTAGCCTTTCATCCGTAGTTATTACTAAATCTAAAATACTGTCCAACCTCGTAGGTTCCCCAACCTTTTGAATAAGAAAGCTATCCTCGAGAAAATTAACTAAACGATTACCTTCCGCGTTATGGAAAAACTATACGCACTCATAACATGGTATCATATGTGGTACATTTATTTCATAATTAAATATAAATTATTAATTAATTGAATTAAATATCTATACAAAATTGCCTCGGGATTGGCGACATAGCCTATTGGGAATGAAATAATTGAATTGCCATACGTACAAAGAACCTGTATGTATGAATCAGCCTCACATAGCAACAAGAAAACCCAATTTATTGTTTAGTCTACCACAAAGGGGTAGACCAAACAAAATTTTGCTAGTTCGGCAAATAATACAAGCGAACCAAGGAACGGCTCAGGGCTGTTTATGTTACAGCGAAGCTTTAAACAGGGAGGATGTCTTTGTCCCCCCTAAAGTTCTGAGTGAATTCCTTATAATAAACCACAGGATAGGCCTATACCTAAAAGTGTTTATATTATATTAATTACATAAAGTTAATTCGTCGCGAAACTCGATCGTGGCGGCCCTACACCGAAGATGATCGTAACGCCCTCCATCGAAACAAACAAAGACCCAGCAAAAATAAGGTGAGGCAAATTATTTTCATTCTAATATACTGTAGGTCGCGCAAATCCCGACGCTAGAATTACCGTAATCAATATAAATATAAAGAGGTCCTTTAAAGACCTACATATTCATAACTCTCTAACGAAAAAGCATAGGGCTTTTGTCGGTAACCCTCCACTGAAGTCTGCTGAAAATTTCCAACGGATGAGGGCACAGGCAATCAACCCATAGCCCTATATAGTTTTTTCACATGGTGGCCCTGTGTATGGGGAACTAACCCCTCTACAATTTACACTGACACGCAGTGGCTAGGTTTAGCTCATTAGGCCTAACCCCAATTTCAACCGTAACCCCACTATAGTTTTTTCATATGGTGGCCTAAAACTGGGAACCGATCCCTTTACCTTTACACTAACCGAAAACAAAGGCTTGTTCATTTAACAAGCATAACTCAATTTAGGTCCTATAAAAAAATAGGCCCACAACATTAAGCCTATTTAATAGGTCCTACTCTTCAAACTAAAAACAAAGCCTTGTTAATTTAACAGGCTTAATCAACTCATTTGAGGTCCTATAAAATAATAGGCCCAAACATAAGCCTACTTGGTAGGCCCAACAAATAGGCATATTTAATAGGCCCACCTAACTTTACCTTACATAATAGGCCTACCTCTTAAAGTAGGCCTTACTCTTTACACTCAAGGCCTATCCTAACTAAAAACACTAAATTTATAATTGAACCTGTGGTGTAGGTTATAAAATTTATTTCTGCAATTTAACTTACTCATAAGACTCATTAACATCACAAAATTCGACTAAAACCTGTAACATCACAAAATTCGACTCAGACCTGTAACATCACAAAATTCGACTAAAACCTGTAACATCACAAAGACCTAAAGCAATTGCACAAATTCAAACCTACACCCACCTAACACCTATTCGTAACCCTATTCCAAGTCATATTTGACATATAGGCCCAACCTATTCCAAGTCCTATTTGACATATAGGCCCAACCTATTCCAAGTCCTATTTGACATATAGGCCCAACCTATTCCAATTCCTATTTGACATATAGGCACCAGGTCCTATTTGACATATAGGCGCGACCTATCCCAAGTCCTATCTGACATATAGGCATACGAAGTCCTATTTGACATATAGGCGCGACCTATCCCAAGTCCTATCTGACATATAGGCGCGACCTATCCCAAGTCCTATCTGACATATAGGCATACCAAGTCCTATTTGACATATAGGCCCAACCTATTCCGAAGTCCTATTTGACACATAGGCATACCAAGTCCTATTTGACATATAGGCCCAACCTATTCGAAGTCCTATTTGACATATAGGCATACCAAGTCCTATTTGACATATAGGCCCAACCTATTCCGAAGTCCTATTTGACATATAGGCACAAGTCCTATTTGACATATAGGCCCAACCTATTCCAAGTCCTATTTGACATATAGGCCCAACCTATTCCAATTCCTATTTGACCAATATAGGCCCAACCTATTCCAATTCCTATTTGACATATAGGCACAACCTATTACAGACAAGGCTTGATATAAGGGTCTCAAATGCAACGTTTGAGGATCTTTACTCAGCCAAATTGATTAACCTAATCCAAAACCCAAAAATAAAACCCTATAACAAAATACACATTTACACACATACGTACGGTACAGTATATAAAGGTCCGGCCCCGGGAGCCGATCGGCACTCTGACCGTGCCACGCAACAGGCCGTCGACTGCCAGTCTGGCCAACCGTAGACAGCCCGCTGCACGGAGATTTGAGGAAGTTTGGCCACCAGCGCGTTGATGTTTTGGTTTGACGTCGCTTCTTCGCGTTGACGTGTCCTGCGCTGGAGGATGCAGCCACTGTTTAGAAGCTTCCTCGTCAGCTGCTAACACTTTTTTCACGTTGTTCTAGCTACTGTACCTGTTCAGACGTTTTTTATAAACAAATCTTTATAAACAAATATGCAATTTTGTCTTGCTCTCTTTGTTGGAGTTCTGAAAATGAATTGCCCTCCTTTGCTGAACGCAAACAAAACATTCACATAGCACTTATACAAGAAACAAAACTAAAACGCACACACAAAACACCCACCATCCCTGACTTCACGGCGATCCGTCAAGATCGTACTGGGGGTAACGGGGGTGGACTCATCACTTACATACGTAAAAGCATTAGCTACACTGATGCTACCCAAAACATTACAAACACAATCCAAGCAGATAACACGATAGAAATACAAGCAGTTAACATTAAAACACGCGCAAAACACAACACCACACTAATCAACATTTACATCCCACCAGATAGTTCACCTCAGGTGCCAGCCAATTACAATCCACAGTTACACAATCTTGCCTCTCTCACTAATGTCATCTTAGGAGGAGACTTCAACGCCAAAGACACTAGTTGGTACCTGCACAACCAAAACAACACCAGAGGCGCCAACATAGCCACACAACTAAACAGCCTCTTCATTCTTAACAATACAGAAGAACATACACACATACCACATCAAGCAGGATACTCAAACTCCTCCCCAGACATAACGTTCTGTTCCCCCTCACTAGCAACACATACACAATGGAGAACAGAAAAACAACTGTCATCAGACCACCTGCCCATCATCATTACAACACATTCTACACTCTGCCCCAACAGCCTTAGGCACACTTACAGAAATTACAAGAAAGCTGATTGGGAACAGTTCAAAATACAGACTGAGGAACAATTCACCACATTAAACAGCACACCCATCATAAACATCGATACAACACTCAAGACATTTAATCAGATTATCAATAATGCAAACAAATACATACCCAAGGGCAACATTAGGAAATATAACCCAAATTACACTAGAGAAATAGCCCACCTCATAAGGCAACGTAACAACCTCAAATATAACACACAAACACCACACACAGAAGCCATAAAACAGCAGATACAACAGCTCAACACAGAAATAAACAACAAACTCAAAGAAAAACAAACAGAAACATTCAGGGAATTCATAACAACACTAAACCACTCCACAGATACATACAGGCTATACAAGACTATAAACAGCATTACCCACTCTAACAGCGGCATTCACACCTCACACGCGGCTATCTGTCGCAGCCAAAATAATATCCCAACATACACACAACAAGCTAACATTCTAGTTAATCACTACGCAAAGATAAGTCACTTAAACAGAGACAACAACCAGAAACATGCAGACAGACAAACAGCCAGACACAAGAAAACCTACAGACTCCATGACCATTACACCCTTCAATACAGACCAGACCACCAAGATCATCAAAAACATTAAGAATTCGAAGGCTACTGGACCAGACAACATATCTAACATACACCTTAAACACTTGGGCCCACAAGGAATATTAGCTCTCACAAATATCAGCACATATTCATACCAACACTGTATTATTCCTGACATATGGAAACAAGGTAAAATTATTACACTACTCAAACCAAACAAAAATCCAACAGAACCAGCTTCCTATAGACCCATTACTTTACTATGCACACCTTCCAAAGTAACAGAAAGACTAATCTTACAAATCACCAACCCACACATACCACTATCGCCTACTCAACATGGATTCAGACCTCACCACTCAACCACGACATTACTCACTAACCTCACGCAGCACATCATGGATGGCATCAACTCCAGAAGACCAGCTCAACGTACACTATTAGCAACAATAGACATTAGTAAAGCATTTGATGCTATCCCACGCTTCCCTCTCATAAACAAAATACTCAACACAAACATGCACAATAACACCAAAAGGTGGCTGAGCAACTATCTCTCAGGAAGATACTCACATGTCACATTTAATGGCAAGTCATCCAAAAACAAGCTTTTTCCGAACGGGGTCCCTCAAGGCTCTGTTCTCTCACCAACACTCTTCAACTTATACATGCATGACATTCCAACACCCATAGATAACAAGCTTACCTTATCATCATATGCAGATGATATCACTCTAACATCCACCCACAACAACATCGACACCGCTACAAATAACCTACAAACATACATAAACAGTATACAAGACTGGCTCACACACAATAGACTCAAAGTAGCGCCCACAAAATCAACCATCACCTTGCTTACAAGCAACACAAAAGAACACCAGGTAATTCCACAGCTTACACTAAACAACATCAACATTCCACACACTCACAGAACCAAAATACTTGGTGTCACATACAACACATCATTATCTTTTGCAAACCACATTCAGGACATTAAAACCAAATGTACGTCAAGACTTAACACGCTTAGGGTACTAATAGGCACAAACTTTGGACACCAGCAGGAAACAACATCACTCATATACAAACAATATATTCGCTCAGTTATGGACTATGCTAGCCCATGCTGGGCACCCATTATCTCAAACACACACATAAACACCTTACAAACAATACAAAACAACGCACTTCGTATCATTACAGGATGCACTCAAACAACACCAATAGAACACCTGCACACAGAAACAAAAATACTAAAAGTTAGGGAACATTTAGACATGAGGGGAACACAATTCATGGCAGCAGCGACAACTAACCCACAACACCCTTGCCACTACATGTACAATCATGCACCAACACCTCGCACCATTAAGGTAACACCAGAGAGATATTATAACGAAATACTCCATTCCATACCACGCCCCACAGACATCACACAGTACAGAAAACACATACACACACACCTAACCCACAAAGCACTGACACGACTCGGTCCGAATGCGGTCCTAGGTGCGAAGCCGCCACCCATTAACAGGTCAGAGATCAGCCTGAGCAGATCGGATCGAGTTAACTTAGCACGATTCCGATGTGGACATCACCCAAACTTACGGACATATAAACACAGACTAGACAACTCCATAGACGACACCTGCCACCTGTGCCAAGACACACCACAAACAATTGAACACATTATGACGGACTGTACCGCTCTAGCACAACAACGAACACAACACAACACAACATCACTAGTGCGCTGAACCTCTGGTCCACTCCGGAGAGGGCGATCGGTTACCTGCGTGCCGCCGGCTTGCTCGATCAGGGTGGGCTGATCGGCTAAACAACAACAACAACAACAGTATATAAATATATACATACGACTTCAAACATCCAATTCTTCTTTTAAAAGAAGAAACACAACAGATTTCATCAACAGACACATACATTCCTTGCAAACAGATTGGATTCCTTCAAAACCCCAAAACCTTCCAGACCTACCTGTAAGATACACAACATTTACTCATTCATAACTACTGGTATTGACTTCATTGGAGTGGTGAATCCAAGTTTTGAAGACCAACTGGATTCGGAGGAATGCCACACACACACACACACACACACACACACACACACACACACTACTCTTTCCATGTGTCTCAAACACAACAACCTGTCTAAACATAACCAAGGATCGGAGAGTAAAAGCTTTTATTGCTGCGCTCTGATTCTGTGCACATAATTTTGTGACAAAATTATATGGTTAGACAGTGACACGTACAAACAAACTACTCTACTCCAAAGGGCTGATGGCCTACCCTTGGCCATAGCCCAACAAATTCATCAAAGGGCTGATGGCCTACCCTTGGCCATAGCCCAACAAATCATCAAAGGACTGATGGCCTACCCTTGGCCATAGCCCAACAAATTCATCAAAGGGCTGATGGCCTACCCTTGGCCATAGCCCAACAAATCATCAAAGGGCCTTGGCCTACCTTGGCCATAGCCCAACAAATTCATCAAAGGGCTGATGGCCTACCCTTGGCCATAGCCCAACAAATCATCAAAGGGCCTTGGCCTACCTTGGCCATAGCCCAACAAATTCATCAAAGGGCTGATGGCCTACCCTTGGCCATAGCCCAACAAATCATCAAAGGGCTGATGGCCTACCTTTGGCCATAGCCCAACAAATTATCAAAACGGCTTGGCCTACCTTGGCCATAGCCCAACAAATAGCAAAGAGCGTTGGCCTACCTTGGCCATAGCCCAACATATTCATCAAGGGGCTGATGGCCTCCTTTGGCCATAACCCAAACTACAGGGGTCTTGTGGCGTCCCTTGGCCACAGCCCAAACTACAGGTCTTGTGGCCTCCCTTGGCCACAGCCCAAACTACAGGGGTCTTGTGGCCTCCCTTGGCCACAGCCCAAATTACAGGGGTCTTGTGGCCTCCCGTGGCCACAGCCCAAACTACAGGGGTCTTGTGGCCTCCCTTGGCCACAGCCCAAACTACAGGGGTCTTGTGGCCTCCCTTGGCCACAGCCCAAACTACAGGGGTCTTGTGGCCTCCAAAGGCCACAGCCCAAACTACAGGGGTCTTGTGGCCTCCAAAGGCCACAGCCCAAACTACAGGGGTCTTGTGGCCTCCAAAGGCCACAGCCCAAACTACAGGGGTCTTGTGGCCTCCCGTGGCCACAGCCCAAACAGCAAGGGTCTTGTGGCCTCCCGTGGCCACAGCCCAAACTAAGGGGTCTTGTGGCCTCCCGTGGCCACAGCCCAAACTACAGGGGTCTTGTGGCCTCCCGTGGCCACAGCCCAAACTACAGGGGTCTTGTGGCCTCCCGTGGCCACAGCCCAAACTACAGGGGTCTTGTGGCCTCCCGTGGCCACAGCCCAAACTACAGGGGTCTTGTGGCCTCCCTTGGCCACAGCCCAAACTACAGGGGTCTTGTGGCCTCCCTTGGCCACAGCCCAAACTACAGGGGTTTTGTGGCCTCCCTTGGCCACAGCCCAAACTACAGGGGTTTTGTGGCCTCCCTTGGCCACAGCCCAAACTACAGGGGTCTTGTGGCCTCCCTTGGCCACAGCCCAAACTACAGGGGTTTTGTGGCCTCCCTTGGCCACAGCCCAAACTACAGGGGTTTTGTGGCCTCCCTTGGCCACAGCCCAAACTACAGGGGTATTGTGGCCTCCCTTGGCCACAGCCCAAACTACAGGGGTATTGTGGCCTCCCTTGGCCACAGCCCAAAACTACAGGGGTCTTGTGGCCTCCCGTGGCCACAGCCCAAACTACAGGGGTCTTGTGGCCTCCCGTGGCCACAGCCCAAACTACAGGGGTCTTTTGGCCACAGCCCAAACTACAGAAGTCTTGTGGCCTCCCTTGGCCACAGCCCAAACTACAGGGGTTTTGTGGCCTCCCGTGGCCACAGCCCAAACTACAGGGGTCTTGTGGCCTCCCTTGGCCACAGCCCAAACTACAGGGGTTTTGTGGCCTCCCTTGGCCATAGTCCAAACAGGGGTTTTGTGGCCTCCCTTGGCCATAACCCAAACAGCAAGGGTCTTGAGGCCTCCTTTGGCCAGAGACCAAACAAAAAAAAGTCTTGTGGCCTCCCTAGGCCATAGGCCAAACAACACAAAACCAGTACAGGATTCGAACCCCCAAGCCCTCCAGATCTACCTGTGGAGGAGTAAATTTACTCCACTAAAACTACGGGTATTGACTAGTCTGAAGTGGTAGGAGGTTTGAATACAGTACAAACTCTTTCTAATTCTCCTAAATTAAATGAACAAATAACAAAAGACAACAATGGGAACATTGAATCAAACAATTACACGAAAACACTTGGAATGCTTTGGTTTTTTTAAAACAGAATTCCGAACACGATGACACTCTTTACACAAAGAGTTATAACTTAAATCCAAATGCCGGTACAAAAAGACAAGTGCTTTCAGAATCATCCAAAATTTTCGACCCCATTGGATTATATTTACCAGCAACCATAAGATCCAAAACCCTTTTGCAAGACTTATGGAAAAAGAAAATTGATTGGGATGAACCACTTTCAGTGGAAGACCAACTTCATTGGAAAAAATTAGCCACAGACTTGAACAAAGTTCAAGACATCTACGTACCAAGATGTGCTGGCTACAGATTGAAATCTCAAACACTACACATTTTTACAGATGCCAGCACACAAGCTACGGGTGTTGTGCCTATTTAACAAGTGAAAATGAAAGTAACTTGGTTTATTCAAAGGCAAAAGTGGCACCCTTAAACCAAAAGAAAACTGTACCACAACTTGAATTATTAGCTGTCTCATTGGGAGTTAAAACAGCAGACTTTCTCTTCACAAGTGTATAAAGAAGTTGACATAACACATTTACTTAAGGACAGACAGTCAAATTTGTCTAACATGGGTGACCAACACAGATACAACTTCTTGCAAAAATATATTTGTGAAAAACAGACTAACAGAAATCAAAACTGCAAACACAAACCTTGGTATCAAATTTAGGTACATAAAAACAAAAGAGAATCCTGCAGACTTTTAGACAAGAGGGCTCTCTTACAAGCTGTTGAAAACAAATAAAATCTGGTATGAAGGGCCCGAATGGCTAACATGTGAGGATCTTTGGCCAGCCAAAGTAGTTAACCTCACACTCAACTCTACAACAACTGAAAAGATCACTGAGGACAAACCTATATTTGACTATCACCTTTATTCAGACCTCAACAAACTCTTGAGAATTACAGTCTATTGCTGCAAGTTTGTCAATAGCTACCTTCTCAAACACTGTCCTCAGAAGGCCTTTTCTAACTTAACAGAAACTGCAACAAAATACTGGCTCCAACAGATACAAGCTTCAGAATTTGACAAGGAGTTGAAGTATCTTAGGTCCAGTAACACATTAAACAAAGGAATTCCTTCACTTGTCATGGATCTAAATCTGTACCTGGATACAAGGGTCTGATAAGGTGTAAAGGAAGGCTTAACAAGTCAACTTTGACTTACAACTCTAAGCACCCAATTCTTCTTCCAAGGAGAAATCACTTCACAAATCTCATCATCAGGGATACCCACAACAAAATACACCACATGGGGGTCCCACAAAACCTGACAGGCCTCAAAGAAAGACTGCTTTGAAAGCCAGAAAACTTTTACAAGAAAAAATTAAAACTGGTGACTAATAAACCTTACACAAATTGAGCAAAGTTAAAATGCTTAATAACCATACTTTAATTCCATAAATTTCCTATACCTAAAGGGAGTCAAACTGATTGACATAACTTTAACTAAACGTGAGAAGTTGGCCTCTTGAACTTTTATATTTAAATAGGTCTTGAGTAACCTCTCTCTTCCTAAATTCCTATTTCATTCTTTTCAATCCATTTCACATGGTTTAAAACACAGTTTATCAAAAAATTTGATCTACAACATACAAATTTTTCTCCGGCCCCCCCCAGTATATGGAAAAACTATACGCACTCACAACATGGTATCATATGTGGTACATTTATTTCATAATTAAATATAAATTATTAATTAATTGAATTAAATATCTATACAAAATTGCCTCGGGATTGGCGACATAGCCTATTGGGAATGAAATAATTGAATTGCCATACGTACAAAGAACCTGTATGTATGAATCAGCCTCACATAGCAACAAGAAAACCAATTTATTGTTTAGTCTACCACAGAGGTAGACCAAACAAAATTTTGCTAGTCGGCAAATAATACAAGCGAACCAAGGAACGGCTCAGGGCTGTTTATGTTACAGCGAAGCTTTAAACAGGGAGGATGTCTTGTCCCCCCTAAAGTTCTGAGTGAATTCCTTATAATAAACCACAGGATAGGCCTATACCTAAAAGTGTTTATATTATATTAATTACATAAAGTTAATTCGTCGCGAAACTCGATCGTGGCGGCCCTACACCGAAGATGATCGTAACGCCCTCCATCGAAACAAACAAAGACCCAGCAAAAATAAGGTGAGGCAAATTATTTTCATTCTAATATACTGTAGGTCGCGCAAATCCCGACGCTAGAATTACCGTAATCAATATAAATATAAAGAGGTCCTTTAAAGACCTACATATTCATAACTCTCTAACGAAAAAGCATAGGGCTTTTGTCGGTAACCCTCCACTGAAGTCTGCTGGAAATTTCCAACGGATGAGGGCACAGGCAATCAACCCATAGCCCTATATAGTTTTTCACACGCGTCTCCCTGCATTGTATCGTAATTCACGTTGGCGCAATTAAAGTCACCCATAACTAAAGCCTGCTCACTACCGATTATTCTCTTTAGTTCACGATATAACGCTTCGTCCGTAGCAGCTGTTTGATTTGGGGGCCTATATATAACCGCAACAAGAAGTTTGAAATCGTTCAATTTAAGTTGTGCTATAGTCGAATCTATCGGTTCTGGAATTGAGTGCTTTACTTCTATAACGTTCGCAATATTATCTTTGATATACAACATAACACCGCCTCCTCGCCTACCTATTCTGTTTTTAACAAAAAGTCTATAACCTTTAATTTGATACTCCCCTACAAAGTCACGTGTTTCAGTGCTAAGCCACGATTCATTTATCGCAATTAAATCATAGTCTTTACAAGCAATTAAAGAAAAAAATTCGTTTATTTTATTTCGTAGGCTACGAGCTGAACTATTGATACAATATTGTACGCTATATATTGTAAACCACTGTTCCTGTATTCAGCAAGCAGTCATAACTGCAGAGCTCAGTAAGACTGGTACTGACCAAGGTAATCCCCAGGTCATAAGGCTTGTTAATCCATGGCAGGTGTGGACCTCACATCGGCCGGCTAGGGCCCGGGTATTCCCACAGTTCATAAGCCTAGCTCATCTGGGGTCAGACGTGGTTGATAGGTTACCGCTAAAATAATTATTGATCACCTGGTGGAAACGTTCAGAGGCCAACCCATCTATACAATCTTAAAGGTTCTTTAATACTACTAAGTGCTATTGAGAGTCCTTCCATCAAGTTCTGTGTTTGACAGAATTAAATATACTAATCTTTTTTCTTATAGTAAATAACAAATGAGAGCATTGTAAAGTATTCTTATTATTTCGTTGTAAATTTATAATTATAGTGTACATAATTTAGGTAAACCTAAATAACATCTTATGTAGGTTAAGTGCTATACACAGCAGACAAGCATATCCTTAAAAATGACAAAACGTCTGAAAACTTTAGTGTAATTCCATCTGTGTTTCATATGTAACTACAGTCTACAGATGTATGGTAATACAGTTCTCTCATGCCTTGAAAGAGGTAAATTGTAGATATTATTATTATACATACTATATTATTAACATAAATTTGTGTTTTATTGACATTTTATTCACTGACTTTGTGATAATAATTATATGGAACTATTTGCATGAATGAAAATATGAAGCCACAAGATGAAAATGTACATGTTATCAACGGTTTTTCGAGTTGCAGAAACAATATAGTAGCTACTAGAGTTCTTACATTACCTTATCAAAACTTATTGGGCGGGGGCGCACATTGAAGGGCTCGCCTAGGGCGCTGAATACCCTGGCGCCGGCCCTGATGACAGCAGTAACTGTGAGAAACTTTTCGACAACCCAGAATTAATGAAGTGCCTCTGTAATAGAAAAGTAATAGACTATTATCTATTACTATTACAGCCAAAAAATTATGATCTATTACTATTACTTGAAAATTCCGATAATAGTCTATTACTATTACCCCAATGTCTGCTACACTTACATGCATCTTACACACTACATAATCTTTTCAAAAAAATTTAAAAATTACAACCTTTTGAAGAGCCTCAAAGACCTTTATTTCAGCTAGCTCTATGCTTTTCCTGCTATAGTGTGGGGTGCCCTTTTTGTGGGCATTTGCACTTGGACCCCCCCCCCCCTCCCCTTTATTGCTGGTAGGCAGTTCCTCGTGTCCCCTAGGTCCATTTTCTTTTTCTTCACTTGTGGCTTTAATTAATTCTTCTGTTAGTGTTTGGATGGTAGACGACCAGGCCCTCGAGTCCTTTGCTACTGGAATCGCGCTTATTGAGGGATTCGTCCTTCCTCCGGCTGCGGGTCACTCTCTTTCTCGATCGTCTTATTCCCTTAAGTCTTTCAACTTTTTCCTGGGAGCCTTCGGCTCTGATCTGGACTACCCTGTTTCTTGGTTCTCCATTCGTCCACTCCTCTTCCCCTCTCCCAGCGTGATGTTTTTGAGGTCTATGACGACTTCGTCTTTCATTGCGGCGATCAGATGTGGTCCAGGATGATAGTACTCTGGCTGTCGAAATCTTCTTCCCGGCCCAGTACCAGAAGATTTCATCAGTTTCTTCCTTGTCCTCTGCTCCACTGGACTGCTCCCCCCAACTTGTACGGGTGTGGTTCATGCCCTCCGTCTCTGACAATACTCGGAGTCGGGTCTGCCTCTCTCCTCAGAATTTAATAAACTTTATTGATAAAATAAATGAATACAGTTTCACAATTTTTGTTGGTTTTTTAGCACAAATCATTGTGAAATTGGATTATTTATTTTATTTAATTTGGCCCTTTAGCTTCAGGCTTTGCTGGGCTCTTAATTAAAAATAAGACATAGTTATTATTATTAATATATGTGTAATTATAATTATTATTATTAATATATAAAACGAATAAGAATTATAAGTAGAGTATATATTAATCTTAAGTTGTTTTTGTAGATATAAAACAAATACGAAGTTGTTATTGAAGGGATGATACCTATACTATACAAAGAAATTAATATTAGATAGGAGAGACGAACAAGCAATTTACATTTAATCCTAGATCAGGGGCGGATCCAGGAATTTAAGCAGAGGGGGGTCCAGTCTTGATGGGGCTCGTTACTAATATGTCTGAGGACGCGCGAGCGCCAGGGGGGGTGCCCGAGGGGGGTGTCCCCCCCTCGGTAGGAAATTTTCATATTTGAAGATAGCTTTAGATGGATTTGAAGTATATTCCCGTTATCAAAATCCTGCTTGTTCACACACCCAGGCCAGGTCTGAAATGTCTCAGGATCGGACAAACTTTTTATTCTTTTTAAGGAAATTAATTTTGTGGCAACCGGGATACATGTACCTTAAGCCATTTTAAGTCTTCAGGTCTTATTTTTCATATATAGGAGCAAACAAACGCAATCGAAAAATCGTTGGTCACCGTGAGCAGGGGGGGGTCCGGACCCCCTCGACCCCCCCCTGGATCCGCGCCTGCTAGATTACACACGAGAAATGAATAATAGAGTAATGTATATTTAATCCTAGATTTTTATCAATATTCCATTATTAATAGAGATTTCAACTTGGTTTTAAACGAATATTCACAATATTTTTTGTAACAACATTTAAATCATTCCATAGTTTCAGTCCAATGAAAATCTCATTTTGAGATGAAGACAATCTACGAGTAAATTGAGGAATAACACGCTTTGATCTATTCCTGGTCTGATGTGAGTGGATTTCTTGAGTTACAAAATATTTATTTATCCATTGTAAATTAAAGAATTTGTTCTTAGACTTGTAAATAAAAAAAAAATGTCCCAGTTTGATTACAGCTTTGAGCTGTAGTAGTTTTAACACAGGGGTCACCAACCTGGGCGGTAGCGCCCACTAGTGGGCTCACATTAAAGGTAATTAAACATTTATTTCATTATTTATCTTATCGATTATGTTGATTTATTCTTTTTGATCTAAGGTGGGCGATAAGCTTTTTTAATTTTCAAAAAATCGTAAAAGTGGGCGGTGAACAAAAAAAAAAGGTTGGTGACCCCTGTTTTAACATTTCAAATAATGCACTAGAATGGTAATGGAAATCAGCATCAGATAACCATATAGCTCGTTTTTGGATGACAAAGATAGTGTTTAAAGTAGTGATGTAGACTCTGAGACCTGTCTCGAAACCTTTTTTTCCCCTGGTTTCTCGAAACCTTTTTTTCCCCTGGTTTCTCGAGACCTTTTTTCCCCCTGGTTTCTCGAGACCTTTTTTTCCCCCTGGTTTCTCGAGACCTTTTTTTCCCCCTGGTTTCTCGAGACCTTTTTTTCCCCTGGTTTCTCGAGACCTTTTTTTCCCCTGGTTTCTCGAGACCTTTTTTTCCCCTGGTTTCTCGAGACCTTTTTTCCCCCTGGTTTCTCGAGACCTTTTTTCCCCTGGTTTCTCGAGACCTTTTTTTCCCCCTGGTTTCTCGAGACCTTTTTTTCCCGCTGGTTTCTCGAGACCTTTTTTTCCCGCTGGTTTCTCGAGACCTTTTTTTCCCCCTGGTTTCTCGAGACCTTTTTTTCCCCCTGGTTTCTCGAGACCTTTTTTTCTTGCTGGTTTCTCGAGACCTTTTTTTCCCCCTGGTTTCTCGAGACCTTTTTTTCCCCCTGGTTTCTCGAGACCTTTTTTTCCCCCTGGTTTCTCGAGACCTTTTTTTCCCCCTGGTTTCTCGAGACCTTTTTTTCCCCCTGGTTTCTCGAGACCTTTTTTTCCCCCTGGTTTCTCGAGACCTTTTTTTCCCCCTGGTTTCTCGAAACCTTTTTTTCCCCCTGGTTTCTCGAGACCTTTTTTTCCCCCTGGTTTCTCGAGACCTTTTTTTCCCCCTGGTTTCTCGAGACCTTTTTTTCCCCCTGGTTTCTCGAGACCTTTTTTTCCCCCTGGTTTCTCGAGACCTTTTTTTCCCCTGGTTTCTCGAGACCTTTTTTTCCCCCTGGTTTCTCGAGACCTTTTTTTCCCCCTGGTTTCTCGAGACCTTTTTTTCCCCCTGGTTTCTCGAGACCTTTTTTTCCCCCTGGTTTCTCGAGACCTTTTTTTCCCCCTGGTTTCTCGAGACCCTTTTTTTCCCCCTGGTTTCTCGAGACCCTTTTTTTCCCCCTGGTTTCTCGAGACCCTTTTTTTCCCCCTGGTTTCTCGAGACCCTTTTTTTCCCCCTGGTTTCTCGAGACCCTTTTTTTCCCCCTGGTTTCTCGAGACCCTTTTTTTCCCCCTGGTTTCTCGAGACCCTTTTTTCCCCCTGGTTTCTCGAGACCCTTTTTTTCCCCCTGGTTTCTCGAGACCCTTTTTTTCCCCCTGGTTTCTCGAGACCCTTTTTTTCCCCCTGGTTTCTCGAGACCCTTTTTTTCCCCCTGGTTTCTCGAGACCCTTTTTTCCCCCTGGTTTCTCGAGACCCTTTTTTTCCCCCTGGTTTCTCGAGACCCTTTTTTCCCCCCTGGTTTCTCGAGACCCTTTTTTTCCCCCCTGGTTTCTCGAGACCCTTTTTTTCCCCCCTGGTTTCTCGAGACCCTTTTTTTCCCCCTGGTTTCTCGAGACCCTTTTTTTCCCCCTGGTTTCTCGAGACCCTTTTTTTCCCCCTGGTTTCTCGAGACCCTTTTTTTCCCCCTGGTTTCTCGAGACCCTTTTTTTCCCCCTGGTTCTCGAGACCCTTTTTTTCCCCCTGGTTTCTCGAGACCCTTTTTTTCCCCCTGGTTTCTCGAGACCCTTTTTTTCCCCTGGTTTCTCGAGACCCTTTTTTTCCCCTGGTTTCTCGAGACCTTTGTGAAAAATGCTCTGTATGAATTGGTCCACAATTAACCCACCCCTTATATCTCCAGTCTAACTATAGAGTAGATTAAGTCTAGCCCTGTAGGGGTCAGCCTAGAGATTCCGGAAATGGTCCAGAGCGGGCCGATAAATTGAGGTCCACAGTAGGATTCCTCACCAAACTAGGTTAGGGCAATCTACCTTCACCTTTGTTAAGCTATGAGTTGATGCTGGGTCTTAGGCCACAATGTAGGCCTAATTTGTCTGACCCAGCTTAATTTAATGCGTTTACTTCTAAGTTAGAAGTTAGAAGATCTAACTGGGCTAAAAACACAATTAGTCACTTACTGCTTGTTATTAGAGTCTCTCTTTTCTCCTTCCTGTATAATTGTCGAGAGCGTACTTGCTGGTGGGGATCTTTCTTCGGTGTCTGTTCTTGTCCCCTCTCCCTCGTTTTCCTTCTCATTTGTTCTCCTTTTCGCGGGGCTTTTTCCACCAGCGTCGTCTTGGTTTTTTCCTCGGTTGGTTGATCGGTAATGTATATCTATTACCGAGCACGCTCTTGTCACACAGTATATAAATACTAGTGTGGAGAATAACTCTGGTGAGCAACCAATTGGTTTCATCCACCCAGTTATTGACATAAAAGGAATTTAATAATTGTTAGATTAACTACCTACCTACTCAGTGAACCATTTTCGTTACCTCCCAACTACCCACTCATCAGTTTTCCATATACTGGGGGCCCCGGGAGATAAAAATTTTGGTGTCATTGTCACCAATTTTTATGTCTGAGTGTAGACTAGCTAACTATTTGACTGTAAATGCCTGTTAATCTGATTAACAGTGCCTATCCTCACCTTCTCATGGAGAAGGTGTAGCATTTAATTAGAAGAGAAAATATACATCCATAGGATGAAACTGTTTATGGTCGTCTTTACCATAAGAAAAGAAAAAGTGAAAGTTAGAAGATAAAATTACAATTCCCCAGCATCTATTTTTTGTTGTAAAAATAGTCGCGCCTTTAATGCTGTTTGTCGCTGAGGTCTTGTGTCTGTCAATGTTGTAGTAGGATGCGTTACCACTCCTACTGTCAAAGGAATAGTTACTGGAAGTTCAGTGTCTCCAGTTGTTACTGTAAGTGGAGAAGGTTCTCCAAAGTCCATTGTTTTGGGTCCAGACTCTAAAGGGTACAAAAGAGAAATGTCTCTTGTTGTGTCACCCGTTGAAGTCCTTAATTTGACCACTCTTGTTACCCCGTCTGCCCCTGGTCTGAGTTCTAAAACTCTAGCCAGAGGCCAGTATTGTCTTGGAGTACTGTCATGTATGAGAACAAGGTCCCCTACCTTAATTGTGTCAGACCAATCCTTCTTAGTCATTTGTTTATGTCTTTCCCTTAGACCCATCAAGTACTCAGTTTTCCACTGTTTAATGAAATGAGCTTTAACTCTAGTTAAATGTTGTAACTTAGTCTGGAGCTCATCATGTCGTTGAGTCCAGTTTGGGTCTTCTGAAGAGTCTATATTGTAGTCCGGCAGGAGACTAACTTGTTCTCCCCGAATCAAATGATTTGGAGTTAATGGTTCCGGGTCATTAATGTTGTCACTCACATAAGTGAGTGGTCTATTGTTAATGATGTTCTCAATCTCAGCCAGGAGAGTGAGCAACTCAAACAAGTGTATCTGTTTTTTACCAATTGCTTTCTTCAAGCAATTCTTTACTGTTTGTATATTCCTCTCCCAGATAGAACCATACCAAGGAGAGGCAACCGGAATATACTTCCACTTTATGTTTGAATATTTTATATATAATTGTGTGAGTTCATCGCTTAACAAGTCGTGGATGACTTGTTCACCAGCCTTGAAATATGTAGCATTGTCAGTCCAAACTGTCTTTGGTACTGAATGTCGTGCACAGAATCTCTTAAAGACAGCAACAAAAGATTCTGCTGTAAGGTCCTCCACAACATCCAGATAAACAGCTCGTGAGGCAGCACATGTAAACAGTACAATGTACATTTTTTGTTCAGTGTCAACCACCCCTACAGTCAATGCTCCTGTATAGTCAATGCCTACAGTCTCAAAGGGTCTGTTGAGAGTAACTCTCTCCTCTGGCAAAGCAGGAGGATTTGGTTTCCTATAGGGCCTAGCATGAATACGCCTACATGTGACACACTCACTCAGGACTGTTTTAACAGTGATCCTTCCCTTGGGTATCCAATAAGTTTTTCTTAATGTAGTTAGTGTCTGTGGTACCCCATATGATATACATCATTGTGTGTTTTTCTGATGATTAATGTTGTCAATTAGCTAAATCTAGGTAAAAGGATTGGATGTTTGCTTTTGTATGACAGTTTTTTGTTTCTAATCTCCCTTTACACCTTAGAAGGCCTTCCTCATCTCTGAACAAGTTTAGATCCACAACTACTGATGGTACAGGTTCTTTTTTTTGTTTCCCATTAGTCAAGAATTCTAACTCTTTATTGTACTCCTTTTGTTGTGCATGCCTTATCCAGTACTTGGTTGCAACTTCTGTATAATTATGATTGTTTTTATTTAGCTGTTTGTTTATTGTAGTTAAACAGTTGTGAGCAAACCTCAAACAGTAGGCTGTGACCCTGACAAGTTTACTGAAATCAGAATAACGTTCATAATTAGTGATTGGTTCAACCTTTTCATTTGAAAAGATTAAATTTAATGTCAAGTTAACTTGTTCCACAGGCCATTGGTCTGTATTACAGAGCCACTTAGGTCCCATAAACCAAGTTTTGTTTGACTTCAACAACTTGTAGGATAAACCTCTGGTCAGAAAGTCTGCTGGATTTTGTTTAGTTGGAACATAGTGAAAGTTTACTTGTAGGCTTTCATTAGCTTCAGCTATTTCTTTTAGCCTATTTCTTACAAAGATATTCTTACTATTAATGCTATCATTCCGTATCCAGGCAAGACAATCTGACTGTCAAGCCAGATGTGGATATCAGTTATGTTCACATCATGGTAAGCATCCTTAAGCAATGAAAGGGTTTTAATGGCTAATGCAGCAGCCAATAGTTCCAATTGAGGTATGGTTCGGGTAGGTTTGAGAGGTGCAACTTTCCCTTTTGCATAAATTAGATGACTTTCTGTAGGACTTACAAGATACGCACAGCACCCATAAGCTTGTGTGCTTGCATCAGCAAACACATGAAGTCTCTGGGGCTTATCCCTAAACCCACAGCACCTTTGAATTTTAATGTTCTGCACTTTTGTTAAATCAGCAGCTAACTTCTTCCAAGATTTTTGATCTTCATTTGTTATTGGATCATCCCACCCAACATTTGTCCTCCAAATTTCTTGGAGGAGAATCTTTGATTTTATTGTTGAAGACAGGAATAGACCCATGGGATCAAAAATTTTGGAAGCCTCTGATAATATTTGTCTTTTAGTATTTGCTTCCTCATCAAGTTTAAAACCTTTAGTACAGATTGAATCATGACTGTTAGAAGTTGCATCCAAATACCAGTTCATACCTAAAGTTTTAACTCTGTCTGATGGCTCAGTAAGACCATTATTATCCTTTAAAATCTTTTTGTTTAAATCCTCATCATTTGAAATCCACTCTCTAAGTTCAAAGTTACCTTGTTGCATAATGTTTTGAGAGTGTTCATAGACTTCAGATAATTCAGATTTTGTTGTTGTTGAGCCTATTAGATTGTCTACGTAAAAATGTTCCTTAAGGAAGTTCAATGTTAAGGAGTTATTAACTGGTTTAAATGATGTCTAATTGTCAATGCTAATAGGCTAGGTGAGCAATTGGCTCCAAACAACACAACATCAAATCTATAGGTTATGAACCCTTTATTCAAATCAAATGGATCCTTGAACCATAAGAACCTAAGTTGGTTCTTATCATATTCACTTTTAAGATTTATTCTCAAAAATGCCTTTGAAATGTCACTTTGTACGGCATATTTATCTAACCTGAACCTCAGTAAGATCTTCACAAGGTCAGAAATGAGATTAGGACCCTCAATCAGGCAATCATTCAAACTGTGTTTATCACTGTCTTTGAGGCTACAGTTATATACTACTCTGAGTTTTGTTGTTGGGGCATCTTGTCGATAAACCCCCCTGTGGGTTAAATAATGACAACCATCTTTTTTAAAAGGGTTATTTGTTACTTCTTCAATGAAGCCTTTCTGTAGCTGTTCTTTGAAGACATCACTGTACTTTTTAATATTATTATCTTGTTTGAGTTTTTTCATTACTTTATATAAATGTCCTTTAGCTACTTTGAGATTGTCTCTTAAAGTTGAACAATTTATTTTCCAAGGTAACTCAATAAAATAACTATTGTCTTTGCACTGAATGGTGTCTTCAAATCTTTCTACCATTAACTGATCTTCTGAAGTTTGATTTGTGTCATGTATACCCACAGATTCTAGCAACCATAAAGTTTGAATTGCCTCATCCAGAGTTTCATTTGATAGTGATGAATTAATGTTCTCAGTTGATATAATATTATTCAAAGTGTTGTTATTCTTACAGGTATTAAGGAGGACTGAGTTGAGGCACATAGTATTTGTTAGTCATGAGCTATTTTGGTTTAGGTCTAGGTTGTATTTGGATAGGTCACCCAAAGGGGCTATCCCTGATGGAGTCTGATAAGCTATACCATCACCTATCTTTACTATGCCCTTATGAATAAGATTAATGTAATCTGCCCCTATTAACATTTCAATGTTAGCTACTGTGTTGTTTGTGATATGTCTATCAGCTATTTTGTAGTGTTTTCCCAAATGATTTATGGTTTGTTCTAGTTTGGGTATAACCAGTTTGTTTTGTCCTACTTTAGAAATAATAACTGCTTCAATTTTCTCTAATTTATTTTCTAAATGTAGTTCCAGGTCAATTGTCTTATAGCTATTTTTGTCCGAGTTATCCTTAACAAAGGATGCAATATTGAGTTTTTGTTCATTCGGGTTTGGTGTCAAACCCAATTTATTAACTACATTTTGCGAAACAAATGTTTGTTGAGAACAACAGTCTATAAGACATCTCACTGGAGTGGTGCTACCCTCACTATTCACTAAGTCCAAAGTAATAGTTGGTAAAAGAATCTCAGTGTTTCTTGTTACGTTGTTTGAGCAAACAGAATGTCCCATGAAAGTGGCATTTTCTTGATTACCTTTGTTTGGTGGAGGTATCTTTTGAGTTTGAGTACTATTGTTTGGACACTGTAGTGAATCACACATTGATGAGACATGTCGTAAACTTTTACAAAACTTACACTTGAATCTTAACCTAGATTTACAGTCTTTCTTATAATGTCCCTGGCCAGTACACTTTTTACATAGGTTCAACTGTTCACATCTTTTAGCTCTTTGGTTAAAGTCTGAATATTTGTCACACCCAGTACTACTGTGTTCATTACTTGCACAAAATTTGCAATGTAGTGTGTAAGTTGAGGCAGCAGTTACATTAAAGTTCTGTAATGTAGGTGTTCGTGTGTTACAGTTGGTCACATTTGATTCTACAGTATCAAGTTTTGTCTGTTTGGCTGTAGCTAGTTGGTCTCTGGGAACAGTCTTTAGTTTATCCATAGTCTGGGTCTTATTTTGTGTTGGAATATCTCTCAATTTGTAATTAGTTAGGATATTGGGAAAGTGTTTTCTGATATCTTCAAGATTAGGATAATTTTCTCCCGTCTTTAGAATTAAAATATCTTTAACCCTCAAAGGAAGGCACCTAAGAACTATGCCTTGTATAATCCAAGATGAAGCTTTAATATCTATCTCATTGCTAACCAGTTGTCCTATAATAGCTTCTAATTTTGTATAAAAATTTTCCATATCACTATGGTTATCTTTTATGGGTGCAAAATCAAAAATTTGTTGAGATAATTCATATACAATCTCATCTTTATTAATGTAATTACGTTTTAAGAGATCAATAGCTACTTCATATGAATTCCCTACGGCTGGTAAATAGGCTATCAGGTTATAGGCTGGGCCTTTAAGGAAACTAGTTAAGTAGCTAAACTTATCAACAGTTGAAATATAAGGTTTATTACCTATTAAACTCTCAAATTTGTCAATGAAAGATGGGAATTGTACCGTGTCCCCTTCAAATGTTGGTACTAGCCATTTCGGATTCAACTAACTCTGAAATACTCTCATCAATGGCTATTATTTCCCTCTTTTTAGTTTCCAATTTAAGAATTACACACTCAAAATCTTCCTTACCTGGTTGTGTAATATTGTTAAAAGTGTTCACGGCCTTTGTAACAGCTCCCAACTTTGCCCCCCTTTTCTTTTTTAACTTTTTCAATTCCGCACTATCCATGTTTAAGTCAAAATTGTTTAACTGGGGATCGTAATGAAATAGAGGACAAGAAGAAATTACCAGAGAAGAGAGATCACAGACAAAACAGTCAAGTTTTAAATTTGGTTTAATCCCCCCCAAGTACTTATGTGTCACTCAGGTCTAAGCTTATAAGAGAATGAGACTCCTTAAATGTAAATGTTTCCTAGTTAGGCCCTAGGTTGTAGACCTAATTAGGCTTGATTAGGTTAGGCTTAGGCTAGACCATTTAGCCTAATTCTGCAATTTTTGTTAAGTAAGGTTAAGGTTTGTAAATTCCCCACACACGGACCACCAATGTGAAAAATGATCTGTATGAATTGGTCCACAATTAACCCACCCCTTATATCTCCAGTCTAACTATAGAGTAGATTAAGTCTAGCCCTGTAGGGGTCAGCCTAGAGATTCCGGAAATGATCCAGAGCGGGCAGATAAATTGAGGTCCACAGTAGGATTCCTCACCAAACTAGGTTAGGGCAACCTACCTTCACCTTTGTTAAGCTATGAGTTGATGCTGGGTCTTAGGCCACAATGTAGGCCTAATTTGTCTGACCCAGCTTAATTTAATGCGTTTACTTCTAAGTTAGAAGTTAGAAGATCTAACTGGGCTAAAAACACAATTAGTCACTTACTGCTAGTTATTAGAGAGTCTCTTTTCTCCTTCCTGTATAATTGTCGAGAGCGTACTTGCTGGTGGGGATCTTTCTTCGGTGTCTGTTCTTGTCCCCTCTCCCTCGTTTTCCTTCTCATTTGTTCTCCTTTTCGCGGGGCTTTTTCCACCAGCGTCGTCTTGGTTTTTTCCTCCGTTGGTTGATCGGTAATGTATATCTATTACCGAGCACGCTCTTGTCACACAGTATATAAATACTAGTGTGGAGAATAACTCTGGTGAGCAACCAATTGGTTTCATCCACCCAGTTATTGACATAAAAGGAATTTAATAATTGTTAGATTAACTACCTACCTACTCAGTGAACCATTTTCGTTACCTCCCAACTACCCACTCATCAGTTTTCTATACCTTTTTCTCCCCTGGTTTCTCGAGACCTTTTTTTCCCCTGGTTTCTCAAGACCTTTTTTTCCCCTGGTTTCTCAAGACCTTTTTTTCCCCTAGTTTCTCGAGACCTTTTTTTCCCCTGGTTTCTCGAGACCTTTTTTTCCCCTGGTTTCTCGAGACCTTTTTTTTCCCCTGGTTTCTCGAGACCTTTTTTTCCCCTGGTTTCTCGAGACTGTGAAAAATGCTCTGTATGAATTGGTCCACAATTAACCCACCCCTTATATCTCCAGTCTAACTATAGAGTAGATCAAGTCTAGCCTTGTAGGGGTCAGCCTAGAGATTCCGGAAATGGTCCAGAGCGGGCAGATAAATTGAGGTCCACAGTAGGATTCCTCACCAAATTAGGTTAGGGCAATCTACCTTCACCTTTGTTAAGCTATGAGTTGATGCTAGGTCTTAGACCACAATGTAGGCCTAATTTGTCTGACCCAGCTTAATTTAATGCTTTTACTTTTAACTGGGTTAAAAACACAATTAGTCACTTACTGCTAGTTATTAGAGAGTCCCTTTTCCCGTCTTGTTTAATTGTTAAGAGCGTACTTGCTGGTGGGGATCTTTTTTCGTTGTCTGTTCTTCTCCCTTCTCTCGTTCCGTCTTCTTGCCCCGTTCCTCGTTTTCGTACTCCCTTGTTCTCCTTTTCGCGGGGCTTTTTCCACCAGCGTCCTCTTAGTTTTTTCTTCGGTTGGTTGATCGGTAATGTATATCTATTACCGAGCACGCTCTTGTCACACAGTATATAAATACTAGTGTGGAGAATAACTCTGGTGAGCAACCAATTGGTTTCATCCACCCAGTTATTGACATAAAAGGAATTTAATAATTGTTAGATTAACTACCTACCTACTCAGTGAACCATTTTCGTTACCTCCCAACTACCCACTCATCAGTTTTCCATAAGACCTTTTTTTCCCCTGGTTTCTCGAGACCTTTTTTTTTCCCTGGTTTCTCGAGACCTTTTTTTTTCCCTGGTTTCTCGAGACCTTTTTTTCCCTGGTTTCTCGAGACCTTTTTTTCCCTGGTTTCTCGAGACCTTTTTTCCCCTGGTTTCTCGAGACCTTTTTTCCCTGGTTTCTCGAGACCTTTTTTCCCCTGGTTTCTCGAGACCTTTTTTCCCCTGGTTTCTCGAGACCTTTTTTCCCCTGGTTTCTCGAGACCTTTTTTCCCCTGGTTTCTCGAGACCTTTTTTCCCCTGGTTTCTCGAGACTTTTTTTCCCCTGGTTTCTCGAGACCTTTTTTCCCCTGGTTTCTCGAGACCTTTTTTCCCCTGGTTTCTCGAGACCTTTTTTCCCCTGGTTTCTCGAGACCTTTTTTCCCCTGGTTTCTCGAGACCTTTTTTCCCCTGGTTTCTCGAGACCTTTTTTCCCCTGGTTTCTCGAGACCTTTTTTCCCCTGGTTTCTCGAGACCTTTTTTTCCCTGGTTTCTCGAGACCTTTTTTTCCCTGGTTTCTCGAGACCTTTTTTTCCCTGGTTTCTCGAGACCTTTTTTTCCCTGGTTTCTCGAGACCTTTTTTTCCCTGGTTTCTCGAGACCTTTTTTTCCCTGGTTTCTCGAGACCTTTTTTTCCCTGGTTTCTCGAGACCTTTTTTTCCCTGGTTTCTCGAGACCTTTTTTCCCTGGTCTCGGCAACTACACTGTGATGTTCCTCAAATGCAACGAACACTTACCTTGTTTTTAAGTAGGCAGTTAACTGCTGAAAAATGTTACAAACTGTAAATTTGTGAATAAATTGAGAGTAAATTTTGCAATTGTCACTTGATAACCTCGTTAGAATCTTTATTCCTGAATGTGAAATACAGAGCTTAGGAATTAGGCATCACGCATTACTGAATAGTACATGCAAAAATTGCATATGATCTCAATTTCGGCCTTGGTCTCGGTCTCGGCCATGGTGGTCTCGACTACATCACTGGTTTAAAGCGTTGTTGGTGGAGTTTCCCCAAACAAGGGTGCAGTACGTGATATAAGGAAGAACAACCAGGGCCGTTTGCATAAGCAGACTAAGCGGCTGCTACAAGGGGGCCTTAAGGAGGCTGGAAGTCAAATTTTTCAATGTGGTGGTGGATTGTGCCATCGGGTCAATAAATGAGAGATTCAAAACATTAGATGATGTGAGGGGCATATTTGGGGTTCCCCTGAACTTCACCACAATGAACAAGGAAGATTTGTCCTGCAAGTGTGAAAAGCTCTCTAAGATACTGAGCTCTGGAGCTCTAAGATGAAGCTAATCAAGAACTACCTCAGATCATCAATGGGGCAGGATCGCCTCAGTGGCCTTGGCACCATAAGCATCAACCAGGACGTTGACAGGGAGATTTCATATGATGATGTTATTGATGATTTCGCCCAGAAAAAATCTAGGAGGCAAAAATTTTGAAGATACAAACTGTTCTGTATAACTGTTAGCTATTACACGATTGTATCGTAGAGTTAGTAATTGTTTGGTAGTTGATAATTGCATTATTTTTTTATACATAGTTCTGTGTCATTTATTCTAAATAATGTATTAGCTAATTTTCAGGAATTTCATGAAGAGTATTTTTTCCGTTTGTCTTCTGAAAGTACATATTTGTTGTTTTGGACATAAATGTTTCATTAAAATTGTTTCATAATTGTTTTCTATTAACACAGCCATTTTTCGTATGTGTGTGCTGAGGTGATGTAGTAAGGCGTGAGTTGGTGGATGGAGGGGTGGGGCCTCAAATGGGTATACTGCTTAGGGCCCCCTAATGGCTAGAAACGGCCCTGAGAACAACAATATGATACAGAGTTAATAAAACCTGTTTAGAGACAACATTTCTAAGTTTAAGCATTATAGCAACGCTCCTTGAAATCTTTTTTGAGATATAATATACATGATCACTCCATTGCAAATTCTTGTCTAGCATTACACCAAGAAATTTTGTTACCTTTACACTGATTTCATTAACATTTAGTCCATCAAGATACACATTTCGTTTATTTGATAAAATCGTGAAATTTCTTTTACTAGTATTTAGGTAGAGTTTACTGGTGGTCAACCACTTTATTATTACATTGATAAATTCTAATTTAAATATATTCATAGTTGAATTAACATCCTTGCAAAGAAAAGCCAATTTTATCATCTGCAAACATTATGAAGTTAAGTATATCAGATCAACGTGGAAGGTCATTTATATATGAAAAAATAACAGTGAGACTGAGCCGTGTGGTACATTATGTTTGACACGTTTTAGATGAGCAAACTTTATTTACTGATACAAAATGATATACACTGAACAGAACTTTTAAACCAATCGGTGATTACTCCTATGAAGCCGCAAAGCCCGTGTCCAGTCTTGGAGTGTCTCAGTCTCTTCACCCTTCCTACCTTCGCTGTCCCCCTTCCGCCCCTAGCTCCCCCTGTCTCTCTTGCGCCACCCTACTCCCCATCTTCTCGTTACAGTCTTGCTCGGGCCCTGACTCCCCGCGGCCCATCACCAGCGCTTTGCGCTCGTTCCCTTCTGCCAAACTCTTTTACTCTGGTCCCTCTTTCGCCTGTTTGCTCCCTTCCGTCTCCACCTCTTTCCTACCTCCAGTGGCCTACCTCACCAGTCCTGGCTTCGCCTATCGCTTCTCTCTTCCGACACGACCACTGTAACTCCGCTTTCCTCCGGCAGAAAGCTGTGCTTCTTGGTTACCCACTTCCTTTCTTGACTCCCAACAATTTCCCGCACAACCATCAATTCTCCATTTCGGAACTGTTTTCTGCGCTCTCTTCTTGCAACCGGTCTGCTCCCAGCCGCGACGGCATTCATTTTGAAATGATTCGCTACCTTCACCCGTCAGCTCTTTTCTTCCAACTCTCTTTAAGTGAATTTAGGTGGAAGGCACCTTTCCCTCCTGTTGGAGGGAGGCAGTGGTCTTCCCCTTCCCTAAGCCCGGTAAGGCCCCGATATCTCTTAACTGTTGCCCAGTAGCTCCTCACCAGCTGTCTCTGCAAACTTCTCGAGAAAATAGTCTTTCCCTGTCTGATGTGACACCCATGGGCGCCCGCAGGATTTTTTCCAAGGGGGGGCAAAATTTAATGTATTAATAGGTAGGGACCGGAGCAAGCAAAAAACTTTTGACCCCTTAGGAACCAGCAGGTTAATTCTAAGCAAGTTTAGTGTTGTATTTTCTGTAATGGAAAATGCAAATATATATTGTATATACATACAATGCACGTGATAACAATCATTTATTTTATTTATAACAGAAACATGATAGAATGAAGAAAAAAGCACACTGAAGTAAATGTTGTACCTAATTTGAAAACGGTGTTTCGAGCATCACCTACACTGCTCATTTGAATAGGAATTGTAGTCGTCTGCGGTCACTACCAAAATTATGAACAACCTTTTCCATAAAATCAGTTTTGTTGGAGTTGATTTTCTCCCGGTGAACATATAAAAAGGTAGCAACCTTTTATCATGCACACAAATAAAAAATTTCACCCTTTAGGAGGCAGTTGGATTCTTTTCAGCAAGTTTAGGATATAAATATTTTCTTAGAAAATATTTACTATATTTTCTTGGCATTTCCAGGGGGAGGCAAGCGCCCCCCCTTGCCCCTACCTGCGGGCGCCCATGGTGACACCTTCATCGCCACAATTTACTCTCCTCCAAGCAAACCAGTTTTCGCAGTCCGTAGCACCACTGACATTCTGGTCCACTGGAGACTGCGGTCGTGTAGCATTTGCAAAGCAGCGTGAGTCACCTCTATGTGATCTTCGACCTAGAGAAGGTATAAGATACCACTTGTCGGGGGTGGATCTGCTGCAAACTTTATCTTCTGGGTTTCCGTGGCTTTTTCCCTTCCAGCTTTCGTCTTTCCGCTCCTTTCAGGTGCCCTTGACGTAGTGTCTGTTCTGTTCTCCGGGATCATAGCCACCCTTTACAAGGGCGGGTCTAGGGGGGGGGGGTCGACGACGTCTGGATCCCCCCTCAATTTCTTGCAAGTGCCCTATTTGAATGATGTGTATGCCTCTGAAAACAAATTTTGTTTTTGTAAATAGATCATGGTTATTTTATTTTATGCAAATTCTATTTTGCGTCTTTATCCGTATACATTTTACTGCCAAATTTGTAATTGTAATGGTTTTCATCGGTGCCGTGAGTACTGATGCAGCCATATCACTATTTTTATCTTCATCTTATTCTGATAGAATTGGCAAGACATTTGTAATTGAAAAATTTTCAGCGATAACTATTGTACCCAAATTAAACTTTTATTTTGTATCATATTTGAATGAGGCTGATCTAATAAAACAATATAATTGATTTTACAATCGCTCATTGGTGGTCTGTTTTGAAAAATTTTTAGTACTGTGCCATTTTTATTTTAAGGGGTGCCCTTTTTTCTTTGGACCCCCCTTACTGAAATGTTTGGATCCGCCCTTGCTTTATGGTGTAGACGAGCTTTCCATTCACTACTCTGGTTTCAAGTAGTTTATGCTTTAATCATTTTAAATCGTTTTCTTTAAAAGTTAACTTTTTAAAGAAAACGATATAAATCGATTAAAGCGTAAACTACTTGTGATTTAGTTCAAGTTATACACAGAAGCTTTATCGAATTATATTTTTGTAAGTAAAACTAATGTATAGATTATTATTGTAAATTTTACACCAAAAATATTTTTGCTAATTGTTACTTTTCAGCCCAGACTGCTATTTCCCATGAAACCTAGGTTTTTCTCATGGTTTTTGATGTGATTCATGCAAAACTGACCTTCATTTCCGTCGGAAATGACCAGTTGTTAAGATATACCCCATCCCCTACCCAGAGCTGGGCAGTATTTAAATACATTTGTATTTAAATACGTATTTAAATACATTTGTGTATTTAGAACTGTATTTATAAATACATTGTTTTTCATGTATTTAAATACAGTATTTAAATACTTTAATGAGTATTTAAATACAATGTATTTAAATACTCAAAATATAAAAATGTAAATACTTTTACTGGTTTAATACACGTCTGTACTAGCACAGTACGACGCGTCGACAGTGTAGTACAGCATGGTTCATGTTTCAACGTGTCAGTTCAATCAGTTGTGTGCCACTCTTAGTCGAAAGCGGTTGATTTCTTTATCGTGTGCGTGTCATGGCTTCAACAAGCAAATCCGGTGAATCAAACAGTGATATATCTGCAGATAACAATTTAGTGCACCCTCTGTTTGATGGAAAATACTTTAAAATTAAATCTAAAGACGGTAATAAGGTAAAGTGCACCTGCTTGCTGTGTAAACACGAAGTCTCTGCTGCAAGCAATGCTCCAACGAATCTGTACACTCATCCTTTATCAAGCATTTTATATTGTTGTTACTCATGAATTAGTGAATGCATATGTTAAAATTTGTATGTATTTAAAATGTATTTACAAATGTATTTAAATACAATTGATGTATTTTGTATTTAGTATCTAAATACATTCGTAAATATTTAGTATTTAGTATTTAAATACATTTCTCCCATGTATTTAGTATTTAGTATTTAAATACATTCAATGTATTTATTGCCCAGCTCTGCCCCTACCCCATCAATATTGGGGAACCTGTGGTAAATCGTTTTTTTTTTAGGGGTGAAAAACTTGTCATTTCCACCAAAAATGAAGGTAAACACATCAAAAACCATGTGAAAAACCTAGATTTCATGGAAAACCTAACCCCTAACCTAACCTAACATGAATATGTTATTACATTATCATTTGTATAATTTAGGTCTCGGGGGTACGGGGGTGGAGCCCCCGTAAAGATCACACATGACATTGATCGGCATCTTAGCGTCGGAAATTCAAAAATAAAAAATATAAAACCCTATACCGATCAATTTGTGATGCGTGATCTTTACGGGGACTCCGCCCCCGTACCCCCGAGACCTAAATTATACAAATTGGACACACGACATTTAAAGGGAGAACACCATGCGAGCGAAGAAAATCGAGGCTTGCTTCGTTATTTTCAAAACAAAGTGTGAAAATGCGAGCTGGAACGGGAGGGCACTGGTTACACTGGACAGCCATGTCGATTCTGAATTTGAACTGAAAACAGGAGATGAAGGATGAAGCAGGTCGGTCGTTGATTTGCTGGATTAGGTCACGTGACGAAATAGAGGCCTGTGATTGGTTACCTCAAAAAATGTTTGCATAGTTCGTCGCTAGATGGTGCCACCTCCTGTTATGGCGGCGATAGAATGCCCCTTCAAAAAAAAAAAAATTTCAACAAAATAACTCATAAACTAAGCATTTGCGACGGAAATGTTATTGATAAATGTTTTGTACCTGTTGAGACATTAATGTAGAACCCCCTCAAAATTGTCGGGAAACATTCTGGGCTGAAAAATAACTAATAGCATATTTTTTTTTATTTTATTCATCATAATTAAATTTTGTGGATGAAAAAATATTTTATTAAACAAAACAAAAAAACTATAAAAATAACAATATATCAGTTTAAGAAAGAGAATCTGACAAGTGAGCACCATCTTGGAACAAACTGGCAGTCTTTTCATTGCCAGTTAGTGTTTTAAAAAATTATAAAAGCAGGTTGTCAGATTGTGTTAATAGTCGGAAAATGGGTTAATTTTAAATTCATCTCGCGACTAAATAGTCCAACTATCGTTCAATGAGTTGTGAAAAATTTAATTTTTTTTTTACTCATTTGAAGTTACTGGAAATGAAGTGTTCAGACGACATTCTTAGTATGGGAATAAAGTGAATTTTGTTTTTATTTTGTTTCTAACGAAAATAATAGGAAAAAAACTATATAGGGCTATGGGTTGATTGCTTGTGCCCTCATCCGTTGGAAATTTCCAGCAGACTTCAGTGGAGGGTTACCGACAAAAGCCCTATGCTTTTTCGTTAGAGAGTTATGAATATGTAGGTCTTAAAGGACCTTTTTATATTTAATTGATTACGGTAATTTTAGCGTCGGGATTTTAGTAGCTTATATGTTAATGAAAAGAAATTGCCCCACCTTAATTTTGCTGGGTCCTTGGTTTGCTTCGATGTAGGGCGTTACGATCATTTTCGGTGTAGGGCCGCCACGATGGAGTTACGCGGCGAATTTACTGGAGGTAATTAATATAGGCAGTCACAACATAAACACTTTTAGGGTGTAGGCCTACCCTTTTCCTTTATATTTATTAAGTTTATTATAAGGAATTCACTCAGAACTTGAGGGAAGACTAAAGCACATCTTCCCTGTTTAAAGCGTTCGCTGCACATAAACAGCCCCGAGAGCCGTTCCTTGGTTCGCTTGTATTTTCATTATTATTTGCCGATCTAGCAAAATTTTGTTTGGTCTACTTCTCTGTGGTAAACTAAACAATAAATTGGGTTTTCTTGTTGCTATGTGAGGCTGATTCATACATACAGGTTCTTTGTACGTATGGCAATTATTTCATTCCCAATAGGCTATGTCGCCAATCCCGAGGCAATTTTGTATAGATATTTAATTCAATTAATTAATAATTTATATTTAATTATGAAATAAATGTACCACATATGATACCATGTTGTAAGGCATATAGTTTTTCCATATACTGGGGGGGGGGGGATTTGTATGTTATAGATCAAATTTTTTGACAAACTGTGTAAAACATGTAAAAAATGGATCTAAAGAATGAAGTAGAAATTTAGGAAGAGAGAGGTTACTCAAGACCTATTTAAATATGAAAGTTCAAGAGGCCAACTTCTCAAGTTTAGTTAAAGTTATGTCAATCAGTTTGACTCCCTTTAGGTATAGGAAATTTATGGAATTAAAGTAAAGTTATTAAGCATTTTAACTTTGCTCAGTTTGTGTAAGGTTTATAAGTCACCAGTCTTAATTTTTTCTTGTAAAAGTTTTCTGGCTTTCAAAGCAGTCTTTCTTTGAGGCCTGTTTGGTTTAGTCTGCGTTACATCAGGTACATTGAGAGATTCCTCTCCAATAGTATCCTGATCCATCCTTTGGGGTAATGGTTCTAATTTAGCCCCACACTCCAAAGGATATAGTAATGTGATATCTCTGGTGGTTTCACCAGTTGCTGTTTTCAGTTTTACAACCCTGGTAACTTCGTCTTCACCAGTTTTGAGTTCCAAGACTTTTCCCATTGACCAATGTTGTCTTGGTGTCTTGTCATGTATCAACACAATGTCCCCAATTTTGACTGAATCATTCCAATTTTGTTTTGTTCATTGTTTATGTCTTTCTCTAAGACTTGTTAAGTATTCTTCTCTCCATTTTGATATAAATTGAGTTTTGATTTGTGTCAAATGTTAGTATTTTGTGTTGAGTTCTTTGTGTCCTATTTCCAGTGGTGGGCGCGGTACCAAAATTTGGGGGTGCGTTACGCGGTACTGCGGTACCTCAGCATGCCCAGTGCGTTACGCGGTACTGCGGTACTTTTTCAGGTCCCCCTGGTGCGTTCCGCGGTACTGCGGTACTGCACACAAGAACAACAGAAGTAATAGCACATATTTTCAGAAATTGCATATCGGCGATTTCGCACCTGAACTTTCTGCCATAATGGCTAAAAATCGATCTTTGTCACAGAAATGTAACACACGTGCAACCGGCTCAAAAGCAAGCACTGCACTGAGGCGTTGTGATAGGATGGCAACGTAACATGTTCTGAACGAAAACTTAACGTGTCTAGAGTTAGGCTGATGCAACACACGCAGCATTCGTCTTACTGTACTCCTGTAATAAGGTTTACTTCAAAAAAAGTGTTAATTTTTTGAAAAGTCGTGTTTGTCGGTACCGCGGAAAGTACCGCGGGAAATTTGAATGCGGTAGCGGTACTGCTGTACTTTCAGCGATCCTTTGCGGTACTGCGTTATGCGGTACTGGTTTGGTAGTGCGGTAGTACCGCAGTACCGCAAAAAATACCGCAAGTGCCCAGCTTTGCCTATTTCCCAATCTGGATCCTCTGTACTGTTATGTTCAAATTCTGGTAACATGTTTACTGTTTCTCCCTTAATTAGATGGTTTGGTGTGAGAGGTTCTGGCTCATTAATACCATCTCCCACATAAGTTAATGGTCTGTTGTTGACAACATTTTCAATTTCTGACAAAATAGTCACGAGTTCAAAAAGTTGTAGATGTTTGGTCCCAATAGTCTTTTTAAGGCAGTTCTTTACAGTCTGTATGTTTCTTTCCCAAATGGAACCATACCATGGTGTATTAACAGGAATGTACTTCCAGGTTATATTGTGTTTGATTAAATGAGTTTGTACTGTTTCACTGTCACAAATCTGATGAATAATTCTTTCACCAGATTTGAAGTATGTGGCATTGTCTGACCATATAGTTTTGGGTACAGAATTGTGTGCACAAAATTGTCTGAAAGCAGCAATAAAAGCTTCTGCTGTCAGATCTTCTACTATGTCTAGACATATGGCACGTGTGGCAGCACAGGTGAAGAGTACAATGTACACTTTGTATTCCTTTGAATCCATTTTGTCTCCAAAACTCACATTTACCGCTCCAGTGTAGTCAATACCAGGGTTGCCAGATTGGGCTACAAGTAGTGGATTACGCTACTTTTCAAGAGAGTATGCTACTTATTTTTAATTTTGGGCTACTCGCTACCTTTTGGGCTACTTAAAATTGTTTGGGCTACAATCCGCTACTTTTCGGTTTCATTTCAATATTCAAATTATTTTTCGTAAATTAGTAATAATTTCTAAATTAAACAGAATATGCTAGTGCTACCAATAATAAATTGTTTTTATTCGAATCTAAGCTATTTCCAGACATCTATATTATTGTAATGAAATATAATACATTCCCAAATTTATCAAAATAATTTTAAAATTTATTATTTCAAATGTTATGTTTAAAGTTTAATCTAATTACATTTAGCGAATAGCGAATATCTTGAGCTCGAATTTATAGTTTACATGTATGTAACATGTTTAGCCTCGCTTAAAGTTAGATGCCTCATGGCAGAGCAGAGTTGCCAGATGCTTATTCTTCAGCTCAGTAATCTCTAGTCTAGATATGAACCAAATATTTCCTATTATTATTTAGTCATTTTATTTGGAGCAAATTCACTTTTATATAATATCTAGAAATTTTATTTGTCTCCAAAAAATCCTAATTAATATTTACAAAATTTTGTTCTGAGTATGTGGTACAATTGCCTCTCCGGGGCCGCCGCCCGCGGCGAAATGCGAATGAGGAATCAGTCAGCGTTAATTAGCTTCAGTGACGTGTTGTTGCAGATGTTTTATTCAGTGTTTTAAATCTGACAGTTTGCAAAATAAAGATAAAAAGTATACATGTATGGTTAATTGTTAAATTCAATTAAATGAGAGACCACTGTTTAATTTTTATTATTCAGATATCATACCCTTTAAAAGTACAATGAGTAAGTGGTCAAAGTATGATAAAAAGTTTGACAGCATGGCTGCGAGATCCTCAGTTTTCAAAATGGGTAAAAGAGATAAAAGATGATAATACGAAAGTTTTGTGTAAAGTGTGTAAGGGTAACATCCACCAAAACTAAGCTACGAAATAGGATGGGGCTGCATCTTCTTTCTTCAATATTGAGACTGAAAATGACGCTTGAAAAAACAAAATATTTGTTGCTATAATTTTTCTCCAACTAAGGCCATGCTGAACTATAATTCAAGTATATACGAGAATGAATTGAGTGAAGAAGAGAAAGAAATACTCGATACGTTGGAATTTTTAAGAATCACTTTGACTATGATATAAAAATCATGCTTTCTATATTTCCTGAGTTTTCAAAAATAAATTTCTTTATTGGGCTACTTTCTACCAAAATCCGCTACTTTTTCTAACTTTTGTGCTACTTTTTAAAAAATTGATCTGGCAACCCTGGTCAATACCCGTGGTTTCAAATGGCCGAGAATGTTACTCGTTCCACGGGTAGGTCTGGAGGGCTTGGGGTCTTAAAGGGTCGTGAATGGATACGTTTACAAGGAATGCATGTGTTTAAAATTTTCTTTGTTTCAGTTCTACCCTTTGGTAGCCAGTAAGTTTTTCTCAGCTCCGTCAGGGTTTGTGGGACCCCCATGTGGTGTATTTTGTTGTGGGTATCCCTGATGATGAGATTTGTGAAGTGATTTTTCCTTGGAAGAAGAATTGGGTGCTTAGAGTTGTAAGTCAAAGTTGACTTGTTAAGCCTTCCTTTACACCTTATCAGACCCTCTGTATCCAGGTACAGATTTAGATCCATGACAAGTGAAGGAATTCCTTTGTTTAATGGGTTACTGGACCTAAGATACTTCAACTCCTTGTCAAATTCTGAAGCTTGTATCTGTTTGAGCCAGTATTTATTTTGTTGCAGTTTCTGTTAAGTTAGAAAAGGCCTTCTGAGGACAGTGTTTGAGAAGGTAGCTATTGACAAACTTGCAGCAATAGACTGTAATTCTCAAGAGTTTGTTGAGGTCTGAATAATGGTGATAGTCAAATATAGGTTTGTCCTCAGTGATCTTTTCAGTTGTTGTAGAGTTGAGTGTGAGGTTAACTACTTTGGCTGGCCAAAGATCCTCACATGTTAGCCATTCGGGCCCTTCATACCAGATTTTATTTGTTTTCAACAGTTTGTAAGAGAGCCCTCTTGTCAAAAAGTCTGCAGGATTCTCTCTCGTTTTTATGTATCTAAATTTGATACCAAGGTTTGTGTTTGCAGTTTTGATTTCTGTTAGTCTGTTTTTCACAAATATGTTTTTGCAAGAAGTTGCATCTGTGTTGGTCACCCATGTCAGACAAATTTGACTGTCTGTCCATAAGTAAATGTTTGTTATGTCAACTTCTTTATACACTTGTGAAGAAAGTTGCTGTTTTAACTCCCAATGAGACAGCTAATAATTCAAGTTGTGGTACAGTTTTCTTTTGGTTTAAGGGAGCCACTTTTGCCTTTGAATAAACCAAGTTACTTTCATTTTCACTGTTAAATAGGCACAACACCCGTAAGCTTGTGTGCTGGCATCTGTAAAAATGTGTAGTGTTTGCGATTTCAATCTGTAGCCAGCACATCTTGGTACGTAGATGTCTTGAACTTTGTTCAAGTCTGTGGCTAATTTTTCCAATGAAGTTGGTCTTCCACTGAAAGTGGTTCATCCCAATCAATTTTCTTTTTCCATAAGTCTTGCAAAAGGATTTTGGATCTTATGGTTGCTGGTAAATATAATCCAATGGGGTCAAAAATTTTGGATGATTCTGAAAGCACTTGTCTTTTTGTATTGGCACTTGGATTTAAGTTATAACTCTTTGTGCAAAGAGTGTCATCGTGTTCGAATTCTGTTTTAAAAACCAAAGCATTCCAAGTGTTTTCGTGTAATTGTTTGGTTCATGTTCCCATTGTTGTCTTTTGTTATTTGTTCGTTTAATTTAGGAGAATTAGAAACCCATCTCTCAATCCAAAATTTCCTTGCTTTTATGGGTTGTGACATTTGGTAAATTTCAAGCAATTCCTCTTCAGTTACAGTGGAACCAATGAGGTTATCCACGTAAAAGTTTTGTTTTAAAAACTGAACTGTTAAGTCCTCTTGAAATAAGTTTAGGTGGTTTTTAATTGTTAAAGCAAGAATACTTGGAGAGCAATTTGCTCCAAAAATAATTACTTTAAATCTGTAGGTTTTGAAACCTTTGTTTAGTTTAGTTGTGGATGAGTCTTCTCTGTAAACTCCCCTGTGTGTTAAATAATGACAACCTCATTTTTTAAAGGGTTCATCAGTAACTTCTTCAATGAAGCCCCTTTCTATTTGTTCCTTGAATACGTTGTTGTATTGTTCTAAAAGATTGTCATTTTTTAGTTTTCTGTAATTTTTATACAGATGTGCCTTAGCTACTTTCAAATTGTCCATTATTTCTGGACAAGGTGTTTTCCAAGGCAGCTCTACATAGTATTGATTGTCTCTGTGTTGTAATGTATCCTTAAATTGTTCTGTCATCAATTGGTCTTCATGTGTAATTGTACTGTCCTTTATGCCAACTGATTCTAATAGTCACAACTGCTGTAACCCTTCATCCAATGTGGAATCATTTTCATTCAAATGATGTGGGATTATGACAGTGTTTTTGTAGTTCGAGTTTGTCACATAGTCAGAAATTTGTGACTGTGGTGATTTTGTTTTGCGTAATTTTGTTCATGTTCTGTGTTTTCTGTGTCAGTAGTAAGATGGTATTTAGTTATGTCACCCAAAGGAGCAATACCTGTGGGAGTTTGTATGGCTATTCCATCCCCAATTTTAATGATGCCTCTATGGACCAGATGAAGATAATCAGCCCCCATGAGCATATGTATATCATCAACTACATCTGCATTAAGGGTTTTATCAGCTATCGTGTATTTGGTTTGAAGTTGTAGCAAAGCTTGCTTTAACCCAGCTATTTGTATTTTTTCTTGTTCTACTTTGTCCACAACAACAACCTTAAGGGTTTGAAATGTTCCATCAAGAGTTAGTTATATTTGCAGTTTTAAAACTGGCTTGTACTGGGTTTTTATTGATAAATGATGAAATAGAGAGATCTTCATTTCCTTGTTGGTTCTGAAGTCCCAATTTTTCTATCAGTTGTTTGGTTACAAATGTTTGTTGTAAGCAGGTATCTAAAAGACACCTAACCTGTACTATTTGTCCCCTTTTGTTTTGGATTTCCAAGGTTGTGGTTAGTAAAAGAATTTTTGAATTGTGGTTAATGCTAGATGAACTGATATGCCCATTCATAGCATTCTGAGTTTGTTTTGGTTTGATTTGGGTGTTTGTTCATAATGTTTGTTAGTTTTTCCAATGTCTGTGTGTGTATTACACATAGGGGTAACATGGTCAAAACTGTTGCAAAACTTACAATTGTATTTCAAATTTGATTTGCAGTTGACTTTTGGTGCCCTGATCCAGTGCATTTTTTGCATAAGTTTAGTTGTTCACAACGTTTTGACCTTGCTGTAAAGTCTTTGTATTTGGACAATTTGTAGAATAATGTTCACTGCTAAAACAAAATTTGCATGGTGTGGGATTATACTCAAAAGTAGCTACATTAAAGTTTTGCAGAGTAGGAGTCTTTGAGTCTTCTGTCACTTTATTTTCTGCAAATTGAGTTTTGCGTTGTGTTTTGATGTAACTGGTAAGTGTTGAAATCTTTTGTTAGGTTTTTGGTTTTCTGCATTGTTGGTTTTTTCTTGTGCTGTGTTAAATTTTGGGAGTGTGTAACTTGATTTGTAAAGTGCAAGTACAGTTGGGAAATCTTCTCTTAGTTATTAAGGCTAGGGTATATGTCAGTTGTCCTCTGATGAAATATCTCTTTGACTTTAGAAGGGAGCTTTTCAAAAACAACAGCTTGAATGATCCAAGCTGTTTCTGCAATGTTTAAATTATTGTTTTTAAGTTGTCCCATGAGACATTCAAACTCACAGTAAAAGTCAAAGAGGTCACCATAGTTGTCTTTTGGGGTTCGCATGTTCATTACTTTAAGAGCCAAATCATGTATAATTTCATCCTTATTCATGTAATTTCTGTTAAGTAATTCTATTGCTCAGAATAAGAAGTACCTATGGCTGGTAGTGATTCCACTAATCTTAAGGCAGGGCCTTTCAGATAGTTCACTAAATAACTAAATTTATCAACATCTGTAATGTAGTTTTTATTACCTATAAGGCTATGAAATTTTTCAATAAAAGATTGAAATTTGGCTCTGTCACCCTCAAAAGTGGGTACTGCAAGTGTAGGCAATTTTGATTTTAGTTCATTGCCCTCAGCCATATTGGGAGGGCTAAATGAAGCATTTCTTATAGCTTCTAAGAAGCTTTCATTTGTGTTTTGTTTTTTGCACTCAAGTTGGTTTTGAATTTCAGAAATATAGTTGTTAATTTTTGTAATGTAATTTTCATTGTCAAGTAGGATGGTAGTATACTCATCATCTGTTAGTTCAATTGTGTCATCAATTTCTGTAATTATGTCCTCATCTAGTGTGAGAATTTCTTGTTTGTAACGAGTAATAGAATTTAATGTTGTTTCAAGATCATATCTTGTAGGTTCTTTTTGTTTGAAATCATTGTACAGTTTGGTGATGACACCTTTACGTGCTGATTTTTTCCTCATTAATTTTTTGTGGTTTTGAGATGGTGCCTAGCCCCAAGGTCTGTGTTTTTGTTTTCTTGGTCTGGGTTTTTTACCCTTTTGTCCAAGTCTTCCATAATTGTTGTTAGTGTTAAAGTTCTGAGTTTAATTTTATGATGTTGAGCGAGTTAAATTACTGTAATAAGTTTTTTATATAACCTGCACCACAGGTTAAATTAAAAATTCAGAATGTTTTTAGTTAGGATAGGCCTTGAGTGTAAAGAGGTAGGCCTATTATGTAAGGTAAAGTTAGGAGGGCCTACTAAATAGGCCCATTTGTTGGGCCTACCAAGTAGGCTTATGTTTGGGCCTATTATTTTATAGGACCTCAAATGAGTTAAGCCTGTTAAATTAACAAGGCTTAGTTTTGAGTTTGAAGAGTAGGACCTATTAAATAGGCTTAATGTTGCGGGCCTATTTTTTTAGGACCTAAAATAAGTTATGCCTGTTAAATGAACAAGCCTTTGTTTTCAGTTAGTGTAAATGTAAAGGAATCGGTTCCCAGTTGCATAGGCCACCATATGAAAAAACTATAGTGGGGTTACGGTTGAAATTGGGGTTAGGCCTAATGAGCTAAGCCTAGCCACTGCGTGTCAGTGTAAATTTTAGAGGGGTTAGTTCCCCATACACAGGGCCACCATCTGGAAAAACTATATAGGGCTATGGGTTGATTGCCTGTGCCCTCATCCGTTGGAAATTTCCAGCAGACTTCAGTGGAGGGTTACTGACAAAAGCCCTATGCTTTTTCGTTAGAGAGTTATGAATATGTAGGTCTTTAAAGGACCTTTTTATATTTAATTGATTACAGTAATTTTAGCGTCGGGATTTTAGTAGCTTATATGTTAATGAAAAGAAATTGCCCCACCTTAATTTTGCTGGGTCCTTGGTTTGCTTCGATGTAGGGCTACCACGATGGAGTTATGCGGCGAATTTACTGGAGGTAATTAATATAGGCAGTCACAACATAAACACTTTTAGGGTGTAGGCCTACCCTTTTCCTTTATATTTATTAAGTTTATTATAAGGAATTCACTCAGAACTTGAGGGAAGACTAAAGCACATCTTCCCTGTTTAAAGCGTTCGCTGCACATAAACAGCCCCGAGAGCCGTTCCTTGGTTCGCTTGTATTTTCATTATTATTTGCCGATCTAGCAAAATTTTGTTTGGTCTACTTCTCTGCGGTATACTAAACAATAAATTGGGTTTTCTTGTTGCTATGTGAGGCTGATTCATACATACAGGTTCTTTGTACGTATGGCAATTATTTCATTCCCAATAGGCTATGTCGCCAATCCCGAGGCAATTTTGTATAGATATTTAATTCAATTAATTAATAATTCATATTTAATTATGAAATAAATGTACCACATATGATACCATGTTGTAAGCGCATATAGTTTTTCCATAATAATAGTTCAAATAACTGCTTGTTTAACAGAGAGTTTGTTTGAGGGGTACCTTGTGAGAGCGAAGTGAGTGAAATATGGGTTTGTTTGGAACTTCAGTTATGGGAACTTATTTTGTTTTGGAGAGTAATTTTAAGAGTACAAAAATTATTTTATTTAATTTAATTTTAAAACAGAAAGGAGGGGCTCCCAGTTGCTGAGGGTATTTCTGACCAACCGAAAGGCAGATGGTTGTGCCGAAGCCAATAAAGAAAAACGAGCTCTGTATGTATGGTAAAAATAAAAATTGTAGCCTAAAATAATTGATTGCTAATTTAAGTAAAAGTTGTTCCAATAATTTTGTATGCGGAGCCTAACTTATAGGTCGTGACCTGTGGTTGATAAGTGGCCTGCTGAGGTTTTGTAATTGTTATAATTTGCCTGGGTACTTTCGCAGCTTCATGATTAAGTTAGAATTATCATTCTTTTGCTTGTTAAGTGAGAGACTTCCGCATTTATTGTGATGAGTTACCGTGAATAAATCTATAAATTTAGTGCCGCAAACTCTGAATGTTTTAGTGAACTCATTTCCCGAAAATCGATAATGGGTAAATGTGTCAAATACCCATCAAATTTCCAGAAAAGTTGGTTAAAAGATCCTTTATTTTCGAAGTGGCTTTTGGAAGTAAGACAATGTCAATAAAACCTTTTGAAGAGTTTGTGAAAGTGAAATTCGGTCCCATAAAACCGATCTAAAGATACATTCTGGTTCCATGAAATATAAACACAATTTTTCAAAAATAATTTTACACCCAAGTTTTAAAAAAAATATTCTTAAATAATGAAAATATTCTGACTAAATTTGATTTACAACTTGGTGTATTTGTTGATTGTCATGCATCAATTTAGTCCATAGACCATTTAAGTGATCTGTTGGAGTAAAAGCCAGTTACTTCAAACTGCGAGGGTATATGATTGTCAAATGCTACAATCACCAATATACAAAAATGAAAAGATTGAAACAAATTAAGAAAAGTGTATGAACTCGATAAAATTTTAAATCATTTATAAATAAAATACGATGCAAGTATAGCCTACCAAGCACCGTGTAATATATATATATATATATATATATATATATATATATATATATATATATATATAAATATAATGATGAATAAAACCACAAAGGAAAGGAAACACAGAATGGTGCTCAAGCGCTTTCGTCTAATGACATCCTCAGGAACACTGAAGTTCATAAAGAGTTACAGCCTTTACAGCATGGTTTTGAATGCTTTTTATTTCATTTGTGAAGCTGTAATAATGACTGAGTAATAAGCAATTAAAAACAGGGACAATTCTTGTGGTCACGCGGTATATTTTTTGCGTGTGTGTATGTTCTAAGATACTAAAAGAAGAACATAGTAAGGTTATCTTGTAGTTTAACTTTAACATTGCAAATTAATTAGTGGGCTGGGCTAGTAAATGATAGATGGAACTCAATGTTAAAAAATGCAGTCAGTCCCAGTCACCCATTTTGGTAGAAATAATGAAAATATTACTTATGAGAGGCAAGGAAACTGGTTAAAGGGTGACATTAAGAAAAAGATCTTGGCATTACAGTTAGTAGCGATCAAAAATTTTCTTAGCAGACTGTGGTTAGAGGCAATGTAGGACAACCAAGATTATCTAGCATTTCCCTTGACTATTATTCCTACCACTTTAGTAACCTAAGCTTCATCTTGTCGTACTCAACTCTGCAACCTCCACATAATTTATACATATTCTTGAATTTTCCTTTAAGTGCCCCAATTTTCCCTAGAGTACTTGTCCAGTCCCTATACTCATTTAAGTCAAGAATTTTCTCTTGACTTGAAATTACAGTGCAATCTCGAGAATCTGGAATTCTGAAATCTAGTTCTACCAGTTGTCCAGAAAATTTTCTCAAAATTCCAGATCTCTCTGAAATTTGGCAAACCATCCAAAATTTGAAAAGAGTGGGAGTTCACAGAATTGCCACTCTGGCATCCAGAGGCTAGGGTTGCTCACGTTCAGGGTTGGTACCCGAAAACCCAAACAAAAAATGCACCCAAAAACCCCTGACCAAAAACCCACATCAATCTATTTCTCATACACTTATTTTTAACTTGGGTAATTGTATACAATATCCCCCTCATCTCAATTTTATGAAATTGACTTCACAATTGATGTAAAACCTTTATTTATAGTATGTAATTACTTTATTTATTTTCAAAAACAAAAATAACCTAACCTAACCTAGAAAAATATATTTTTGACAAAAAGTGCATAACATGATGTTATTACATTATCATTGGTATAATTTAGGTCTCAGGGGTACGGGGGCAGAGCCAGAGCTGGGCAATAAATACATTGAATGTATTTAAATACTAAATACATGGGAGAAATGTATTTAAATACTAAATACATTTTACGAATGTATTTAGATACTAAATACAAAATACATCAATTGTATTTAAATACATTTGTAAATACATTTTAAATACATACAAATTTTAACATATGCATTCACTAATTCACTAAGCCATGCCACGCACACGATAAAGAAATCGACCGCTTTCGACTAAGAGTGGCACACAACTGATTGAACTGACATGTTGAAACATGAACCATGTTGTACTGTGCTAGTACAGAACATGTATTAAACCAGTAAAAGTATTTACATTTTTATATTTTGAGTATTTAAATACATTGTATTTAAATACTCATTAAAGTATTTAAATACTATATTTAAATACATGAAAAACAATGTATTTATAAATATAGTTCTAAATACACAAATGTATTTAAATACGTATTTAAATATTGCCCAGCTCTGGGCAGAGCTCCCGTAAAGGTCACGCATCACAAAGTGAACCCTATACCGATCAATTTGTGATGCATGATCTTTACGAGGGCTCCACCCCTGTACCCCCGAGACCTAAATTATACAAATGATAATGTAATAACATGTTAAGCTATGCACTTTTTTAGTCTTCATCTAGGGCACATGATGAACCAAGTTCTCAAAGTCGAAACCACACAAACAGAACGTCATAATTCTATCACAAACACGACCAAACTGAAGTATTACCTAAACTGAATCCAATTAAAAAAAAAAATAGCCAGAACAAAAACAAACAAACCAACCAACTAATTAAGTCCAGAGTAGTGAAAAAATAGCCCAATCAAAAAAATGTCATGTCAAATAGATATCATTAATTAAATAATATTTCCATAAATATGATCGACCAAAAATTTTTTTACTTAAAGGAAAGGTTTTATTTATTATTTTCTATGCATTGCAATAATTTTTATTAGAAACTGAGGTGAGGGGGATATTGTATACAATTACCTTAACTTGGCATTTTTTATAATGTGGTTATGCAATCATATATTAATAACTATAAACTATAATTAATGTGATAAGGCCAATATAAACTAAAATTTCCAGAAACTATTTATTTGACATGTTTCATTATGAACCTTATATCTAATACTGTATCTAATTTATCTATCTTCTAATTGGCTACCTATATCTAAAAATAAATCGTGTTTCTTTTCAGCTTCATAATTTAAATAATTTAAGTGGTACCTAATATTGATTACGGTATGGATCAGTATGTTCAGCATCTTTTGACCTTAGGTGGCGGTAGATTCAAACCAGTATTTCTGTCTTTTCTTTCCCTAACCTATTTCGCATTTTACTCCATATCAAGCCAAATGTTGAAAAAAATCTTTCCAATAAAAATGGAAAAATCTCCAGGGCCAGATGAAATGCATCCAATAGTCATAAAAGCTGCCAAAAAGAATATAGCACAGGCACTAGAAATTATTTTTAATAAATCATTGATGTGTACTGAAATTCCAGAGGATTGGAAGAAAGCAAATGTGGCTCCAATCTTTAAAAAAGGAAATAGAAACTTGGCAAAAAACTACAGACCCATCAGCCTCACCTCCATTATTTGCAAATTACTCGAAAGTATCATTAGAGGTAAAGTTACTGAGTTCCTTGAAGAGTGCAACCTTATAAATGATAGCCAGCATGGCTTTTGAAATGGAAGGTCCTGTCTAACCAACTTGATTGAATTTTATGATGGACTCCTATTGCATTTGGACAATAAAGAGCCAGTAGATATAGTATACTTAGATTTTGCAAAGGCATTTGATACTGTTCCTCATGCAAGATTGTTGGTAAAAGTTAGAGCCCATGGTATAAGAGGTCATATAGCTGATTGGATAGAAGAATGGCTGAGAAATAGAAAACAGAGAGTTCATCTAAATGGAAATAAGTCTACTTGGAGACCCGTATTGAGCGGAGTCCCACAGGGGTCTGTTCTGGGACCTCTGCTTTTTGTTGTCTATATAAATGATCTAGAGAAGGGCCTATCATGTAAAACCTCAAAATTTGCTGATGATACAAAATTAGGCCATAATGTTAAGTCAGTAGCAGGAGCAATGACAATACAAAAAGACTTAGACAGAGTAACAGCCTGGGCAGATAAGTGTGAGATGAAATTTAATGTTGATAAGTGCAAGGTTATGCATATTGGGCCAAAAAATCCAGAATTTGAATACAATATGAATGGAATTTGGATTAAAAATGATGATAAAGAGAAAGACTTGGGTGTCACTGTGACAAATGAACTTTAACCCTCAAATCACTGTATGGTAATCAGAAATAAAGCAAATGCTAGACTCAATCTCATGCAGAGACACATTGAATACAAATCACCCAATATTATAAAGCAACTATACATTTCATATGTGAGACCCCTCCTCAAATACTGCATTCAATTTAATAGTCCCTATTTGATACAAGATATTGAGAAACTGGAAAGAGTACAGAAATGAGTAACAAGAATGATCCCATCTCTAAGACAATTGACATATAAGAAGAGACTGGCGTATCTAAGCATGTTCTCATTAAAAAGGAGGAGGTTAAGGGGTGATATGATAGAGGTGTATAAAATGATAAAAGGGTTGGATAAGATAGATTTTGAGTCTCTTTTCATTAAAGATCACAATAATCAGACTAGAGGTCATAGTATGAAATTATTTAAGCCAAGATGTAGAACAAATTTAAGAAAACATAGTTTTACAAACAGAGTAATTAAGTTTTGGAACAGTCTGACAGAAGAAGTGGTGACTTCAGATATGCTTGATTCTTTCAAAAGAAGGTTGGGTAGTTTGATATCTGCAAGGGACATCTGGTGATGGTGTTTAAGCCCATTTTTATTGCATAAATGGTACTAGTTTATTTCATACCGTATATATTATGTGCATTTGGGTGATAGATCCCACAGCTCAACACAGGTGTTGTGGGATATAGGGAGGCAGCATCTTGGGTTAGGGGATACTCTCTGTCCTTACACACCCTATTTAAAGAGATTCCTCTGCCGAGTGGTGCCCCCCATAGTACTGCAAGGTATTGAAAAACTCATGATCTTCACTTGCCCCACAAACACCTTTAAATGGGAGACCCAAAATGGGTGCAAACACATTTCTACATTACTGTACAGTCTTTACAGCCACACCGACACTTTTCCTTTTAAGTATATATATTGTAATGTATATGGATGTAAATTGTGACTTGGTCCGCATTTGATATGGACCGTGACTTATTTTTGGTTGGCATGGTACTGGTATTGATGGGTACCATAATGAAATTGACTGGATCTTTGGATTTGATATATTTGCATGTCAGTTATAAATAGATATAGTGTGTAACATATTTGTGGATAGTAGCCTATTATGACTTTGATCCTCTGGATCCAGAGATTCTATCTTTAGTTTTAAATTGATAATTAATTAGTTTTAAATTGATACTTAATTAGTTTTGTAAAAATTGGTTATTGCCAATGTACAGGCAGTTTTTACATAGTGGAGCCACCTCGATGGGCCGAAGAGGCCCCTAGTGTGCCCACTATAAAAATTTCTTATGTTTCTTATGATCCAGAACTGGCTGGACAACTATGAATAGATCTCATAAATTTAGCAAAACCTAATAGTAACCTGGTCTCTCTTTTTTTTTTCTTTCATTACAATTTTCCACCAATTACTAGCTGATGTAGAGCTCACTATACTATCTTTGAATAATGAGGAGAAAAAATTAGTGCGTCTTTTAAGTGGAATGCATAATATCCTCCCATGTATTCTGAATTTATTTCAATCAGCTATTCTTCAGCCTCTTCCTCTTGAACTCTAGATATAGTATACTTAGATTTTGCAAAGGCATTTGATACTGCTCCTCATGCAAGATTGTTGGTAAAAGTTAGAGCCCATGGTATAAGAGGTCATATAGCTGATTGGATAGAAGAATGGCTGAGATAGAAAACAGAGAGTTCATCTAAATGGAATATAAGTCCTTAGACCCCTATTCAGCGGAGTCCCACAGGGGTCTGTTCTGGGACCTCTGCTTTTTGTCGTCTATATAAATGATCTAGAGAAGGGCCTATCATGTAAAACCTCAAAATTTGCTGATGATACAAAATTAGGCCATAATGTTAAGTCAGTAGCAGGAGCAATGACAATACAAAAGACTTAGACAGAGTAACAGCCTGGGCAGATAAGTGGGAGATGAAATTTAATGTTGATAAGTGCAAGGTTATGCATATTGGGCCAAAAAATCCAGAATTTGAATACAATATGAATGGAATTTGGATTAAAAATGATGATAAAGAGAAAGACTTGGGTGTCACTGTGACAAATGAACTTAAACCCTCAAATCACTGTATGGTAATCAGAAATAAAGCAAATGCTAGACTCAATCTCATGCAGACACACATTGAATACAAATCACCCAATATTATAAAGCAACTATACATTTCATATGTGAGACCCCTCCTCGAATACTGCATTCAATTTAATAGTCCCTATTTGATACAAGATATTGAAAAACTGGAAAGAGTACAGAAATGAGCAACAAGAATGATCCCATCTCTAAGACAATTGACATATAAGGAAAGACTGGCGTATCTAAGCATGTTCTCATTAAAAAGGTGGTGGTTAAGGGGTGATATGATAGAGGTGTATAAAATGATAAAAGGGTTGGATAAGATAGATTTTGAGTCTCTTTTCATTAAAGATCACAGTAATCAGACTAGAGGTCATAGTATGAAGTTATTTAAGCCAAGATGTAGAAAAAATTTAAGAAAACATAGTTTTACAAACAGTAATTAAGTTTTGGAACAGTCTGACAGAAGAAGTGGTGACTTCAGATACGCTTGATTCTTTCAAAAGAAGGTTGGATAGTTTGATGTCTGCAAGGGACATCTGGTGATGGTGTTTAAGCCCATTTTTATTGCATGAATGGTACTAGTTTATTTCATATATATTATGTGCATTTGGGTGATAGATCCCACAGCTCAACACAGGTGTTGTGGGATATAGGGAGGCAGCATCTTGGGTGAGGGATACTCTGTCCTTACACACCCTATTTAAAGAGATTCCTCTGCCGAGCGGTGCCCCCCATAGTACTGTGAGGTATTGAAAAACTCATGATCTTCACTTGCCCCACAAACACCTTTAAATGGGAGACCCAAAATGGGTGCACACACATTTCTACATTACTGTACAGTCTTTACAGCCACACCTACACTTTTCCTCTTAAGTATATATATTGTAATGTATATGGATGTAAATTGTGACTTGGTCCGCAATTGATATGGACCGTGACTTATTTTTGGTTGGCATGGTACTGGTATTGATGGGTACCATAATGAAATTGACTGGATTCTTTGGATTTGATATATTTGCATGTTAGTTATAAATAGATATAGTGTGTAACATATTTGTGGATAGTAGCCTATTATGACTTTGATCCTCTGAATCCAGAGATTCTGTCTTTAGTTTTAAATTGATAATTAATTAGTTTTAAATTTATAATTAATTAGTTTTGTAAAAATTGGTTGTTGCCAATGTACAGGCAGTTTTTACATAGTGGAGCCACCTCGATGGGCCAAAGTTGCCCCAAGTGTGCCCACTATAAAAATTTCTTATGTTCTTATGCACCTATTGTCCCTGTGTTAAAACCTAATAAGAGTGTTCATATTTGTGGGGACTACAAAGTAACTGCTAGTAAGACTATTCTAATAGATAAATATCTTATTCCTAATCCTGCTGATATTTTTAGTAAGTTAGCTGGTAATAAATACTTCTCTAAGCTGGATATGTCACAAGCCTATGCACAGCTGGAACTTGATGAAAAATCTAAGGATATCACAACTATAAATACTCACAAGGGTCTATTTCGTTATAATAGATTATCACTGCCCAACCCAAAAAAAATTTTTTGTTGCTGATTTAATTCTAAGACTGGTTTCTGGATAATATTGATGTGCTGATTTAAAAAATCACCTTAGATTTTGTCTATCACATCAGGTTTTCGTGCAATGCAATATGCCTATTTTGGGTGATCCATGAAGGGCGCTTATCAAAATTGATGATTTTTGAGACCTGTTAACAGCTGTTTTGCTGTTAAAATTTTATCTGTGGAATACACAAATCTCTGCATTAAATCTAAAGGTCATGTACAACATACTAAAATCTTGGGTATCTGTGATTTCCCCAGGTGTGAGCATGACGTCATGATCTGAGAGAGATTTCCCATTGGCGGAGTGAGAGCAGCTGGTTCTGCTAGTGATGTCAGTCTGTCCTGGTTGGATACAGCTGCAAAGTGTGTGATGTCATTGCCTGCTCGCCACATGATTGGGAGCGGCACAGAGTTACATGTGGGCAGCATTCAGTGATCCAATACTGCGGCAGTTATTTGCGATCAGTGGTGAGTGAAGGGTGCGTTGCAGCTTATCATCATGTCTGCTGTTCGAAGAAAGTGTTCAAACAGCCCAGATGTTTTCTGCTACATTTGTGGATGCTTTACATTACTAAAGCAGAGGATGAACATTACTGATTTCGTAAAAAAGGCATACGTGGCCTATTTTAAAGTTAAACTTGGAGATCAGGATAAGTCGTGGGCTCCTCACACTGTTTGCAAAACTTGTGTGGAACATTTACGACAATGGACAAATGGAAACAGAAAAGGTTTGAAGTTTGGCATTCCTATGGTATGGCGAGAGCCCAAAAATCATTCAGATGATTGCTACTTTTGCCTTGTGAAGACTTCTGGCTTCAATGCAAAGAATAAACACCATCTAAAGTATCCTAACCTAGATTCAGCAATCAGACCAATTTCTCACTCAGATGAAATTCCTGTTCCAATTTTCACAGACCTTCCAACACTCACAGAAGATGATGAAGATATGGAATTACCTGATGAGATCGAACGTGATATCACTGATGATGATTTTGAACAGCCTTCTTCATCAATGACACCTCAGCGATTTAATCAACTTGAGTTGAATGATTTAATTCGTGATCTCAGCCTTTCAAAAGAGTCATCAGAATTATTAGCTTCAAGATTGCACGAGAAAAATCTACTTCATCCTGGGACAAAAATAACATCTTATCGCAATAGGGAAAGAGAATTGTTGCAATATTTTGGTGCAGAGAAGGATTTGGTTTACTGCCATAATGTAGAAGGACTTTTGAATGCAATGGGTGTAACCTACTATAGCCCCAATGAATGGAGATTGTTTATAGACAGTTCAGAAAGAAGTTTAAAGTGTGTCTTGCTTCACAATGGGAATGAATATGGCGTGATTCCTATTGGTCATTCAGTGCATCTAAAAGAAGAATATGAAAACATAAAAATAGTGCTGGAGATGCTAAAATATGACGTTCATAAATGAGTGATTTGTGTTGACCTGAAAATGGTCAACTTTCTTCTTGGCCAACAAAGTGGTGACACAAAGTATCCATGTTTCTTGTGCTTATGGGATAGTCGCGCCAAAGCTGAACATTGGTTAAAGGAAAAGTGGCCACTAAGGCAAAATTTAAATGTAGGAGATAAAAATATTGTAAACGAGTCATTGGTGGATCGAGAAAAGATCATTTTTCCACCACTCCACATCAAACTTGGGATTATGAAGCAGTTTGTAAAAGCTTTGAATAAAGAAGGTGATTGCTTTAATTACATATGTGCAGCCTTTCCAGGTCTTAGTGATGAGAAGCTTAAAGCTGGTATATTCGATGGTCCCCAGATAAGAAAACTGATGAAAGATCCGCAGTTCAGTAACTCAATGACCAAAACGGAGGCAAGAGCTTGGAATGCTTTTGTGGCAGTAATTAAGAACTTCCTAGGAAACAAAAAGTCTGAAAATTATAAAGATCTTGTAAAGGATTTACTTGTAAACTTTCAGCAGTTGGGTTGCAACATGAGCATTAAAGTTCACTATCTCAACAGTCATCTGGATAGATTTCCAGAAAATCTTGGTGATGTAAGTGAAGAGCAAGGTGAAAGGTTCCACCAAGATATCAAAGTGATGGAAGAACGATACCAAGGAAGATGGGATACCCATATGATGGCTGACTATTGCTGGAGCCTGCAAAGAGATTGTCTTGACATCTCTCATTCTAGGAAGTCCTATAAGAGAAAATTTATCAGCACTGAAAAGTAAGAAAACAAGAAAAAGACAATGTTAAGAAAACTGGTCCCGTGCTTGCTTTAATATGGATTCATTTTTTGCTTATTTAAACACTTTTAATCACTTTAGTGTCAATATTACCATTGTATATTAAAGTTCACTCCCTGCACAATTGTTTACTTTCCATGCTGATTCTGCGTATGTAAAAACTTATTTTTTGAAAAGAAAAAAAATTGGCATAACCCTGCCAAAATGTGATATCTCCAAAATATCCGCATTTGATTGCTCGAAAACCTGACGTGATAGGCAAAAAATAAGGTGATTTTTTAAATCAACACAAAGTTACCTAAAAACAGGTGTTAGAATTAAATCAGCAAAATTGGTGTTGGGCAATGTTATGTTATGGTATTTCATCAGCTCCTGGCATTTTCCAAAGAACTATTATTCACATATTAGATGGAATTTCAGATATGGTATGTTACCTGGATGACATCCTTATAGTTGGAAAAACAGAAGCAGAACATATGTCTAGTCTAAGGACAGTTTTGCAGAAGTTAGCAGCTGCTGGTTTAACTCTGAATAAGGAAAAATGTATCTGGATAACTAATGAAATTTAGTATTTGGGATTTAAGATTGATTCATTAGGTCTGCATCCTACTAAGGATAAAGTTGATGCTATTTGTAAGGCTCCTGCACCTACTAATGTCACTCAGCTTCAAGCATATCTAGGCTTGCTTAATTTCTACAGGAAATTTCTACCAAATGCTGCTACTACATTGGAACCACTAAATAAATTACTCAGGAAAGACACTAAATGGAGTTGGGGTAAAGAGGAACAATCTAGTTTTCAACAGTCAAAGGAGCTCTTACTCAATTCTCATGTTTTAGTGCAGTTTGATCCTAAACTACCTATAGTTGTAACTGCTGATAGCAGCTCATATGGCATTGGAGCAGTACTTGCTCACAATATTAACGTGGAAGAAAGACCTATATGGGTCATTCCATTCAAGTCAGCCACCTAAAATACTTGCCCCTTTCAATTTTGCTCATACTTGGCACAATAGCAGATATACATGCCAAACTTAAATTCCCAAATTATTAGAGCTGACTGACCTTTGGTTACTGAGATACAAGGTCACAAAGTTATGACATTTTGACCTTTTTTGCGTTAAATGACTATTTTCAAAAAGGTGTAACTAAAAAACTATTAAAGCTAGAGCATTGATTTTGGTCTCATTTTAAAGCTCTTTAGTAGCCCCTTGTTTATTGTATCTTGTTAAATATCTCTACTGTGAAAAATAAAAAAATCCCTTCAAAAGTTGACCTTTGACCTTGAATAAAAAAAAAATACCTTCTAAAAAATTCAATTTTTTTACATTAATACCTTGAGTCATGTACAACAAAATCCCAAGAAGCTGTAAGTGGCTGATAACTAGTTCAATGTATAAAAAATAATGAATTCAAGCAACATTTTGAAAAAAGTCATTTTATACAAAAATTGTCAAAAAGTCATGACTTTGTGACCTTGTATGTCAGTAACCATTTTTGTCTAAGGTCAGCTCAATCTCTTACAAATACAACCCATATCTACATACTATCTGCAGCCTTCTACAAACAAGCAAATGCTTATTTTTAAATATTTGTTCTTTACCCACCTCACCTGTATGTTGTGCATGTATGTGATGGTTTTCAGTAGTTGACAAGATTCTTGTGGGCCACCCAATTTATTGTGATTTCTAGAAGAGAAAACAATTTTTAATGTATACCTAGATAGCTACCTAATTAACAAATACAAGTAACATATTAAAATGTACATACAATATGTATAGGTATAGTGCTCATTGATTTCCATTTATCACAACTTAAAATGTATGCAGTGTATATATAGTTACATGACCATTTTAATTTTGAATTCTTACCTTTCTGTGCTGTAGATCTGCCAAAGCTTTGGATGCCTTCAAAGTAACTTCTTTGCAAATCCTGTATGTTCGTCCATTAGTAGTAGATGCCTCAACTTGTGTTAGAATATCTGAATATGGTAAGATTAATTCATCTGGTCGACCAGGATACACAAATGATGGGTTTGGGCCATGAGGATGAAGGAATGTGACTTTTACTTCTCTATTCTCTGGTATCTTTTCCAGCACATATGCCACCCACCAATGGCCATCATATGCAGCAGTAACAAAACCATGTATTTTCTCCTCAGTCACAACTTCTTCCTTTTCAGTAACTTTCTCAATATTTGAATAATCTGATAATGAATAATGTTTAACCTTAAGAGAAGTCAATGAAACTGGCTGTAAATGGTGTAATTTCTGTGTACCAGCAATAGTCCTTGCAGTTGAGTGTCTTTCTTGGAGAAGTTGGCTTTCCTCTTCATGCTCTTTATTGGTTGAAAAATGACATTTTATATTTACAATATTTTCACTTGCAAATGTATATAACTGTTCTGCAGTAAGGATCTGTTCATCATAAGGTCGTTGTAGACTAGCTTTTGCAGCTAATCTCTTAACTGTGCCTCCAACACCATCACAGGGTCCCTTTCCATGACTTGTTGCAAAAAAATTCCATTCTGCCTCAATTCCAAAATCATCTCTGTGATGGCAAAGATTCAAAAAGTTTTTGCAGTTCTTATACTGTCCTGCACACCCATCTGAAAAGTAAATTATTTTGTGGATGGAACCGATGGATGAGATATTATCTTTTAGGAATTTTATCAGATGCTTTTGAAACAAATGTACAGCAACTGTGTTATGGATGTTACACTCTGAAATAATAACAAAGCTAAGGTGAGCAATCTCATCTTCCTTTTTATAGTAAATAACAAATGGATGTAGAGTAGCCATCTCATTGTTCCAGTGAAAGCTCTGAACCTCATCTTGAAGAATAAAGGAATAATTTTCAGCAAAATCACACACAGCAAGGACCTCACCATCTTTCAAAGACATTTTTGTTTCACGGTAATAAGTTGCTTGCATCTTTGTCTTGAAGTCATGTATCTGGTATTCTTTCAGTTGGTTACAGAATTGGTCAATATATTCATCTGTATTCAGTTCTACTGATTCAAGATTTGACCGATCTGTATTGGTCCACTTTTTAAAATTTATGATATCAATGAAGTTGTTTGTAAATATGTCCAGTAGTCTGTTTTTTAAATCTGATGGATCTCCACATTGTTCACATTGTCTGAGGCAGCATTTCTGTGAGGCAGGATTGCATTCCATAAAGGCAACACAATGACGTACATTCTTAATAGGTGTGTCATCATTTGCAGTTAGTTTTTCTAATTCAGCTCCTACAAACATAAGTTTGGCATTCTGATGAATTGTACAGACACATACTGAGTGAGTTCCTGTTGCTCCAGCAATAACACACTGCTTTGGACGCAATTCTGCAAATTTACTGAATCCCACCTTAACCAAAGGATTTCTTTCTTTGAAAATATGATAGGCTTCTTTTAAATTGCAAAGTAAAAGATGCTTTTGCAAATGTATCCTTCCTCTTTCATTGTCAATGATACTACAATAGTCTTTCTTTCCTGGCATTGTTCTACTGATGTCTTCTGAAAGATAAAATGCTTTAATAGCGTCAACAGTATCCTGTTTAATTCTTTTCCCACCCTTTGGATTTGGGTCTGAAAGGACACCTTTTTCTTCAACTATTTTTTTAGCAATAGATGCTGTATGCCTTGTTGTGTTAAATTCTGAAGCAATTTTCCTAATGCTCCAACTTTTGGGCAATACAGTGAGGATTTTTATTTTATCACTTCTTTTAGTATTTTCATTTTTGAATTTTTCCTTGAGTTGATTTATTATTTCTAAACAGTCTACATCTCCAGATGGCTCCTTAAATTGTGAGTCAGAAATCTCTTTTCCTGCAACTGTTTCCATTCTCTTCTTAACTGTCTCTGTCACCTTGCTTAGTTTTTTAGCTCCATATGACTTTTGCTCTACAAGCTTTCTCTTTTTTATGGGTGATTCACCAATTGAAACAAAAGAAGCATTCAAAGTACACATCTCATGGTTTTGCTCTGAAGTTGATGCATCACTATTGTCAACATTTTCAATTTTCTCAAGATCTTCAGGTGGTTCACTACTACAAGAAGAATCATCATTTATGTCTGAATTCAAAGTGCCTATTCCTTTCTCAGGCAAGGACTCAAGATGTTCTCTACACTGCTTACAAAGTCTGTGATGTAGTGTTAAGTGCAGATCGGGAAACTTATTTACAAGTTCCTGTGGTACAATTCTCAAACTCTTCTTTCGACACTGACCTTTGTGACGCAGCAAAGGATCAGCACACTTCTGTTTCAGTTTTAAATGTTCCATGTTTGTACTCTGAAATCACAAAAGCACAAAGAAAATCCTGAAAAGAAAACAATGAACAATTAATGAATTATTAAATAAATTTTTATACATGTATTTAGTAAAAATAAATTAACTTTAACTTGAAGTCAGGAGTCAACTCTGTAAAGTTGACAGTACTTATATACTAGTTGGGCCTTTGGATCAGCGCTACTCCAGTAGATTTGGGGCTGTCGAGGGGTTTAACCCTGGTTGTCTTTTAAAAGACTTCTTTTGGCACAGGTCACAAAAAGGTTTTTGAACTAATAATGTTAAGTTGAACTAAGTCTTCACTGACACTATATCAGAACAGAACTTTTAAATAAATGAACTGACAAAAAAAATCTAAAATTGAAGAATGATGCCAACTTCATTTATTTTTTATACATTGAACTAGTTATCAGCCACTTACAGCTTCTTGGGATTTTGTTGTACATGACTCAAGGTATTAATGTAAAAAAATTGAATTTTTTAGGAGAAGGTTTTTTTTTTTATTCAAGGTCAAAGGTCAACTTTTGAAGGGATTTTTTTATTTTTCACAGTAGAGATATTTAACAAGAGACAATAAACTAGGGGCTACTGAAGAGCTTTAAAATGAGACCAAAATCAATGCTCTAGCTTTAATAGTGTTTTAGTTACACCGTTTTGAAAATAGTCATTTAACACAAAAAAGGTCAAAATGTCACAACTTTGTGACCTTGTATCTCAGTAACCAAAGGTCAGTCAGCTCTAATAATTTGGGAATTTAAGTTTGGCATGTATATCTGCTATTGTGCCAAGTATGAGCAAAATTGAAAGTGGTGAGTGCAAAAAGTGCCATTTTGTGGCTGAGTTGACATGGAATGACCCCTTTCTTTTGTTTCCCACACACTAAATACAACAGAGAGGAATTATTCACAGGTAGAACGTGAAGCATTAGCCCTAATCTTCGCAGTAAGAAAGTTTCATTTTTACTTGTGGGGTCAGCAGTTTACCTTAGTGACTGATCATAAACGATTGTTAGGGTTGTTTGCTCCTAATAAACAAATTCCTCTCTTGGCTGCAGGATGAATACAACATTGGGCTCTCATGCTACAAGCCTATTCTTTCAATGTAGTGCACCAGTCAGGTAAGCATTTGGGTAATGCTGATGCTTTAAGCTGGTTACCTTTAGATGCTTCCATTGAATGTGTCTCAATTCCAGCTGAATGGGTTCACTTAGTTGAATTTGTAGGGACAACACCAGTTACAGTTATGATTATTGCTCAGTGGACTAAATCTGATCCTATTTTGTCTCATGTTTATCAGATGGTCTCTAGTGGTTGGCCTATGAAGGTGGACAGTTCTTACCAACATTTCCACCAAAGACGCACAGAGTTGTCTATTCAGGATGGATGTGTCCTTTGGTGGTCTTGGGTTCTTATCCCAGACCTGGGCAAGTCTCTTTTGCTTAAAGAACTTCATTCCAATCATATGGGTGCTACTCATGTGAAGGAACTAGATAGGGATCTAGTCAACAATGACCATCTAGTCCCTTGCTTCTCAAAGGGTGGCTATAGTAAATTTAGGGAGTTTTTAGGCTCAATAAAGTGGGATAATGAATTTGCCAATAAAAATGCTATTGAGATGTGGTCTAGATTCAAAGAAATTTTAGAGGATGTACAGTTGCCCGCATATGTAATGTTCCTTGCCTCACAGGTGACTCCGTACATGTGGCAATGCCACAGTGATAGTCAAGGTACCCCATCTGGGTGAAGGTGGGACAACTGAGTCCAACAACATATAGCACAGACTCATGACTCAGAAGTCATGGAGGGAAAAGGGCAGCTTGAAATTGGAACTGTATAGATATGAGCAAGGCTTGATGGCAGATATCTTCATGATCTATGATTAGCGATGGTTGTGGAATTATCCTGGACCCCCATGGAGGTGCCCTTTTTTGGCTCTGAGTTCCTGCTCCTTAAATGTTCTCTGCATGGCACTGGGCATCACATGTAGAACCATCCTGAATTTTGCTTTCTACGACCAGTTGCTTTGTATTACACAAAAAGGGGTGGCTATGCAAGATGAAATGGCCCCAATCCAATGAAATGAGAACCAGTAGTGGTAGTTCAGTTCTATTTTATGAGCAGTCATACATGCTGTTTCTACATCTGAATCTCCTTTTTAAAAAGGGCACTTTTTATACTCCTGTGAACAGTTTGTTCTTTGTTTTTGTACTGAACAGTTGATTCTTGGCTTTAATATTGTGAGCCATCTATTTTGGCTTTTGTACTGAATAATATTTTTTTTTATTGAAGTTATTATATAGTTATTCTCTTTATTTTTTTATTTTTTTGTTATTATTTACTGGAATGGTTATTTATGATGGCTTCCACCATGCAGGTACAATGGTACATTAAGTTTATTTCTGTATATATGCATAGCTGTATGCTTTATGAATGAGTGAATTAGTTGGTAATTTATTTTGATTGCATTAGAGTTTTGTTTAAAGTAATGATTGTAGGCCCAATTTCTCTGTACATAGTAGGCCTTAAATTGCCTTTTGCCAGTACAGCATTATTTTTTATGACTAAATTAGCCATTTTGTTAAATAAACTTAGTCATTTTAGATTAGTTTTAATGCTTCCTACAACCCTGGTGATTGCTTTACCTACTCCGAATTTTGGTTACAAGTTCATTAGCCTAATTGGTGAATATAATAGTTCAGTTTACTTTTGAAAATCTTTAATTATTTACTCAGGAATTAACGGTTTCCACCATCACTATATGACCTTAAAATTTGACCAACATTTTTACTGTGACAGCTTTTCAGCTTCTTATCTGACATTACAGTTGCTAAATCCATTAGTGATAGTAAGAACTGTGATGACTTGAATTATCCTGCTCTCTGATGCATTTTCTAGTGGTATTGATCCTACTGAGCTTGAGGAATTAAAGCTTTTGCACCATTCAGTGCCTGAGGGAAGTTTTCCACTTCAACCTCTGTGCTATATAAGGGGCATTCCAGGACAGATCACCCAAAAATTAAAAAATTTGCCATCACTCTGACCTGGATTTTAATGAAAATTGACATATGGGGTTCTTCTGGGTATTGATTTCACTGGTTCAAATAAAAAAGTTCTATGCCCCATAGTTTTTGAGATATGGGCCCCAAAAATCTTGGGGGGCCCCACTTTACCACCTAACTTTAATGGGCAATAACTCCCAAACATCTTGTAGACCTATAAAACTATACATTTTTAGAATCAGCATGAAGAGATCTATTAAATGATGCCACATTCAAATGTGTAGAACAATAATGAAAATTTTCCCCCCTTTTTTTTATTTTTATTTTTGACCCCCACCCCCGTCCTAGACAGTGAAATCCCAAAAAAAATTTTTCATTTATTAAACTTCCATTAATTGTTAAAAGATACAAACAATAAAAAACGTGGGTATCAAGTTGTAAGATATTTTAAAAATTATTGAAAAAAATATGTACATTGACATTTGTACATTGTACATTGAAATTTTGACATTTTTACGCAGACTAAAATAGAGAACTACAAATGATATATTTACATCCTATGTATAACTCATATTCACACAGTCTCTCTCTCAAATGTTTGTTAATTATGCTTATTTTTATTACAGATGTGCTTATTTTGAGTCAAATCATCTTATTTTTGAGATTTACAGTTGTGTATTTCTAATGATGAAAAATGGTTAGATACTGCACATGATCCTTTACAAAAACATAAGAAAAAGATACATAAGGATATAAGAACCATCAGCCAATCACTTTATGATCGATGTAAATGGAAACTACAAAGGAATACTGTACTATGTAGCAACTGTAGAAAATTATTGACCCAGAGACCAGAGTTGCTATCAACATCACAAAGTGAAGAGTCTGATCACAATCAGTCTTCTGAGAATGTTATTTCAGAAAGTGATGAATATGATCCAAGTATATCAAGTAATGCCAAAGAAGAGATTTCTCAAGTTCTAGAAAGTCTGCTGTGACTCCAGTGAAGAAGCATAAGTACAGGGTGTCCATAAATGTTTACCCTGAAAACAGTATGCTCTCATGTTTTAATGATGAATCTTACATACATTTTCTTTTTACAGGTGATCTCATACACGCATAGAGTTTCTGTGCTGAAAACAGTATGCTCTCATGTTTTAATGACGAATCTTGCATCCATTTTCTTTTTACAGGTGATCTCATACACGCATAGAGTTTCTGTGCTGGTGTGTTTTGTCTACCACATTCGCCGCTAGGAGCACTGTAGTAGCTGTTCAGTTAAGATGGCATCTGTGACAGAGAAGGCACAATGTGTTGTGTGGCTTGCAGAAACAAAATCTCCTGTCAGTGTTCAGTGAAGGTTCAGAACAAAGTATGGAAAGAATCCACCTGATGTGAAGTTAATTAAGTCGTAGATGAAAAAATTCTTGGAAACATGGAAAAGGGAAAGAGCAGTGGTAGACCATCAGCTTCCAATGGGATGGTGGAAAACATTCAAACTGCTTTCACACAGTCACCAAGGAAATTGGTGAGACAAGCTTCATGCCAACTAAAGATACTGAAGTCTATGGTGCACAAGGTGTTACACAAACGTTTGAAGTTACATGCCTACAAGGTACAAATTGTTCAAGAACTGAAGCCTGATGACTGTCCAAAACATGAACAATTTGCTATTGACATTTTGAACAGCATTGATGAGGATAATGACTTCTTGTTGTGTGTCTGCTTTTCAGACGAGGCTACATTTCATCTTAGTGGTAGAGTCAACAGACACAATGTGCATATTTAGGGATTGGAAAACCCACATGGGGCAGTCCAAAGATCAATGTCTGGTGTGGACTAATGCATGACCAGATAATTGGTCCTTTCTTCTTTGCTGAGAACACTGTTTCTGCAACTGTGTGCCTGGATATGCTCACCAATTATGCCATCCCCCAGCTGCAGGACAGGCAGCCAACTGTCATCTTCTAACAAGATGGGGCACCCTCTCATTGGGCGCATGTTGTTCGTGAAACTCTCAACGCAACATTTCCAAATCGATGGATTGGCAGGGATGGGCCAATCCCATGGCCCCCAAGATCACCAGATATTACCCTGCTGGATTTCTTTCTCTGGGGTCATGTTAAAGATTTGGTTTATGCAACAGTTGTTCCAGATATCAGGACATTGCTAGAACACATTATGGATGCAATTGCAACAGTTCACCCACAAATGTTGGAAAATGCGTGGCATGAGTGTGAATACTGTTTAGACATTTTACGTGCCACTAGGGGTGCACATGTGGAAGCTTATTAAGTTCATTAACTATGTATCAAAACTTTGTACGGGTATGTTTATCTACTTATGATTAAAACTGTTTGAATACAAGTGTTTATTTAAAAGTTATAGCATGCTTTAATCAGGGTAATCATTTATGGACACCCTGTGTTTAATGATAGGTACTTTTTATATTTATAATTTTTTATTTGTATTATTTATTTATAATGCATTTACTTTCAAGACAGTTTTTCAGCAGTTGCTGAAAAACTTAATGAAATTAATATGTTGACATATTAATTATTATTGTCCATATATATCAAATAGTCAAATATTTATTAATTAAAAAATTTCAGATGGTTTGGGTTCCTCAAGAAAAGAAGCAAAAGCTATTCAAACAATAGAAAAAGCATGTTGTTCTTTAAAAAAAAAGCTAGAAACAAGTTTAGAAATTGAGATCCCAAGCCCATCAAAAGCTACAAAGTTCAATCATGAAACTCAAAGGTATGAATTTTAAAAGATACGCTATTATTAAGTACCGTACGAATATGCCTAAACTAAAACTGAAGCATAAAAACAAAATGTAGGTATTCACCTTTGATAGTAGAAACTAGAAGCACAGCTCCCTAATAGTCCAGGCAATCTAGAGCAAAAATAGCTTCAACCTGGGCAAAATTGCTTCAGAAGCTTTCTAAACTGTTTCTAGCTCAGGAACCATTGCAGAATAACATATCCAAAATCTGACAAAATTGGACCCCAGGAACACCCCCAAAAATGAAATTAAAAATGGCGGACTGGCAGTTTCCTATGAAATACAATAAATTTTAATTTCGCTTTGTAGAGAGAGTTATGACGTTTTTCTTGATCAGTAAAATGTTTTAAAACACATTTTTGTTTCTAAATTAACCTATATGACACTAAAAATTGTATTAGGTGGCTAGTATTAAACTATGACGTCACGTAATGTAAATAAAATATACTGTATGGAGTGTATGTGAGAATGGACATTGCTACATCTTTATAAACTTATATTATATACAACTCTTTAATTCCTAACCCACTATCAAATCTGCGTATTTGTGCTTGTCATTTTCTTTAAAACTGTTATTATGTACTTCTTTTAAATACTGCAACACAGTTTATTAATTTGTGTTTTCTGTTTCAGACTGACTCGGTGTGCATCCGCCTTCAAGAATGCAGACCCCTGAAGAATTGTGCGTGATTTGTAAGGAGAAATTGGACAGCGGACAGGAAGTGGTTCACATCTCGCAAAAAGGAGCAGATGGTATAAATGCATCCAGCCGCAGCCGTGGAAGCGATGTTGTTGCAACAGCTGGAATAAGTGTTCACGTTGTATGTAGGAAAAGGTTTACGGATAAAAAGACCATTGAAATAAAGAAGCGACAGACCGCAGCCGAGGCAATACCAAGGAAAAGTGCTCGTTTTCATGAATACGCATTTTCCAGTGCTACTCACTGTTTGTTTTGTGATACCTTTGTGGACTTTTTTTCCAAACAAACCAAAATCAGAGCATGTCAAAATAAGAACTACAGAGTTCTCCGAAACCATAAAAAGGTGCTGTGAAAGCCGCTGCGATGAATGGTCGTTTAATGTAAAAGGCCATCTGGAGTATTATCTTCGTGATCTTCCTGCTGCAGATTGTGTCTACCATCACACCTGCAGCGTAAATTTTCGAAGTGGAAAAAACATTCCTCGCGCATACTCCGACGATCATGATTCGAAGAAAGGGAGACCAACTAATGAAGAGCAACATCAAGCATTCCTTCAGACCTGTGCTTACCTGGAAGAGAATGATGATGAACAACTGTTGATTGGAGACCTAATTTCCAAAATGGAGGAATATCTTCAAGGAAGTCAGAGCTCTGTCTACGAACGCAGGCACATGAAGAGAAAGCTTTTAGAACGTTACGGAGACAAGGTCATAATATCAGGTGAAAGTGGGAAGGCAGATGTAGTAACACTATGAGAGACAGCTAATGAAATTCTTATAGATTATCACAAAAAGTCGAAAGAATGTGATATAGATATAGAGATACAGAAGATTTACCTAGTAGAAGCTGCTGCAAAAATAATCAGAAGTGATATCAAGTCTGTCGACTCGCCTAGAAAAGATGTGTATCCATCTCCAAATGACATCACTGCAGAAAGTGCTCTTGATTACATTCCCAACAGTCTGAAATTGCTATTATCAAAAGCATTTGCGGGACAGGATGCTTCAAGAAAAATAGGTGCAATTGGGCAGAGCATTATGCAAGCAACCCGTCCTAGAGGATTACTATGTCCACTACAGATCGGTTTGTCGGTTCAGCTACACCACAACTTTAGGTCAAGGTACCTTATTGACGTTCTCCATCAGCTGGGTTACTGTTCGTCGTATGCAGAAGTAACAAGATTCGAAAGAAACGCGGCGCTGGCAAGTGGGTCTGGCTCTTTTACTGTTGATGAAAACACTGCAGTCCTTCTAGCAGCAGATAATGTCGATCATGATGTCTGCACTTTGGATGGGAAGAATACCTTTCATGGAATGGGTATGATTGCCACAATAACTCCGAAGATCAAGATCCACCCTTCTATTCACAGGCGTAATGTTGGTGACAATGACATTAAGAAGATTGCAACCGTTGACATTAGGGAATATAGACACGCGAGAAGCATGTTGAGGGACATCTCATTCCGCAAACTTCCAGTACCCACTGCCACCATAAGTCGACTTAGTCTTCTCTGGCAGATATCTTCAGCAGAAAGATCAGATCCAAGTTGGTCCGGAACAATGCAGGCAATTCACGGTGGATCAAGTGTCTCACATCCAGGTGTGGCATCGATCACATTCCTTCCCATCATAGATATGTCGCCAACTGACATGACCTGCATATTTTCGACATTACTATATTTGAGCAAGATAGCACACGATCAAAAAGTCCTATGCATTATTACCTTTGATCAGCCTTTGTTCTGGAAAGCTTCCCAAATCATCAATGAACAGAGAGACCTGCAGGACATTGTTTTAATGCTGGGATCATTTCACACACTGATGAATCTTTTGGGAGCAGTCGGTACTCTTATGAATGGTTCAGGATTGTCTGAAGTACTTCAAGAAATATACGGACCAAATGCCGTGCAACACATGATGTCTGGAAAAGCTGTTTCAAGAGCGATACGTGGTCATATGATAGTAGATGCAGCTCTTAGTACCTTACTAGTCACAGACGTTTTCCCTCGTAATGAAGATGGAACTCCTCATGACCTCCATAAGGAAGCTTGTGACCTGCTCGACGATGTTATGACCGCCAAACAATCAGCTGAGGATATGGAATCTTCGAATGCATTGTCTCAGATTGCTACCACTTTGGATGCGAAGAAAACTGACCTACAATCTACTTCGCAAACAAGTCAACTCTGGTTGGAATATCAGCGAATGATCAACATTGCACGTTAGGGTGCATCAAATTTCCCATGATTTTTCAAAAAGTTTTATTTCAATCTGTCCCTATGATTACTGTGTTCCAATGCCTGAAATAGCACATTTGGTCAAATTTCAAAGATTTATGTCGTCATCTAGGGGGTCCACATCATTGATGCAATATTTAGTATTGGAGTTAAACTGACCAAAAATTAAACATTTTATATCCCAGTTTCCGTGTTTGCAAAAGTATCAGAACCAGTAAAATGTATTAAATAATCAAAACAGGGATACATTACATTGATTTCTACATTACATTCTGACATCTGACATTACATTCTGGTTTATACATTACATTATTGATACTATACATTATTGGTAATACAAGCAAGTCAAAGTCAAAAGAACACTACTTTAATAAAAAATGTTCAAGAACTGTAAATGAACATGAACATGAACAATTAGTTTAGTCTCTAGTTTTCCTCTTTCGAAGATTAGGAAGCTTCTTTCTGTCAGATTCAACAACTTGTAGAACATTTTGGTAATGTTCTGATCTGGCAGCCATGAGGAAATCAGAACTTAGCTTCACCCCACACTCAGTCTGATCATTTATGACATTAACTGCTGAGATGTGTTCTCTGGATGTTTGAAAGGAAGCTAATTCTGGCCAATTTTCGATATTATGAGTCAGGAAAGAACTGTCAAGTTCCAGAACAGAGAAAATGTACCATGAATCTCCGTTGATTAAGTCGCCAAGCTTTGTCGTGCTGGAAATGGAGTTTGGAAATTTGGGTTTCCCAAATCCCGTACCAAATTGATGTTGTGGTAAAGATGCTTGATCTTGTGCTGGCTTTACTGCTATAAGTTTCTCAGCCAGATAGCGGCATTCAGCTTCAGGGACTGCATCATTAAAGAGTGTGAGAGGTACCATCTCAGCAGTCAGGTACCATAGGTGATGCTTGAGAGCTTTTATCGCACTAGATGATATGCTGGGGCTGAGTTTTTCATATCTGAGGATGTCTTGGTAAAGACAGAGGTCATTCCATGGAGCCTCGACCGCGCTTGAACAGGTGATCCACCACCAGCTGTACAGAAGCAAACAAAGTTGACAAACTCACGCAGTTTGGGTCGTGCTTCCGTGGTAATGGTTCCAGAGGGAAGAGAGCTGATCTGCTCCTCCAGCAGCACCATCTTAATGGAGTAGAGAAGCTTGGCCATCCACCTAGCCTTGTGTACAGCACAGGATGTTGAAATGAAAACTCTCTACTTGTCCCATCCAAGTAGAGCAAATAAAGATCAGAAAATTCTTTGTAGTCATCACGTTGATGCTTCACAACAGACTGCACACATGAAATCGCTCTGGCCCTATAGTCATGGATTATGGTTTGTACATCATCTGAATAAGAGGTACCATCCAAAAAATTAAGTGCCTGATTATTGTTGTGCAGAACTGTGTCAAAATGCTTTCGGAACCAACAGAATATGGTAACTTCTGGTGACATTGGTGGTTCTATTTTCAGATCATTGAAGACTTGTGTAAGGATTACCTCGCCAATGTGATGCTGACAAAACTGACCACAGTAAAGCTCAACCTATGTCCTGTTGCAGACTAACACATGCAGCACTCACATGACCAGTGTTACTAGTTGTTGTGTCAAAAGTCATGTTCACTACTGAGTCAACACAATTCCATTATCGGAGAAGCTCCATGGTGAGATTAGCAGTGATTTGACCAGCTGGCTGATCTGTATTTGGCTTGTAGGAAGGCACACCAAGAAGTTTGATGTCATAGGAATTGCCAACTGCTATGGTGAGCCTCTCTTCAGCTTTAGTTTGGTATGACAGAGTTGACATCAGTTTAGAATCCCAGTGAAGAGACAGGAACTGTGGTGGAACCCAGGACTCTTTGACCAATGATGCAAGCTCTTCACCAACCTTATGTCTTGCTCTGTCGGCAGTAGAATATGAGTGTGAAACTTTTTTTGTCACCTGATTCCTCAATGATGGCTTTGGTAAATGCTGCTTATTGGGCCGGTGTGATTTCATGCATGTAGACAGGGAAACCATCCTATGGGATTTGAGTATGTCATGACTTATAAAAGCAGTTGTTCCTAAACAAGTTGCTTGGTGAGATTTTTGTGTTTTTGGTTTGTAATCCTCTATATTGCCCTCTTTATCCTCAACATCACTGTTGCTTTCCTCACTGTGCTCAATCTGAACTTTGCTTGTAGATATTGTGCTTCTTTATGAGCTTTAAGCTGTTGTTCTGCTTGCATCATTTCCTTTTCCTGCTTTCTTTGGACTTTTGATGCGAGCTTTTTGTCATGGCTTCCAAATGATGCGACTCTGTCTGATTTCATTGACTGCAAGAACTCCAGATCTTCAGGATCTTTTATGAGTTGCTCAGCATTCCTTGGCCACAACTGAAATGTTTCTTGTAACTCCTTTTCAATCCCCTTAAGCTTCGCAACTGCACCAGGCGAAGAACGCCGATCCACTGGAAGTTCCCTAAGTTTTGCATTTTTTGCGGATAGTGCTATAATTTTTTCAACAGCTTTCCTCTCAGTAATCATGGCAGTGTTGCCTTTCTGATAAAATGGAGTAATTTTTTGCAAGACAAATTTAGCATTGTTCCATTTTGTATGGTTAAACAGTAGACCTTCTTGCTGATGAAACATGTAGCATTGCAACACTTGCTCACATGTTGGCAGCCTAGATCCTGTTATCTCTGCATCTGCATCACTGATTCCAGCACCAAGACCATAAATGGCAGCAGTTTGATGAGTTTTAACAGCATATTTATCATTTGTGCTATCTGAACTGGCCATAATGCACGACAGGTGTAAAGAGAGAACACAAAATTCATTAACATAAACACTTGCACATAAACATTTAACATAAACACACAAAAATCACATTTTATCATAAATACTTGCATATCAGATTATACATTGCAGTTCCTTTTAGAATATTCTATAACTTTCCACCACTTCCTAGCACTTTGTAGAGGTTTCTATCACTTTATAGAAGTTTCTATCACTTTTTAGAAGTATATATGACCTTTAGAAAATATCACTTACATGTTCTTGGGCTGATTTTTGTAGTGAACAAAATTTTTAAACTTCTACTATTTGGATCTCAAATCACAGAATGACTGTGGGGTTGGTGTGCATATAGGAAGTCTGTGTGGACCCCATAAATGGCATTCAAATCCAAAAATAATTCACATAGTAGGTTTTCTTAACCATTGGAACATTTCTAACTTAGGGACAAAGTGCAACTATGTCATTGGTGATTTTGATGCACCCTATTGCACGTTCCTTGATAACAGCAGACAGAACCAGCTCGTGGGATTTGCACTTGCAAGCTATGCTGGAGACCATCCCCATAATTGCAGCAGCCAGACATCACAATTACCTGAAATCGATATACCTGTACCTGCAGAAAATGTTAAGTTTGCCTTCTGAAAATCCAGCCATTAACAAAATGTTCCAGGAAGGTAAGTTTGTGGTAAGAAGAAGCGACAGATTATGGGCCGGACTCGGCACAGACCTGGTGATAGAACAAGTACTAATGCATTCCCTGAAAAGCAGGGGCGGACTGACACGTGGAAGTGGATTTACAGACATCCAAAGGACAACGTGGCTCTTTTCTATGCCTCTGTGTTCCACTTATAACTTAACAATGCAGGAATACACCAGAGTTTTGTTGGAAAGTAGTGAACAGCACAAGGAAATGAGGGGAAGTAGACAAATCAGGGACAGTAATGACATGAAGAAAGTACTTGAATGTCTGGAATCCTTATCCCCATTCCATTCTACCTCGGGTCTCTGCAACATTGTAACAGGGCTAACTGCTGATCCTGGAGTTAACATTCATCAATTGCATTCAATCGGTACGAACATTGTCGTAAAAATGATTGGGAAACAAGCCTTTACATATTCTGCCAAAAGATCTGACAAAGTGAAAACACTAGGATCTGCTTCTGCCGTTGTGATCACTGATGCTTCAGATATAGAAGTAGATCCTGCACTACTGTTTCAGAGAATGATGACTGTTGCCACTGGCGGAGACATTAATCTTGAAGATGTCATGTGTTACGAACTGTGTGCATATCCTCCTGCATTGTTCGAATCACGAAGTATCTTGAGGAAACCCGATAAGTCTCAGCTAGCTCATGCAATAATCAAATACACTGACACTTTACGCATGGAAGAAGTTCAAGAAATTCAGTGCACAGACCAGTACGTATTGGATGGTGGATCTCTACTACATCATGTTTCCTGGCGTCAAGATGAAACATATGACAGCATCGCCAACTCATATGCCAATTTCACTCTGAAAACATATGGAAAAGCAATCATTGTTTTTGATGGCTACAGCAGCTCTCCTACGATCAAGGACATGACCCACAGAAGATGCAGCACCAAGACAAGCAGAAATGTGAATCTCAGTCCAAGCATGAAGTTTGTTGGCCAGAAGGAACACTTCTTGGCTAATGAAAACAACAAGCAAGCATTTATTTCCCTCGTAGGTGAGATGTTGAAGAAGCACGGGTGTACTGTTCACAACGCAGATGGGATGCTGATGTGGACATCGTTCGTGCAGCAGTTTCCTCATCAGAAAATGCAACTACAACAGTAATAGGGGAAGACACTGACTTGCTGATTCTCCTTCTGTACCATGCCAAGGACAGTGGTTTCAAGTTGTACTATCGCAGCGATATAAGACAGGGACCATCTCCTAATCCTGTGTATGATATTCTCAGCATTCAATCATTGTTAGACAATGACATCTGCAAGTATCTCCTGTTTGTGCATGCTTTCACGGGCTGTGATAGCACATCCAGAATTTTTTCGATCGGTAAAGCCAAAGCATTCGACACACTGATGAAGGTGGCTGAACTCCATTCAGTTGCAAATACATTCTGTTCTGATTGTTGCCAACACTCTGACATTGAAGCCGCTGGAAGAAAGGCAATGCTTCTGTTGTATGGCTGCAAAACACTTGAATCCACTAACACACTACGTCATCGAATGTTAGTTGAAAAGGTAGCTACAGCTAAATCTTTTGTTACACCCGAACGTTTGCCACCTACCGATGCGTCCACAAAGTACCACAGCTTTCGCACATACTTTCAAATACTAATCTGGAAGTCTACAGAAGAGAAGATCGATGCAGAACAGTGGGGTTGGTATGTAAAGAATAATTCCTACTACCCTACAGCCTGCGACAAGCCACCAGCTCTAAATTATCTACTCAACATGATCCACTGCTCCTGCAAGACGAAATGTGCTACTTCAAGATGTGGATGCAAGCGTAATGGAATGCCCTGTTCAGCCGCTTGTGGCGAGTGCCAAATCAGTGATTGTGATAACAACCCAAGTACCGGTAATCTATCCGATGATAGTGATGAAGAGGATTAATTTCTGTATGTTTGTGACCAGGTATCACTTCTTCTGTAATGAACATAACTTGAAACTGGGAAAAAAGTAATTGTTGTATTATTGATTATAAAAATCTGTAAAAAGCTATATAACATTATATTTGCGTAATAACTGGTTGTGTTGTATATTGTTGAATTATTTAAAACATTACAACTGAAAGAAAAAGCATAAAATGTATCTCTATAAATAAAAGCGTAAATTATATATATTTTTTTTTTCGTAGGAAACATCCAGTCCGCCATTTTGAATTTCATTTTTGGGGTGTTCCTGGGGTCCAATTTTGTCGGATTTTGGATATGTTATTCGGCAATGGTTCCTGAGCTGGAAACAGTTTAGAAAGCTTCTGAAGCAATTTTGCCCAGGTCTAACTACAAATTACCTGGACTATAAAGATTGGAGATCAATGGGCCCATTAAATCATTTGGAATTCATTTGGTCACAAAATAATTTTTGGTTTAATTTGACTCTTATCTCAAAGAATGCTCATTTGGTACACTTGAAATCAATATTATAATCCAAAAAATTTAATATGTACATGTAATGCTTTATTTATAGCTATTATACATTCATGAATTTGTTTCAGGTCAATGATTCATCTCATGAATGAACTGGTTGAAGCTTTCCATTCTACTGACAGTTAGGAGAGGAAACTCAAAATATTGACATTATCTCCATTTACCATATCAAAAACTATAAGGGTAAATCCAGGATAAATAGACAGGTAGAAGTGCTGATATAACACTAATACATCTTCAATATTCACAAAACTTGGTCTGAGGGTGTTTTTTAGTGAAAGAACAAATTCCCAAATTTTTTTGAAAATCAGTCAAATAGGTCAAAATTTAGGGTCAGGTCAAATTTTGGCCAAATTGTGACCTAGGAATTTTTTAAATCCCTATATCTCAGCTTCTAATTATTGTAGCGTAATAAACTTTATATGGATGGAAGCGGAATGAGCTCTAGTTTCCAAAAATGGTACTTTCATTTGGATAATTTAATAAAAAAACACTTAATTTTGAAAAAAGAAAAAATTCAGAATTTGACCTTGAAGGGATCAAATTTAAAAAAAATTTTATTGAAGAAAAAATGTTGCCTGAGCAAAGATCTACCATAATCAGCAATAAAAAGTTAGCTTACAGGCCATTATATAGCTTAAAACTTAATTTTATTAATGCTGGGTTTCTTAATTTTTTCAGAATTTCATCATCAAAAATTTATTTAATGAAACTAAACATTAAATAGTAGGATAACAATATAATAAGGATATACTTAGCATTTGTAATTATTAATTGTAATTTAAATACGTATCTACGCTCTGCTATCTGCAGCTTTGGGTTTTGATGGTATGTACAATTGTACATACACAGTGTGTGTACCGCTCTGACCTGCAAGTACACACCAAGAAGGTCTTAAGTTTGCAAAAGAGCTAAATCCGATTTTTGGATTAGCTTCATTTTTTATATATTCTCTGAATAATTCACGTAAATTACATAGCATCAATCTCTTAGAACTGCATCTTCACTTTTTCTCCATTTTCATTAATAGTAAATTTATAATCCTTCATTCCCAGACACATTCGGCTCTAATCATTGCTCTTGTAAAATTCTCTTACAATCCTCTTCACTTCACTGGTTATGACCTTTCCTTTCAACAAACTCGGAACATGCATAATGATTTACTTTTATGTTTCATAACATATAGTATAGTCTCCCGTATACTTAATACTATTTTCTTATGATGAGTATATGGGTGAAAGAAAATGGATATAAAGATACTTTGTAATTTAATCTTCTGATCAGTTGTAGAAATAAATTTGTCTTTAACCTCTTGCATGACATTTTCATACCTAAAATTATTAAAAAAAAAAAAAAAAATTAGTAAAAATCTAAGTTAGTAAATTACGTATTTTTCGGTGTATAAGACACTTTTTTTCCCAAAAAAGGGGTCTCAAAATCACCCTGCGTCCTATACACCAAAGGTCATAATATTACCTTTATATGGGCTAGAAGAACATGGATTTTTACAAATATTCATCATCTCTTAGTCCCTCCTGACTGTGTATTGGTTTGGCCAATTTTACACAAAGTTTCTACCCACTGATAACAAGAAAGACAGTACGTATTGCATAATGATTTACTTTTATGTTTCATAACATATAGTATAGTCTCCCGTATACTTAATACTATTTTCTTATAATGAGTATGGGTGAAAGAAAATGTATCACCATACTTTTGATGGAGGGCTTTAACAAAAGTCAGCCTCACTGGTAGAAAATTACGGACATTTTCTGACAACTAGGCAGTTGGTCATAATTTTTTTCCTGAAAAAAGGCCTTGAAAATAGGGGTGCGTCTTATACACCAAAAAATATGGTAAGTATTAAATTTTATTTTATTCTCAAAAAATCTATTGTTTCATTATGTATTGTACATATAAATAACAATCTGCATGTTTTTAATGTATAATAAACTTTTTGCCTTTTTAAATCATCATCCCAATGACCCTTTTTGGACGGGCCAGCAACAGCATATTCCTGGATAGAAGTCCCGTAGGCAGATTCTATACTATTTCTAACTTTTCCTGATGTTGCCTGAAATTTTGAAGTGGCCTTTTTTTGTTTTTGCTGTGACGTTAATCCAGCTGTAAAGAATTACATAAAATTACAATTGAGATACAAATATTATTAAATTATATATGTAATGTATGTATGTTGTCTGAGACTTGGTTTATTAATTAGATAAAAATTAAATATATGTTTATTGAAAGATTTCATTAATTATATAAAAAATAAATATATGGTTATTTAAAGATATTTACCTGTTTTTATGGGGCTCTCATTTAAATATGGTAATCTTTTATCACTAAGTATATCCTTATTATGTTGTGGACCTTCCAAAAAAATTTCCTCAGCAGGTGGAGCTGTAGAAATATTTGTAGATGAGCTACTACTGCGTTCAAAGGATTCTTCATTTGCTGGTAAAGGACACAGTTCTTGTAGTGGTACAGCTTCTGCTGGTGCTGGTACAGATTCCAGTATTCCAGGTTGACTTCTTATTAAGGTGTAGCAATTGCTACACAATAGCTGATCCTTTTGAAGAACTCCATAACTTACAGAAGCCATAAGTTCCATAACTTTTTTAATATTATTGAAAATTCTTTTTTTTTTGTTTTCTTAAAGGATCACAACAATATACAGTGGAGTTCCGAAGTTTGTGATTAATTGGGACCACCAAAATCATCTCGAACTTCTAAATCACGAACATCAGAATCCATTTTCCATTAATTTTTGCTAATGTGTTCCAGAGCTTAGAAAAATTGATACCAATCTAAGAAAAAACAAAAATATTACAATTATGTACAGTACTACTAAACCAGAGGTTCCTAACCTTTTTGGCACTGCACCCCCCTTTGGTCAACCTTGTATCCATGACGCCCCCCATACCCAAAGGGCGAAAGTTTTCATGAGTTCCAATTGGACGTCTAGAATCCAGATAATTATAGGATTAATAATAAAAAAACATCAAAGCTCATGTGTTTATGAGATGACGGATGTCAAGTTTTCCCTAACGAAGTAAATTACCCATATATATTTTGGGAATATATATTTGAATGGCATTTGTTGACCGTTGACCACCTCATGCCCCCCTTAGGAATCTCAAACGCCCCCCCCTGTGGGGCGCGCCCCCAGGCTGGGAACCGCTGTACTAAACTAACAGAAAATAAAAAATAAAAGAGAATAAAAACTCACCCTGTATTAATTTTGAAGTTACAGTAATACAGTAGTTAATGGTTGAAGTGGGTTACTGAGAAGTTGAGGCTTTGGATGATGAAGCTGTAGAGGTGGATGGTGATCAGCTGGCTGGTTTAAAGAACTTGTCTATTGTAGTTTGCTTTGCTGCACATTCGAGTTCTTTCATTTTCATCTCATAGAGAAGAGCGTGTGATAGGATTCCATTGTAAACTTTAAAAGCTCTGTCTTGCAGTGGATCTTTATCATTGATCTTCTTAATGAGGTCTATGTAATAAAACAATTGTTTAAGATCATTCCTGGTAAGATCTTTTGGCTCATCTTCAGTTGTTTGGTTAGGGTCTGAATCTTCTGAAATGGCTTCCTCATCAAAGTTTAAAATGTCATCTTCAGCCATAACTTCACCATGTGATTCTGAAAGGTCATCTATCATGTCAGAGGAAAGTCCGAAGCCAAGGTTACCTCCAACTTCTACAATTTCTGCATTTAATTTCTCTGGAGAGAGATCGTTAGGAAAGCCTTCAAAATCTGGAACTGGACGATTTAGCCATAGGTTATTCCATGCTGCCGACAGTGACTTTTCACTAACTTTCTCCCAAGCTGCAGCAATGTTTGTCACAGCATTTTTTTACATTGTACAGTCACCAAAATTGAGAAAGTGTAGGAATGTTTTCCCCTTCCCCATCTGTCGCATGGAAGCATTCCTCAAATGTGAGTTTGTGATAATATCTTTTAAAGTTCGTAATAACCTGCTGATCCATAGGTTCAAGTATCAGCGTAGTGTTTGTGGGCAGAAACTTGACTGTTATGAAGTTACTTAGGGAATCTAACAAAGGTGAGTGTACTGGTGCATTGTCTATAAGCAGCAGCACTTTTTTAGCCAGGTTTTTCTTTTTTAAGTAGGCCTCCATGGCTGGTTGAAAATAGCAAATGAACCAATCATCAAAAATATCCCTCGTAACCCAGGCTTTACGACTGCTTTTCCAAATGACAGGCAAATGAGATTTTACAACATTCTTGAATGCTCTCGGATTTTCCGAATGAGAGACTATGAGTGGCCTCATTTTGAAATCCCCAAATGCGTTTGATCCAACCAACAAAGTTAATCTATCCTTGGAAGCTTTATGACCCGGCAACTTGGCTTCTGCTTGGGTAATGTAAGTTTTAGGCATTCGTTTCCAGAATAAACCTGTCTCATCAAAATTAAAAACTTGTTCAGGCTTGTAGTCACTTACAATTTCATCAAATTCTGCTTTATACTTTTCTGCGCTTTCTACATCTGCTGAAGCTGCTTCGCTGTGCCTCACTACACATTTTATTCCAGTTCTATTCAAAAATCTATTGAACCAGCCTTTACTAGCAGTGAATTCAAGCTGACATTCTGGATCTTGTTCTTTCAACTTTTGAAAGAAAACTAGAGCCTTCTCTCTTATGAGAGTGGAAGAAATAGAATCGCCCACTTTTTCCTTTTCACGCACCCACGTCACGAGATGTTTTTCCATTTTTATAAGAACATCATCACAAATTTTTAAACTTTTAACTGATCCTGATGTAGCTTTAGCTGCTTGTTTATATTTTTCTTTGCTTTTCAAAATTGAGTCCACAGTCGACCATGATAAACTAAACATTTTTGATATTTCACTAGTTTTTAAAACTTTCTCACATTCAGAAATAATCTTGTAGTTTAGTCTCCAAATCAGTGACATTTTTGGTTCTTTTATTACTAGATTAACTAACACTATCTACTTTACGTTTTGGAGCCATTTTGACTAAACACTCTAGACCAAAAACTAGGTTATTTTTTCAAAATGATATCTGAAAAATACAAGATAAAATTAAAGTAGATTAAATCAAACTAAATATGTTGCTAATAAACAATAATAATAATACAGAAAATCAAAATCATGAATATGCAGATTTTTGGTCAAAAATCACGAACTTTGAAATTTTTGGTATAAAAAAGGATGATCCATGACTATGCGGAATCACGAAGTTTGAGTCTCTCAAACTTCGGAACTCGACTGTAATTTCTTATTTTCTAGCATTTTTTAAAGTTATTTAGGTAGATATTTAGGTACACCTGTATCTTTCAATATGTAGTTATTAAAATCTGAAAATAGAAAAATAAAAAATGAAGAAAACCAGCATTAATAAAATTAAGTTTTAAGCTATATAATGGCCTTAAGCTAACTTTTTATTGCTGATTATGGTAGATCTTTGCTCAGGCAACATTTTCTCTTCAATAAAATTTTTTAAAAAATTGATCCCTTCAATGTCAAATCCTGAAATTTTTTCTTTTTTGAAAATTAAGCACTTTTTTTATTAAATTATCCAAATGAAAGTACCAATTTTGGAAACTAGAGCTCATTCCGCTTCCATCCATATAAAGTTTATTAAGCTACAGCAATTAAAAACCGAGATATAGGGATTTAAAAAATTCTTTGGTCACGACTTGGCCAAAATTTGACCTGACCCTAAATTTGTACCTATTTGACCAATTTTCAAAAAAATTTGGGAATTTTTTTTTTTTTCACTAAAAAACGCTCCTAGACCAAGTTTTATGCAAATTGAAGACATGACTGTGTTGTTTGTCTATTTAACCTGGATTTACCCATAAATCTATTTCAGACAACTGAATATGTAGTTAAGAAAAGCAGAAATATTAAACAAAGACTTGGAATTATTCTTGAAATTGAACCCATGTCAAAAGGAAAAGTAATAACTAAAGGTACTAAAGATTCTGTTCAGAAATATTTTGAATCAGATGAAATTAGTCATTTGTGCCCAGGTACAAAAGACTGCCTGAGTATCAGAAATGAAAGTGGGTATAAAGAATCTGTGCAGAAAAGACTGGTGTTAATGAGTCTGAAAGAAGCTTGTAGTCTCTATAAAAGTAATTCAGATTGTCCCCAAATTGGCTTCTCTAGTTTTGCCAGCCTTTGTGTTTTAGCTGGAGCTGCTGGTACCCATTCTCTGTGTGTGTGTGTGTGTGTGTGTGTGTGTGTGTGTGTGTGTGTGTGTGTGTGTACCATCAGAATGCCAAAATACAATTCTCAGCTTTGGGTGTCAAAGGGTTGGAATACACAACTCTTATGGAGAAAGCAGTGTGTGATGTCAACAACAGGAATTGCATGATGCAAATATGTAATATCTGTCCAAAGGAACAAGGTATTAAGAATTTTTTACTCACTTTTCAAAGTGTTAATGATCCTGAATGTGAGGAAATAAAATATAAACAATGGGTTACTACAGATCGATGCAATATGGTTGAAAAAATGAGAATCTGTAGATGATTTTATAAATTCATTAAGCACAAAAATTGTCAAATTGACATGTCATCACTTTATAGCAAAGAATCAGAGTGCATTTCTAAAAAACTTGAAGAATAATTTAAATAGCTATACAGCTGTAGTTCTTGGTGACTTTTCAGAAAACTACTCATTTGTAGTACAGGATGCAGCCCAAGGTTTTCATTGGGAAAATACCCAATGCACAGTGCATCCCTTTGTGTTATATTATAAGGAACCAGAAAGTAATGAAACAAAACATTCAAGCTAATGTTTTTTATCTCCAAATACAAAGCATAACACTACAATGGTTTACACTTTTTTAAATACACTCATACCTATTATTAGAAAATCCCACCTTCATATCAAAAAATTACATTATTTTACTGATGGATGTGCAGGACAATATAAAAATCGTTTCAACTTTGTTAACATTTGTAAACATGAAAAATATTTTGGGCTGGAATGTGAGTGGCATTTCTTTGCCACAAGCCATGGTAAGAGCGCTTGTGATGGGATTAGGGGTACAGTGAAAAGATCTGTAGCCAGAGCGAGTATGCAGAGAACATTCGCAAATCAAATATTAACACCAGAAGACATGTTTGAATTTTGTTCAAACAATATAAGTGACAGCATAAATTTTTTTTTAATAAATTCTGAAGAAATTGAAGGTATGGAAAAATTTTTAAGTGACATGTGAAAAACGTATGTGGCTAACAGGAACACAAAAATTCCACAGATTTGTACCTATTATTGCAAATAACATAAAAACACTTGAATTATCTTCTGATGAAGTTGGTGAGGTGAGGATTATAAGCAAAGCTTTTCTGGGTGAAGATAATGTTGAAGTTAATCCGAAAATAGGAGAGTACATAGTTTGTACTTACAATGATCAGAAATGGTTGGGATTTGTACATTCCTATAATGAGGAATTTGATGACTTTGAGGTTAGCTTTTTGCACCCATCAGGATATAGTGTTTACTATTACTTTCCACAAATTAGAGATACATGCCACATATCAAGAGATAAAATTTTAGGTTTATTAAGCACACAAACTTTAAAGCCAGCAACAATGCGTATTCAATATGTTTTCCCAGAAAATGAGTTGAAAAAACTTGTGTAATTATGAATCAACTTGATGTAATGTGTGTGTTCAATTTGTATTTTTGCTGTTTATTTTCATCCATGTGAATATATCATTTGTAGTTCTCTATTTTAGTCTACAGGCATAAAAATGTCAAAATTTCACAATGTACATATTTTTTCAATAATTTTTAAAATATCTTGCAACTTGATACCCACATTTTTTATTGTTTGTATCTTTTAACAATTAATGTAAGTTCAATAAATGAAATTTTTTTTTCGGGATTTCACTGTCTAGGGGGGTGGGGGTCAAAAAAAAAAAGGGGAAAGTTTTCATTATTGTTCTACATATTTGAATGTGGTATCATTAATAGATCTCCTCATGCTGATTCTAAAAATGTATAGTTTATAGGTCTATGGTAAGATGTTTGGGAGTTATTGCCCATTAAAGTTGTGGTAAAGTGGGGCTCCCAAGATTTTGAGGGGCCCATATCTCAGAAACTATGGGTCATAGTAGCGGATTATAATGGGGGGCAAAGCTGGCACATGCCCCTGGCCCCAGATGCTCACTGGCCCCAAGATGCTGACTGACCCCAAGAAACTATGTAAATGCTATAATTGCCATTGAAACAATTGGTTGACTGTGAGGAAGAAAAAAAAATTATAGATTCCGCTTCTACAAAACCTAGTTTAGTATCCCATTTATGTGAACAAAGTATACATTTTCTGTAATCACATTTTTGTTTCATTTTCTGTTGATCGATCCTAGTCAGCTGATCACATCACTCATGTATGATGTATCGGGTAAAGAATTGTTTTTCTAGTGACAGTGGCCCAAAAATATTCATTGCCCCCGGCCCTAACAATGCTTAATCCAGCCCTGATGGGTCAGAATTTTTTTATTTAGACCAGTGAAATCAGCACCTGGAAGAACCCCATATGTCAATTTTCATCAAAATCTGAGTTGGAGTGGTGACATGCATTGGGTGATCTCTCTTGGAATGCCCCATAACTGAAAATTCCTGAACTAATACTTATCTTAACATAATCTTTGCTCTGAGGACATTGCTGATAATGCTAGTTAACATTCAGCAGAATGCACATTCTCAAAACTGAAGCTCAAAAATTATTTACATTCTATAATGTCTCAGGATCAACTGTTATGTCCATTGGAAAAAATTTTAGGAGAAAATTAAGTTATGCAGACATTGTTGACAATTTTGCATCTAGAAAAAGGAAAAGGTGGAAGGGAAATAGTAATGAAGAAAAGCAGAACAAAGTAGCAGGGTGTCTACTGGTCTGGATAACCTGGAAAAGTCAGGGAATTTTGATGGTTAACTGGAAAAAGACAGACAGAAAAAGAAAGTAATGGAGAGTGCAAAAAAGAGTGCTGCTATGACTGAAAAAATTAATGAATTGAAAAAACTATAGAACTTTTTTATTTTGATTATTAAGAGAATATCTAAACTGTGTGTAAACCAGTCTTTGTATAGAAGCCATTGTTACTTTGTGGCAAAAATAATTTTCTGGTCAATTATTATTTTTATTTGCATATTAATACGTAATATACCAAAATATATACTTAGAATTTCAATAACATTGGCCTGGAAAACATGGAAATGTCAGGGAATTTGGATCTGCTGAACCAGTAAAACACCCTGAGTAGGAAAATGTAAAAGTACCTATTACTGAATATTTTGTGTTGCAACTGATTATGTTGTGTTAATTTTTTTGTGAGAAAATAAATTTTGTTACTCAAAGTTGGTCTTTGTTCATTTGTTCTGCTCATAGGTGGGGGGTGTCTCCAATATGTCTCATGGGAGCCCACTACATAAATAGTGGAGGCCCTGCTTTAACAGCCAAGCTGAAAAAGGTGAAAGCTTAATGTGTTTAGACCAAAAATTGGAAAAAAATCCAAATTTAATGCCCATTTACAAAAAGGGTAGTGAAAAGGAAGAAAGAAATTATAGTCATGTTTAGAGTTGCATGAAGTGTCCCTTTTTTATTTTTTGAGGTGCAGGGTTGCTTTGTGCAATAGAAAATGTGTTTACAAATAAAATTAATATATAGTTTCATAGCTTATTTATTTTGTTAAATAGTTTAAAACAAAAAAATTATTCTTGTATATTTTAAATACATAAAATAGATTTTCTTTTAATTGAACACGTACCTTCAGGCTACAACATAGGCTTAATAATGATTTTACCTTTTACATTTCAAATCAAATAGATAAGTACCGTATACAGTCAATAAAGTATCATACTTTCTAAACATTATAAAAACAAATATATCCAGCATTACTTTCATTTAAACTGTTTATCATATATTATTATGACCAAATATAAAGGAAACCAACTAACAATAATTTGTATGTTCACTAGGGTTATGACTTTTTAATTTTTTGTCATAAATATTGTTTCCTGTATCATCAATCGATGAACTTTTGCTTGAAAACAATAAAAAAGGGCCTAATTCTTCAGAATTAAAAAAAAATGCCACCCCGAAAGCAAATATAGTATATTAGTATATTCGAGACAGCTGCATTGCACCATTCTAGATTGGTTACCTAGTATTTTCTTGAATATTCCGGAATATTCCAGAAATACACGTGTCTGCCTTAAGCCACGCCCTCTCTGGCCTCTATATAAGTGTTGCCGGATGAGGGTTTCGTGCATTCGCTCCTCAGACAGTGCTGGTGAACAGAACAGCACTGTCTGAGGAGCGAATGCGCGAGACCCTCATCCGGCAACACTTATATAGAGGCCAGAGAGGGCGTGGCTTAAGGCAGACATGTGTATTTCTGGAATACTCCGGAATATTCAAGAAAATACTAGGTAACCAATCTAGAATGGTGCAATGCAGCTGTCTCGAATATACTAATATACTATATTTGCTTTCGGGGTGACATTTTTTTTTAATTCTGAAGAATTAGGCCCTTTTTTATTGTTTTCAAGCAAAAGTTCATCGATTGATGGTACAGGAAACAATATTTATGACAAAAAATTAAAAAGTCATAACCCTAATGTTCACCCAGTATGTTCGCTCAGTAAAGCCCAAAGCTTAAGAGCCAAATTAAATAAAATAAATAGTTGAGCTTCACAATTATTTATGTCATTGTAAATTGTCAAACCAATGTATTTATTTTATTGATAAAGGTTATTCAATTCAATATTGACATCACCAAAATAATAAGTATGAAAAGGCAGTTTTTTCCATCAATGTATTTAAGAGTTCTTAAAATTGTCAGCTCTGAATTCTTGGAAGAGGAATTGAATATGATCAGTAACATAGGAAATGAGCTTTGTTGTCCAGACTATTTCTTGGAAACCTATTTAAAACTTGCTAAAAAAACTTTTTATCAAACAATAATAAAAAAGCCAATTGAAATTATAAATATTTGAAGTATATCATACCAGAAATCTAGAAATCACTTGAGCATGTGTCAGAATTATTGAGGAACTTAAAAATGAGTATAATTTTTAATTATACAAATATATACCATTAAAAATGATAAAAAACATGCTGCTAAGAATAGTCCCATAGTACGGTATTGGTTGTTAAGCATGCAATTTGAAGTATATTGGCCAAACAGGCAAACCTTTAGAAACAAAAGTAAAACAGCACAAAGAAATGTCAGAAACTGAAGAAACAATAGTGTAATATTATTTCTCCTTGTAACAGGGTTGGTTGATTGACATTACTGATTTAAATCATGATTTAAATCAAATTATTATTTTTTTTTAAATCGCTGATTTAAATCAGTAGCTATATGAATAAAAATAAAAAAATTCTAAAACGCAAAACTACTAATTAATCACTACAGTGTAGATAATGCATAAAGAATGGTAATGAACTTTGCTGTTTATTTTTCAATAAAACAAGGTTTTTGAATTTACTTATAGCTCTATTGATTATAGTCACAAATAAAGATATCTGTGTTAACCTTTTTTTTTTAAACATTAATTAAAATCATAATAGCCACTGTCCTGAAGTGAATAAGCATTTGTAGAACATATTTCTTATTTCTATAAAGCATTAATAATATAATTAATTTCAATTTTTATTCCATTGATTTGATATAAAAAATATTTAATTTCTAGAAAACATTTAAGGTCATCTGTTCATGATAGGTTAATTTGCTGACCCAAAGCAAAGAATTATAGAGTTAAAACTTAAATAAAAAATATATATACAGTACAGTGAACCCTTGCCAATCCAAATTAATTGGGGGGAAGGGTCATTTGGATTAGTGTAAACTATGGATTATTGGGGGGGAAAATAGAACATGGCCAAACACATGTAAATAAACCAAACTAAACCCATGTAATAAGAAATACTGCATTAAAATAACCTGTAAAATACTAATAAAGTTGATTAATGGAATTAAAAATAATGGTTTATTATTTAAATAAGTGTTTACCTTTAAATCCAAAGGGCTCCTGACTCCTGAAGGTAGTGTGGAGGCAGTGAAATACAGTAATGTGCATTGTAATATTTATTTACACTGTAATTAATTAATTGACACTAATTTTGAGTCTTTATCTCAAAGATCAAACCAATATTTATTGCATAAAGCACTTTTATACACTAACACCAGCTGCCCACATACCCTTCAGATTAAGTGACATTCAGATTAACTGTGTTTGGATTAGTGAGGGTTCACTGTATTTCTAAATTACAAATGAAAAGTACAGTATAGCTCTTGAGCCCTGATGCTGATTGAAAGTTTTGAAAAGGAATGCTAATTTTGCAGCTTTTGCAGCTCAAATTACCATATTTTTCGGTGTATAAGACACTTTTTTCCCAGAAAAAGGGGTCTCAAAATCACCCTGTGTCCTATACACCGAAGGTCATAATATTACCTTTATATGGGCTAGAAGAACTGATGGATTTTTACAAAAATTCATCATCTCTTAGTCCCTCCTGACTGTGTATTGGTTTGGCCAATTTTACACTAAGTTTCTACTCTTCCCAACCCACTGATAACAAGAAAGACAGTACATATTGCATAATGATTTACTTTTATGTTTCATAACATATAGTCTCCCATATACTTAATACTATTTTCTTATAATGAGTATGGGTGAAAGAAATCGTATCACCATACTTTTGATGGAGGGCTTTAACAAAAGTCAGCCTCACTGGTAGAAAATTACGGAGCTGAGATATTTACGTTTGAAAATTATTGTTTTTTTTTATTTGACCAAAATTTGGTCAAGCCATAAAATTTGACCAACTTGACCAATTTTCAAAAAAATTCAGAAATTTGTAATTTGGACCTAAACCAACCCTCACACCAAGTTTCATGAATTTTGAAGAGGTTACCGTGTACTTCATTTGTCTATTTCTAGTAGAATTACCTTAATAGATCCTTCTCAGTATCACACACTTCAACTATGTTTCCAACAAACCAGTCACCTTCATAGAAACAGGCCACATATGTACCAGGTTTATATTGGTAAGCCACATTTTCTTGTGTAGCATTGAGGAAGGAAACTTGTATGCAAAGAAATTTTCATGACTAGAAATTTTGTACAGTTTAATGCCTGTTGATGAAGGTCTAAAGCAGTGATATGAACGGGTTCTTGGGATTGTCTTAATTAAGGAATACCTTTTTTCCAACTCAAATAAATTAGCATTTTCCTCAATTTTAGCTGAATCAATGTACAGAAATTGTATACCATTACTATTAGATTTGCACCAATCGAACATCTCTTTTGGATTGGTGATGTGACCTTTACTTGCTGCTTGTAGACTTGCCCGGGCAACTAACCTTTTGACGGTGCCACTGCCACCAACACCATCACAGGGGCTCTTTCCATGAGAGGTGGCAAAAAAGTTCCATTCACATGTTAGTTGGAAATCTTTTTCATGTAACACTGAATTAATGATGCTTTTATAGTTTTTATATTGACTTGCTGTGCCATCGCTAAAGTAACAAATATGTTTTAGTTTAGGATTCTGACTTTTAAGTAATTTCAAGGCTTCACATAAAAAAGAATGAACTGCAGTTGTGTTGTGTGTAAGTGAATCTGATATTACACAAAAATTTGTAACTTTTAGTTCACCATCAACTTTTTGATAGCAGACTACCGGATGCAAGGTAGCCTGGGTATTGTCCCAGTGATGCCCTTGTATGGCATCCTGAATTATAAAACTATAGTTTTCAGAGAAGTCAACAAACACTAATGCCGTAGAATCATTGAGGTTTTCTTTACAGTCGGACAAATATTTTGATTGGGCTTTTGCTATGAAATGGTGTACTTTCAACTTTTTTGCACTTTCACATATGTCTTCTACTACATTCGAAACACTTTTTGTCATTGTGACCAGTTGGGTATGGTCTATATGAAGCCACTGCTTAAAGGAAACCTCATCATCCATGTCATAATCATTTTTTCAAAAATGGTAAGAAGCCAATCCCATAATTCATTTAAACCAGGACATGTTTTGCAGTTATTAATCATGCAGTTTCTGGTTTCAGTGTTGCAGACTATTTTCCCTAGTAGCTTATTAAATGTAACTATAGCAAAAACATTTTTTTTTTAAGATATTGCCATTTTATTCTAATTAGAAATTGGATCTATATTATAAAAGTAAAAGAAAAATGAAGAGGTATAACATCTTCATTATTCCATATATATAAATTATCATCATAATATAGTAAGAATCCTCTTTTAACTGTTAGCCTAACCAAAGTGTTGCCCTTGGTTTTCTTGTACTTACACAGTGCTCATTGCAACAGCTATTGCACTCTAGGCCTAGAATAAATCTTAGATATATTCACAAACTGGCACCTTCTGAATATTGCAAAGGTGCAATTTCTTATCCACCCTTGAAGATGACTTAGCAGTTTAAATAGCTAATACAATAGTTTGCTTCAATTACTTCATGTTATTAGTACTACAGGAACTTATAGGAATGAAAAGGATCTTTTTTACTTGTTGTTTCAGTGTATCTTGACCATGGAGAAAAAAATCAAATAAATCTGTTTTTTTATATTTAAAAAAAAAATCATCAACCCTGCCTTGTAATTAATAATGACCACAGAATCAACTGGAATAGTGCAATGCTCGTAACCAACAATTTTAATTTAATAGTGAGAAATACATTAGAAACTATATATATAAAATCCATTTTAAATATAACTGGAGCCTGGGCCTGTACAAACTGGATAGCATTATCTCGGAAGAGACTGAAAATAAGATTAATATTTTATAATGATTCAAAGAAATGTAGCATGCTGTCAGTGATGGGCATCGATACATGAAAATCACTAAAGCGATACCGATACATCGATACATGAAGAATGTCTTAGGCGATACCGATACGCTGATACTTTCTAGATGTCTTAAGCGATACCAATACCGATACATGCATCGCCAGTACATTTTTATAATTATTCATTTAATATGTAGGTATTAGATATTATTGTTTATACTAGTAATTTGTATGCACTGTAAGTAAAATCAACGTCATTTTAATGGGTTTTATAGATGTAAATAAAAACAATTGCTTTATTTAATGAAAGTGTTTTAATTTTGTAGGATACATGAATGACTGAAAATATTACACTAACAATTAAAAGTAATTACTATTACCCTTCAAAAATACCAGCTGGCTAAACATCTGGTCAGACAGTCTATTCCTTTTTGGAATGTGAATGTGACCAGCCAAACGAAACAACCATTCTACAGGAGCAGAGGATGGTAGTGGTGTGTTATACTTCAGGAAGACCCGTAGAATTCCTGGGTACTGCCTCAGAGATTGGAGAGAATGACTTCCGTCACCCAAGAGAAATCGCTGCATTACAAGTATGAACCTGTTTAAACTCAACACTGAGTGGGTGTGGCCAATAGTGTTGCAACACCAATGAGCGTTTCTATATTATATGAGCGTTTCTATATTATGACCATTTCCATATTATGGTTAATTAATCTCAATAACACAAGTACAAACGTGTTTAAACATTGCGCCGTACTGTGTGACGTGACCAGTAGAGTAGTACTGTCATTAAATAAATATTTAATATTATTATTTAGGTATATTCATAAATATAACTCAGTAGTGTCATATTATAACATCTATTTAAATATTTAAAAATTCTTATTAATGTATCGAAGTATTGATTTTTTGTGATACATTTAAGAAAATTGACCTTAGCGATACCGATAAATCGATACTTTTGTCAAGTAGCTAAAGCGATACCGATACAAAAGTATCGATTGATACGTATCAGCGATACATGTATCTAGATACTGCCCATCACTGCATGCAGTACTAGGGCGGGTCATACTATGCATTTTTTTAAAATCAATGGAGAGGGGTGTTCAAATGACATATTTTGGTGTATAGAACACAATTCTGAAGAAAATATTTAATTCTGATAACCCTAACCTACATCATTTTGCAGTTGATTATTATTAAATTGTTGATTATTTTACTATTGTAGTTACCCCAGAATATGTCTTCTCACGTTTTCTATCATGGCTGCTCACGTTATCTCTCATAGAGCATTGTTCTAACTAATTCATATAAACACATATAATGTAATTCATATAATAATAATAATATTTAAATACTCAAATAAAAAGGTGTGCCATTCCACTTAATTGTAATTATCATACAGTTTGATATATGAAATATTTTGATGGTTTTCTGGCGCGCATAAGGCCATTTTCTGAGCCACCTTTCTCAGAGGCTAGAATGTAACGTTTCAGAACATTCTAAAACATTTTGTGAAATATTTGAAGTGACTCATGATTTATGAAGCTATTTTACCACCTCGGCTTGCAGTGAGGGGATAGATTTAGTGATTATCACTGATATTTTTTTTGTTACTGTTAACATGTGAGTATTATTCTGTTATATTTTAGAAAAAGCTATTTCTACGCATATTATAGTGATACATTGAGCAAAATTTAATTAACAACTTTGATTTGAGCTAAAATTAGGTGGTTCATTTTTAGTACAACTGAGCAGTATGAGGCCTATTTCAATGTTCTAAAGAATATTTTTAGGATGTGTTTCTTTAGTTTTTTTAGAGTACATGAACAAATTATTTGCATTACAGACAACAGATAAATTAGCATTTTATAACATTTTGAAACCAAAAAAGCATAATGTGTTTAGCATTTGCAGATAAATTTGTTCTTGCCCATTTTTTAACGAAGATTTTTGTGCTGAAAAGAGTTAATACCTGTCTGTAGTGGATACTTAACTGTTGTATTATTGTTTTTATTTCAGTGTGAACTCATTAAGAAAATGGCTCAAGTCAGAACAAGGACGAAATCAAGTTCTCATCTGAGTAATCTTGTTGGCACTGGCCGAGAGCTGTTGGTGTCTGAACTGCCAACTGTGAGGGATATCCTGAGGTATGGCATCTACTTGAGGAAGCAAAGTGAAGATGACAGGAGGAACTACCCAGTGGACAAGCTGGTGAGTGACATCTACCCTGGTCTGATTTGTCAGTGGAGCAAAACTAATGCTCTTTTCAAGCCACCTGTTATCAATGAAAAAGTGACCATCATGTCCAAGCTCAAGGAGGTCTGGAATCAGGCAGTGAAGTTTTCTCTTGGGAAGGGCAAACTTGATGCCAAAGAGAGGTTCATTGTCAAGTTAGACAAGTTCTTTGATATTTTGACATCCTCTTTCAGCTGGACTGCCTCAAGTCCCAGAGAAAGGAGGTGCTGGATATTGTGATGCCAACTGTGAGAAGATCTGCTTGGTATGCCCACAGTGAAGTCATCTTCCAAACACTACTCTGCTTTGAGGATCAGAAGGAGAGGATTGAAGGGGTGTAGAGAATCCTGGCCATCAGGGGAGAGGGGGACCCGGACACTCAGCTGGGGGACTCCTGGGTCATTCCATGTCAAGTCAGCCACCTAAAACACACACCCCTTTCAATTTTGCTCATACTTGGCACAATAGCAGATATACATGCCAAACTTAAATTCCCAAATTATTAGAGCTGACTGACCTTTGGTTACTGAGATACAAGGTCACAAAGTTGTGACATTTTGACCTTTTTTTGCGTTAAATGACTATTTTCAAAATGGTGTAACTAAAAAACTATTAAAGCTAGAGCATTGATTTTGGTCTCATTTTAAAGCTCTTTAGTAGCCCCTTGTTTATTGTCTCTTGTTAAATATCTCTACTGTGAAAAATAAAAAAATCCCTTCAAAAGTTGACCTTTGACCTTGAATAAAAAAAAAATACCTTCTCCTAAAAAATTCAATTTTTTTACATTAATACCTTGAGTCATGTACAACAAAATCCCAAGAAGCTGTAAGTGGCTGATAACTAGTTCAATGTATAAAAAAATAATGAATTCAAACAACATTTTGAAAAAAGTCATTTTATACAAAAATTGTCAAAAAGTCATGACTTTGTGACCTTGTATGTCAGTAACCATTTTTGTCTAAGGTCAGCTCAATCTCTTACAAATACAACCCATATCTACATACTATCTGCAGCCTTCTACAAACAAGCAAATGCTTATTTTTAAATATTTGTTCTTTACCCACCTCGCATGTATGTGATGGTTTTCAGTAGTTGACAAGATTCTTGTGGGCCACCCAATTTATTGTGATTTCTAGAAGAGAAAACAATTTTTAATGTATACCTAGATAGCTACCTAATTAACAAATACAAGTAACATATTAAAATGTACATACAATATGTATAGGTATAGTGCTCATTGATTTCCATTTATCACAACTTAAAATGTATGCAGTGTATATATAGTTACATGACCATTTTAATTTTGAATTCTTACCTTTCTGTGCTGTAGATCTGCCAAAGCTTTGGATGCCTTCAAAGTAACTTCTTTGCAAATCCTGTATGTTCGTCCATTAGTAGTAGATGCCTCAACTTGTGTTAGAATATCTGAATATGGTAAGATTAATTCATCTGGTCGACCAGGATACACAAATGATGGGTTTGGGCCATGAGGATGAAGGAATGTGACTTTTACTTCTCTATTCTCCGGTATCTTTTCCAGCACATATGCCACCCACCAATGGCCATCATATGCAGCAGTAACAAAACCATGTATTTTCTCCTCAGTCACAACTTCTTCCTTTTCAGTAACTTTCTCAATATTTGAATAATCTGATAATGAATAATGTTTAACCTTAAGAGAAGTCAATGAAACTGGCTGTAAATGGTGTAATTTCTGTGTACCAGCAATGGTCCTTGCAGTTGAGTGTCTTTCTTGGAGAAGTTGGCTTTCCTCTTCATGCTCTTTATTGGTTGAAAAATGACATTTTATATTTACAATATTTTCACTTGCAAATGTATATAACTGTTCTGCAGTAAGATCTGTTCATCATAAGGTCGTTGTAGACTAGCTTTTGCAGCTAATCTCTTAACTGTGCCTCCAACACCATCACAGGGTCCCTTTCCATGACTTGTTGCAAAAAAATTCCATTCTGCCTCAATTCCAAAATCATCTCTGTGATGGCAAAGATTCAAAAAGTTTTTGCAGTTCTTATACTGTCCTGCACACCCATCTGAAAAGTAAATTATTTTGTGGATGGAACCGATGGATGAGATATTATCTTTTAGGAATTTTATCAGATGCTTTTGAAACAAATGTACAGCAACTGTGTTATGGATGTTACACTCTGAAATAATAACAAAGCTAAGGTGAGCAATCTCATCTTCCTTTTTATAGTAAATAACAAATGGATGTAGAGTAGCCATCTCATTGTTCCAGTGAAAGCTCTGAACCTCATCTTGAAGAATAAAGGAATAATTTTCAGCAAAATCACACACAGCAAGGACCTCACCATCTTTCAAAGACATTTTTGTTTCACGATAATAAGTTGCTTGCATCTTTGTCTTGAAGTCATGTATCTGGTATTCTTTCAGTTGGTTACAGAATTGGTCAATATATTCATCTGTATTCAGTTCTACTGATTCAAGATTTGACCGATCTGTATTGGTCCACTTTTTAAAATTTATGATATCAATGAAGTTGTTTGTAAATATGTCCAGTAGTCTGTTTTTTAAATCTGATGGATCTCCACATTGTTCACATTGTCTGAGGCAGGATTGCATTCCATAAAGGCAACACAATGACGTACATTCTTAATAGGTGTGTCATCATTTGCAGTTAGTTTTTCTAATTCAGTCCTACAAACATAAGTTTGGCATTCTGATGAATTGTACACACACATACTGAGTGAGTTCCTGTTGCTCCAGCAATAACACACTGCTTTGGACGCAATTCTGCAAATTTACTGAATCCCACCTTAACCAAAGGATTTCTTTCTTTGAAAATATGATAGGCTTCTTTTAAATTGCAAAGTAAAAGATGCTTTTGCAAATGTATCCTTCCTCTTTCATTGTCAATGATACTACAATAGTCTTTCTCTCCTGGCATTGTTCTACTGATGTCTTCTGAAAGATAAAATGCTTTAATAGCGTCAACAGTATCCTGTTTAATTCTTTTCCCACCCTTTGGATTTGGGTCTGAAAGGACACCTTTTTCTTCAACTATTTTTTTAGCAATAGATGCTGTATGCCTTGTTGTGTTAAATTCTGAAGCAATTTTCCTAATGCTCCAAAATAAATGCAAAAAAACTTCACTTTTTTCTACGTGAAGGTCAAAATATGAAAATAAAAACCCACTCTAATAGACAGAGTTTATTTCCACGACAGTTTCGACGCCCACTGGCATCCTCCTCGAGTGGATACAGAAACACGAATGAACCAAAACAAGAGGGAAAAGCAGTTCAGGGACCGACCATTAAGAAATTCGCACCTAGGTTAGATCCCATTCTCCCGACACCGGAAGGGCATTTTCATTAAGTACATTCGCGCAAATTTTTAAAACTATCTTCCTTTTCTAAACATACAGATTCTATTATATTTTTTTACATAATTATTACCTTTATTATTAAATTTATTACATTTAATATTGCATAATTATTTATTACAGAAATTATAAATTTATTAATACATTGGTTATTACAGGAATACCCCGCTTTACGATGCTTCGTTTTACGAAACCCCGGGTTTACGAAATTGTATTTGCGCTAAATAAAAAATTAAATGAAGAAATATAAAAGACAAAAATAAAATGCGTACGTCGCGCATACCACAATCTAATATTCTGCATTACAGCAGTGCTTAGTTAGCTCGATTTTAAGACAAAAATAATATGCTTACGGCGCGCATACCATACTGTACTGTACTCTATTACAAGTGTGTCTACCGGCGAATCCAAAAGCATGTCTACTGACGCATCTATTAATGAAAACTAAATTTGCATGTAATGTTTTGTACTATTTCTTTGTTCATTGCTTACATTTTTATTGTATTTCTTTGTTCATTACTTTAGTTTGTATTATTTCTTTGTTCATTGCTTTCATTTCTATGTTAATAAACATTTTTTTCTGCAAAATTTGCTTTTATAACCTTTTTTTTTCGATTTTTTTAAGAAAAAAACGTAACCCAAAATATAACATTATATGTATGGGAAATAATGCTCTGCTTTACGAACACCTGCTTTACGAACGGGTGCTAGGAACGCAATATTTCATAAAGTGTGGTATTCCTGTACATTATTGTTTATTATACAGAACTTATAAACCGAAAAACGAATGAAAAAAGCCAATTAGGAAACAATCCAGAAACCAATGAGAAATTCGCACCTAGGTTAGATACCGTTCTCCCGACACTGGAAGGGCATTTTATTACAGGGTCCGCTTACAAGTACATTCCCACAAATTAAAACTATCCTCTTGTTCTATACATACAGATGGAAATAAACTCTGTCTATTAGAGAGGGTTTTTATTTTCATATTTTGACCTTCACGTAGAAAAAAAAAAGTGAAGTTTTTTTGCATTTATTATGGATCCCACGATCAGACACCATCTATTCGCCTTCTTCTTAGTTACCTTTCCCCAACTTATATCTTCCTATCGTCTATATGAAAAAACACTAGTGGCTGTGAAGACCAAGAAGCTGCAACTCAAGTTCCTGCAAGAGTGTTTAGTGGAGCAAGTGTGCCCGAAGTCCTTGATACCGTTTACCTTCAGGAAGGACCATACACCATTCCTGAATTTTGCCAGGGAAATTTTGAAGGAACGTATTCCGTGTGTTAAAAGAGAAATTGACCATACGTATTTCAAACTAAGAAATTGTCTACGCGTCCTTAAATCGCATGTGTCATGTGAACTACTTGTGGCGCTGTTTGAAACTGCAGATTATAAATGCGACGTGGAGACTAGACGCACTGAACAACGACTTAACAGAAAGCTATCCTATTTATGTGATGAAAGTGCTTGGTCAAAGTGTGCGGTGGAAGGTTCCGTTTTAAATTTATCGACATACGTCTTATCCAAATCCGAAAAGGAAGTTCTTAATTTAGGGCTGTCGTTTGCCCTTAAACCCGATAAAAACATTGTTTTAGATTTTGTGTCTTCCGTAGTTAATTCCAGGGCGGATATTCCGTGTTTAAATGGTTTGATTCTGAGCAAGTTTCTGGAACATTTCAACTCATTGGACTCTATTCCCAAAAGATTCCGGTTAGCTTTAGACAAGCTCAGGAAGAATGAAGCAATATTTGTCACTAAAGCGGACAAAAGTAACACTGTGGTTATTTTAGACAAGTGTGATTATAAACAAAAAATGGAAGCGTTACTTAGTGATGAATTCACCTACGCCAAAGTGAGATCGTCCCCCCTAAAGCGTCTTTCTGCCGAATTCAACAAAACCATCAGGAACTTATTAAAAGATGTCCCGGCGATTGATCCTAAAAGATTTCTACAGATTAACCCCAAACTCCCCCACATTTACGGCCTACCCAAAACCCATAAGATTAATATACCACTCCGTCCCATTATTTCACACAGGGGTTCCTTTAGTTACAGGTTATCTAAATTTCTTGCAGATAAATTATCCCCATTAGTTGGTAAATTTTCAGGCTCGCACATCACTAATTCCTGTGACTTTATTAACAAAGTTGTCCTTAGATTTAAAACGGGGAAGAATGATCAGTTTTGACGTTGAGTCCTTGTTTACGAAAGTTCCCATTGATGATGTACTTAGTTTTTTAGATAGAAAATTGCCAACATGTAACGTAGAACTAGGCATGCCCACATCTGTATTTTTAGAACTGATAAAACTCTGTGTCACCAATAATGCCTTCTCCTTCGGTGAAGAATTTTATTTGCAACATTTTGGTATGGGAATGGGGTCTCCTTTATCCCCAATACTGAGTACATTATACATGGAATACTATGAGTCGGAATTGTTGCAAACAATATGTCCCAGGAATCTAATTTGGTTTCGTTATGTAGATGATATTTTCTCATTTTGGCCTGACCACTGGCACAACTTTGACACTTTCTTTCAGTCATTAAATAATCTTGTTCCCTCTATTAAATTTAAATATGAATGGGAGAACGACAATTACCTTTTCTAGATGTTTTGGTCATTAACGAAAGCGGAAAGCCCAATTTCACGGTCTATAGAAAACCTACTCATTGTAATTCGTACATTCATTATTTTTCATATCATGATGGGGTTAAAAGCTCAATTATTTCTTCCATGTTTCTAAGAGCACTCAGGATTTGTAGCCCACATTTGCTGGACCCAGAAAATTCAAAGATTTGGAAAATTTTTAAGGATTTAAAATATCCTGAGTGGTTTATCAGAAAGGCGTATTTTAAAGCCAGAAAATCTTTTTATGCCCCTCTGGAACCTTCAGTTAACCAAAAACAATATGTGAGTTTGCCTTACATTGCCGGCTTAGAAAGAGTAAAACCGTTGATGAAAGATTTTAAGTTTGCTTTGGCATTCAAATATTCGTCTACCGTGAAAAGTAAATTGGTTAGGAATAACGTGGCAAAAGAGGAACAAGCCTGCGTCTACAGCATTCCCTGTAAAAGTTGTGATTTAGTATACGTGGGTGAAACTGGAAGAAATATTGAAACCCGTATTAAAGAACACAAATATGCCTTCAGAAGTTGTAATACTAATAATGCCATTTTTTATCACGCCAGCCAAAATAATCATGCTATAGATTGGGAATCAAGTAAGGTACTTTATAAATGTAATAATTATGTCAAAAGAAAAATAATAGAATCTGTGTGTATAGAAAAAGTAGATAATTTTAATTTGTGCGAAGGTACTTATAAGTTAGACCCTTTAATGAGATTCTTGGTCAAAAAATCCCTTACGGAGTCGTGGGAATGTGTTCGAACCTAAGTGTGAATTTCTTAAATGTCTCTGGATTGGAATGTTTCCTTACTCGCCTTTAGTAAATGTAATAATGGAAGTAATAAATGTGGAAATAAATATAAATGCAACAGATGTAATAATAAAGGTAATATTATAAATTTAATACTTAGGGTAAAGGTATAATAATAAATGTTAAAAAAATGTAAATGTAATAATAAATGCAGTAATTATGTCAAAATATTAGAATCTGTATGTATAGAACAAGAGGATAGTTTTAATTTGTGGGAATGTACTTGTAAGCGGACCCTGTAATAAAATGCCCTTCCAGTGGGAGAACGGTATCTAACCTAGGTGCGAATTTCTCATTGGTTTCTGGATTGTTTGCTAATCGGCTTTTTTCATTCGTTTTTCGGTTTATAAGTTCTGTATAATAAACAATAATGTAATAACCAATGTATTAATAAATTTATAATTTCTGTAATAAATAATTATGCAATATTAAATGTAATAAATTTAATAATAAATGTAATAATTATGTAAAAAATATAATAGAATCTGTATGTTTAGAAGAGGAAGATAGTTTTAAAAATTTGCGCGAATGTACTTAATGAAAATGCCCTTCCGGTGTCGGGAGAATGGGATCTAACCTAGGTGCGAATTTCTTAACAGTCGGTCCCTGAACTGCTTTTCCCTCTTGTTTTGGTTCATTCGTGTTTCTGTATCCACCCGAGGAGGATGCCAGTGGGCGTCGAAACTGTCGTGGAAATAAACTCTGTCTATTAGAGTGGGTTTTTATTTTCATCTAATGCTCCAACTTTTGGGCAATACAGTGAGGATTTTTATTTTATCACTTCTTTTAGTATTTTCATTTTTTAATTTTTCCTTGAGTTGATTTATTATTTCTAAACAGTCTATATCTCCAGATGGCTCCTTAAATTGTGAGTCAGAAATCTCTTTTCCTGCAACTGTTTCCATTCTCTTCTTAACTGTCTCTGTCACCTTGCTTAGTTTTTTAGCTCCATATGACTTTTGCTCTACAAGCTCTCTCTTTTTTATGGGTGATTCACCAATTGAAACAAAAGAAGCATTCAAAGTACACATCTCATGGTTTTGCTCTGAAGTTGATGCATCACTATTGTCAACATTTTCAATTTTCTCAAGATCTTCAGGTGGTTCACTACTACAAGAAGAATCATCATTTATGTCTGAATTCAAAGTGCCTATTCCTTTCTCAGGCAAGGACTCAAGATGTTCTCTACACTGCTTACAAAGTCTGTGATGTAGTGTTAAGTGCAGATCAGGAAACTTATTTACAAGTTCCTGTGGTACAATTCTCAAACTCTTCTTTCGACACTGACCTTTGTGATGCAGCAAAGGATCAGCACACTTCTGTTTCAGTTTTAAATGTTCCATGTTTGTACTCTGAAATCACAAAAGCACAAAGAAAATCCTGAAAAGAAAACAATGAACAATTAATGAATTATTAAATAAATTTTTATACATGTATTTAGTAAAAATAAATTAACTTTAACTTGAAGTCAGGAGTCAACTCTGTAAAGTTGACAGTACTTATATACTAGTTGGGCCTTTGGATCAGCGCTACTCCAGTAGATTTGGGGCTGTCGAGGGGTTTAACCCTTGTTGTCTTTTAAAAGACTTCTTTTGGCACAGGTCACAAAAAGGTTTTTGAACTAATAATGTTAAGTTGAACTAAGTCTTCACTGACACTATATCAGAACAGAACTTTTAAATAAATGAACTAACAAAAAAAATCTAAAATTGAAGAATGATGCCAACTTCATTTACTTTTTATACATTGAACTAGTTATCAGCCACTTACAGCTTCTTGGGATTTTGTTGTACATGACTCAAGGTATTAATGTAAAAAAAATTGAATTTTTTAGGAGAAGGTATGTTTCTTTTATTCAAGGTCAAAGGTCAACTTTTGAAGGGATTTTTTTATTTTTCACAGTAGAGATATTTAACAAGAGACAATGAACAAGGGGCTACTAAAGAGCTTTAAAATGAGACCAAAATCAATGCTCTAGCTTTAATAGTTTTTTAGTTACACCGTTTTGAAAATAGTCATTTAACGCAAAAAAGGTCAAAATGTCACAACTTTGTGACCTTGTATCTCAGTAACCAAGGGTCAGTCAGCTCTAATAATTTGGGAATTTAAGTTTGGCATGTATATCTGCTATTGTGCCAAGTATGAGCAAAATTGAAAGGGGTGAGTGCAAAAAGTACCATTTTGTGGCTGAGTTGACATGGAATGACCCTCCTCTGTTAGGAGCAGAAGGACACCTGACATCAATTGTGATGCTTCCAGCATCGGTGACTTGATCAGCTGGTCAGAAGGTGTGTCAGAGCCACCTCTCACCTGCTCTCTAAGCACCTCAGAGGTGAAAAACTTCATCAACACCCCGATGGAGGTGCGCAACTGGCCTTGCCACACACAAAGCATTGAGAGGGTTGTTAAAATGGTGACTGAGGCTTCTGCTAAGTACTTCTCACAGGAAAAGAGGGATGGAGGGATCAGGGCTCAGGAGACCAGCAGGAAGCTGATGTCCAAGTCTGAGTCAAAGCAGGATTTGTGCAACCTGGCAAAGTTCAAGATGTCAGGAGAATGATCTTTGTAATTATATCCAGTGATATACATGCAGTTCACCTATTAATAAATATATGTAAAGTTGATTTGGCCTTGTCAATATAAATGATTTACCTTATATCTTTTAATATATTATAAAGGGGTTCAAAAGGGTAAAATTGGCAATTTAGAAATACAAAATGATGTAGGTTAGAGTTATCCTATCCAAAAAATAAGCTCATATTTGAATTCCCCATGTAAAAAACACATAATTTAGACACCCCTGATGGTAGGATTTCCTTCAGATTCATGTTGTCACCTGAGTATGACCCACCCTAAATTGCAGTACACAAAAATACTGCCCCATGGATTTCAGTGATTTTTGGGACAGATTCTAGTGTTCATTGTTTTCTAATTTTTGTTTAGTCCTTGAGAAGTGAAAATGCTTGAAATTATTTTTATTTTCCTTGTGGGTTGTATTACATTTAATAAAGTTCATATGAAAATTATGAATTATTTTCCATAATATATATATATATATATCTTAATGGTTTTAATTCACTTGTCATTCAGACCCTCATTTATATAAATAAATCATGAATGTGATAACTAATACAAGTTTGAAAATGGATAATGGGTCAAGAGAACTAGATTTCACTGATGAAAAGTGGAGCATTAAAACTGAAGAACTTGAAATTAAAGAGGAGGAGATTGAATCCTATGAAGGAAATCTTTCTGAAGAAGTAGCATTTAACAATGGAAACTTCACTCCTGAATGGCAGGTAATAAAAGGCTTTGAATAACCTTGACAATTATGTAAATGAACTTCCTCACACACTTCTTACATAGTTTAAATCAGTGGTACACAAACTTTTTTGATGTGAGGGCCAGACCAACCATCTGTTTTATATGTAGGGGCCAGATATATAGATATTCTATTTTTTATAATAACCAGGGGTAATATTTCAGATTTTTCTTTGGGTAGCTAACTTTTTCATTGAATTGAAAAGACCTGTGGGGGCCACATTTGGCCCGCAGGCCAGGGTTTGTGCATCACTGGTTTAAATGGTAGATGTGTGATTGATCCAAGAAGGGCATCTGAAGATAAAATTTATTCTTGAAATATATGATAAATATAATTTCTTCATTATTTCTTTTATTTGAACATTATTTTTATTCTTTCAACTTGTAGTGCATTCCAGATGGTTTACAAGTCATTTTTGCATAACTTTGGATCTTGAAAGTAATTTAGCAGATAGCTTTTATTAATAGATCAAATGAGAGAGCAAGACTTTTTATCCTAGAATGAACTTGTGAAATATCATAACCTTTTACTTGTTCTTCAGTTAATCTTAGGTGCTGGGTTAATTTCAGAGTTTGCAGTTCAAAAATGAATTGATAGATGTTTTTGTGAAAGATGGTCCATCGGACTTTAATGATTGTGAAAAGGAAATCAGTGATTGTGATCTGAAGAATGTTGGAAGCTCTTCGCTGCAAAAGGTAAGGGAAACTAATGAATTAAAATATCCAAGGATGCTTTCACTTTTAACCTTTTTGCATAACTTTGAATCTTGCAAGTAATTTAGCAGATAGCTTTTATTAATAGATCAAATGAGAGAGCAAGACCTTTTTATCCTAGAATGAACTTGTGAAATATCATAACCTTTTACTTGTTCTTCAGTTAATCTTAGGTGCTGGGTTAATTTCAGAGTTTGCAGTTCAAAAATGAATTGATAGATGTTTTTGTGAAAGATAGTCCATCAGACTTTAATGATTGTGAAAAGGAAATCAGTGATTGTGATCTGAAGAACGTTGGAAGCTCTTCACTGCAAAAGGTAAGGGAAACTAATGAATTAAAATATCCAAGGATGCTTTCACTTTTAACCTTTTTGCATAACTTTGGATCTTGAAAGTAATTTAGCAGATAGCTTTTATTAATAGATCAAATGAGAGAGCAAGACTTTTTATCCTAGAATGAACTTGTGAAATATCATAACCTTTTACTTGTTCTTCAGTTAATCTTAGGTGCTGGGTTAATTTCAGAGTTTGCAGTTCAAAAATGAATTGATAGATGTTTTTGTGAAAGATGGTCCATCGGACTTTAATGATTGTGAAAAGGAAATCAGTGATTGTGATCTGAAGAATGTTGGAAGCTCTTCACTGCAAAAGGTAAGGGAAACTAATGAATTAAAATATCCAAGGATGCTTTCACTTTTAACCTTTTTAACTGCTTCTCTTGAGTATACTCAATTCTCGTATAACTTCCTATGGTGCTCTGATCAAGTATACTCAATTTTGGTTTTCTGTCAGTTACTGAAACCCAGCACACTGATTCAATGATGGCATTGAAATGGAGCAGTTAAAGGGTTAAAAGACAATTTCAGGGTTCTAATGAAAACAAATAACCCTAACCCAAAATTAAGATGATGAACTAAGAAAATTCAAACACACAAATATTTATTCATTCACAAAAAAAGTAATTTTAAAAAAGTTTGACAAAAATAATTGTTTCTGAACTTTCTTTAACAATGTGCCATTTATGGATTTGAAGAAAGCATATCATGAGGAAAATAAATCTGCCTCATGGAAGTGCTTAGAATGTTGGTGTCAATGTAAAGGGTCCATTCAAAAAATTATGTAATGCAGAAGGGGGTACGGGGTGTTACAGTGTGTTACATAAGGGTCGGGGGTGTCACAGCAAGTGTTACATCACCACCTCACTTCATCACCACAAATACATAAAACTGGAAAATGACAAGATATGTAATTTCAACACATGTCTTGTATATAATATAGCTGAAAGTAAGAAATTATCATGATGCATAAAAAGGTGTTTTGAGTTAGTGATGAGTAACAAGTTTTCGGTGAAAGAGAAGTAACAATTTATTGAAAATAACATTTTATAGGGCACTGTGAGGGAGGGGGGTAGTGCTGGTGTTACATAATTTTTTAGGAGGTGGTTGGATAGGTGTAACTGTGTGTTATGGGGGGTGGGGGTATACATTTTTATGGAAAAAAGTGTTAATAAGTTTTGAATGGCCTCAAAGTTGTTAAATACAGTGAGTAGTTTTTATGTGGGTAGTAGTGCTTTTGTAAATATTAACCCCTTTTGCTGCACATGAATGACTGCATCATTCGTAAACTCTGTTGCTTACAAACAAGCTCTCATTCTGCATATTCACTTGTTTATCATTCCTATGGTAACTTTAGCCTTTTTAGTCTTCTCTCTAGTGATTGATGGCAACTTATTTGCTACTTGAATGCCCAATAGCTTTAATTAATATAAGATAAAAACAGTACCCATCAGGATGTCACATCATAGAGTTAGTGTGGCTCCTCTCTCTTGGAAACAGAACTAAGTCTCGATGAATCTTTGTTGTTGTGGAAAGGAAGGCTCATTTTTCATCAATATATCAAATCTAAATGATCAAGATTTGGAATAAGGTTTTTCAAACTTGATGATGAAAATGGCGTAACCATAGAACACAGCATTTATACTGGTATCATTTAAACCATGGATGATTTTTCAAAAACTGAAAGTGTAGTCGTTAGGTTGATTCAAAGATATTTAGGCAAAGGACATCATCTTTATACAGACAATTACTATACTACACCAAAGCTTTACAAATACTTAATGGAAAACAAGACACATGCAATACATTGCAACAGGAACCATCAGAAATAATTGCCAAGGGCTACCTACCCAAAGAGTTGCGCACCACAAAAGTTGAAAAAGGAAAAAAAGCAAGCATTTGAGACTGATTACTTGCTGTCTCTTTTGTACCAAGATAAAAGCAATGTATGCATGCTCACTAACATGCATTCAAATACTGATAAAAAAGTGAATAGAAAATCCAAAGGAGGCATTATACAAAAAAACATTCCAGCTTGTATTGAGGACTACAATAAAAACATGGGATTTGTTGATCAAATAGATCAAGTTCTGCATTACTACACTATGGCCAGGAAATCATCAAAATGGTACAAAAACCTAACCGTACATTTCATTCAAGTATGAATACTAGATGCACTTTGAATATACAGCTTTGTTTATAAAGAAGAAAAAAGTCACTTTTCTCGAGTTCTGTTTGGCAAAAGTAAAAGAACTGACAGCTACTTCAAAGCCAGTGCTGGATAAGGTGACTGTTCCTTGTCTAGTTGGGAAGCATTTCATAGAAAAAATAACATCTGAAGAGAGTCTCAATCCCACAAAAAGATGTCGTGGATGCTACCTTTGTGGAATAATGTCACAAAGTTGCTATCAATGCAAAACCTGTTCTGACAAACCTGGATTATGCATTGAATTTTTTGAAATCTTTCATACTGAACTAAATTTCTAAACTACTACTATATTTTTATATTTTAGGATTATCTTAATTTTAAGGTAAGTCAATTTAATTTTATAATTAAAATTATATACATTAAAATTATAATTAAATTAAAATAATTAAAATTTTATATATATAAAGACAAAAATTGCTGCACACCGAGACAAAAATTGCCACATGTTCATCCTGAGTGTAACCTGTGTACTCGCAGTGAAAGGGTTAAGGAAGGATAAGTTGTGACTGGTTCAGTATTAATGCTGGAGAATGACAGGGATATTTAATATAAGCATGAATGGGATAATGTACAATATACAAACAATGTAATGTTATACAATTGCAAAACAGGTATAGTAGAGGAAGAATGCATAAAAGATGAAAGGATGGAATTAGTAAGTTTATGAATAGATATGGAGTTGATATAAAAGTGGCACAAGAGAGTTACGAGAAACAGAGAGGAATGAAAGGGGTTTGTGAGATGTGTAAATTGAAGTATATACCACTAGATTTATGCCCCTAATCTTGTCATGAAAGGTAACACAAGATTCATGAAGTTGGACTAGCACCTCATTCTCAGTGATGATCTCTTTGTGTAAGTGATTTGTGGTTTTATAGTCCTGAGTTCAATCGTGGTACCTACTGCATAAGAATGAGAAAGGGGTTCTAAGATAATGTGTATCATTTTTTATGGATATATATTACCATGAAAATTTCAAATCAAGATAAATATTGTATTAGGACTTGAAATGTTTTTAGGAAACTGCTTGGAGAACCATTTTTCTGTTTAAAATAGTTCTTTCTGTGCTTAAAATGTCTTCCAAGAAAAATTGAAGGTCCAATGATGAGTGTAGTGGTGCTGGTGGTGCTAAAAGAAAGTACCATACACTAACCATTATGCAGAAAGTTGAAATTCTACAGAAGTTAGATAAGGGAGAGTCATTGCATAACCTGTGTGAGTATTATGGTGTTGGTTCTTCAACCATGTATGATCTAAAGAAGCAATGTGAAAAGCTGTTGAAGTTTTATGCTCAGAGTGACACAAATAAAGGGATAGCTAAATGTAGAACCATGCATGGAGCTAGATCAGCTGACCTTCATAGGCTACTTTACAAGTGGTTTAAAAAATGTCACAGTGAAGAGGTACCTATTTCTGGCCCAATGCTAATTGAAAAGGCCAGTTTCATGCACAACTGAAAGTTGAGCTTTGTGATTCTTCAAGTGGATGGTTGCACAAGTTTAAGTTGCTTCATGGTATCTGTTACATGAAAATGAGAGAAACTGTCTGCAGATAAAGAGACTGCTGGAAAGTACATAAGTGAGTTTTCTAAGTTAATTAGGGAAGAAAATCTAACTCCTGAACAAATTTATAATGGTGATGAGACTAGCCTTTTCTGGCATTGCATTCCAAGAAAGACACTTCGTGGATGTTATGAGACTGCGGTGTCTGGGGTGAAGGAAGCCAATGATAGTCACTATCCTCACCTGTGTCAATGCAGCTGATACACATAAGTGTAACTTACTTGTAGGTAAGAGTGCTTACCCTCACTCCCTGAAGAGAGTCAAGGTTATGCCTGTGATTTACAGTAGTAATAAACATGCCTGGATCATGTAGGAACTGACTATCGACTGGTTTGATAATCATTTTGTGTTGGAAGCTCAGGAGCATTGTCACAAGGTAGGGCTACCAAAGAACTCTAAAATAGTCCTCCTGCTTGACAATTCTGCTGCCCACCCTGATGCTGAATTGTTAGTGTCACAGAATGTCTTTGCTACATACTGTATCTACCCCCAAACTGCACTTCACTTATCCAGCCTGTGGACCAAGGTATAATCTATAGCATGAAGTGCTTCTATTGAAATAAATTCATGTATCACTTAGTGAGTTGAGGTACAGGTATCAACAACTCTCAAGAATGCATGGCATAACTTGTGGCCTATCACCATGTTCACTGATGCTGAGCAAGGCAGAACTGATGATGAAGTGGATTTTGCTGGTTTTAAAGTTTCTGCAGAGAAGACTCAAGCAGCAGAACTTTTGCATTACACCAAAGGGATAGACCATGACTTAGTGAGATAACCAAAAATTTGCATGAAGATGATATTGTGGGTTGGATGAACTGTGACAAGGATGCTCCAGTGGTGTGCTAGATGAAAGATGAAGAAATTGTAACCATGGTACTGAAAATCCAGTGAAGAAAACAGTGATGATAGTGACTCACAGTGAAAGTGAATTATTAGAGGAAAAGATCAGCATGGATGTGGGGTATTCAACTGGCAGATCAATTTATTAGGTTCCTGGAGCAGAAGAGTTTCATCACACAGCAAGAAATAATGAGTGTTTACAGGATTCAAGAGTAGCTGATCAAGGAAAAACAAAATTATATAAAGCAAGTTGCATTGCAACAAATGTTTAAGAAGGCTTCAAAGTGTGATACATATCCAGGAACTGTATCACCAACCACTTCACCAAGCCCCTTACCTGATTGATGCTCCTGAGCCAGAGCTGAATTTTGATGATCAACCTAGCACATCTACACCAGATCCAACATAGCTGAATTTTGATGATCAACCAAGCACATCTACTCCAGATGCAACAATTGGTGAAATGCAAGAGGGTCATTCCATGTCAGTTCATTGGCGAAAAAACGTGACCATCACCGATTTTTTGAAAATTGGTACACTTATAGATCTCTGTGAGAAAAACAGAATAACGCTTGTTTCAATGCTCTAGGTCATATGGTTCCAGAGATATAGCCCTTCGAATTTTGTGAAAAGTCAATTTCGAAGGTCATACCATATTTCAATACGAAATATCTCGGCTCCTACTGCACTTACAGAGACCATTTAAACACTATTTTAAAGCTTTTAAGCAGATCTACAACTTTGTTTCTATTCATATTTTACCTCAGTAGTAAAAAAAAAGTTGATTTTATTTTTTACCTTTGACCTTGTGTAGGTCATTTGATGTCACAACCAATTTTTTTCTCCTTTCACCCAATTTTGGGTACACATGTCTACCTTAACCTAAAACAAGATTTTTAGTGTTGATTAAGTTAGTATAGATGCTACAGCCATTTCAGTAGACCATACCCACCTCCATTTTGACCAAGTACCTTTTTCTACCAAACTTTGGAGCACCGTATCTTTGGAACTGTTTGAGCTAGAGTATTGAGAAAAATACCATTAGATTTTTCTTACTGAGATATATAATGTCTGCTAATTTTAAAAAAAATTGTTGTTATCTAACCTAACCTAACCCAGTTATTTGGTCGAATAAGTATCTGGCCCTATTATAAATTTTTTTTTTTTTTTTGTATATTTCAGAGAATTATATAATATAGGTAATTTAAATTACATAATTAATTAATTTCTATGGACATTCAAAAGTGTGAAGAACTTCAAACCTGCTATCCCATCTAAATAGGCTGACCATACGTACCGTTTTGAACGGGACAGTACCATTTTTTTAATATTTCCTGGCTGTCCCGTTGTTTTAATAAAAATTTAAATTTTGTCCTGGTTTATGTACTTACTTTTTCATGAATACAGAATATTACATAACCCCCGTCCCTTTTTTGCCATCCCAATGTCCCGTTTTTGTCTAAAGGAAATATGGTCAGCCTACATCTAAAGGTAAAGCTATGTACGTATATAAGTACCTTATACTTGGCTATAGGTACTACCCTATAGAATAAGTTCAGTTTTAATAGAATTACTTAACTTTGTGTATTTATTCATTGTGTATAACAGTATGTACCCATGTGAAAATAAGCTTATTTAAACCTTGGAGCAAGGATTTTTTGGCATCTGTATTTATTCCAATCTGTAAATCAAACTGCACATTTTTTCTTGCTGTAGACCTCTGAAACAAGATCAGTAGGTCCCAAATTTTATTTGTGCCATCTAAGCAAAAATAGCTTTTAACAGGATTGAATATAATGAATAATTATAATTGTATCTTTAATTAATTGATCCTAATTTCCATTAATTGTAATTGTAATTGATTCAAAATAAAATAAAAATAAAGGTAATTATAATTGATTTTTGAGCTGTAACTGATGTAATTGATCAATTAATGTCAATTGTTAAAAATTTTACCCTTAGATCTGGCAGTCATACATCATCCAATGAAAATAAACCTTTGATAGTTTATTTAGTTATGCTTAGATATAGATATATATTTTTATAGATATATATTTAGATATATAGAATAGATAGTTATATTTGTGTAATTGTAATTACAATTGATTCAGACAAAATTAATTGTAATTGCAATTGATCTTGAAATTGTGAAGTACAATACTAACTATAATTAATTTGAAGAAAAATTAAAAAAATTGTAATTGGTTCCATTTTGTATAATTGAACCCAACCCTGGCTTTTAAGCTACATATGTTTTTTTTCTTTTTAGATAAATATGGATTTCAGCAGTTTCAATATAGGCAGGTTCTGTTGTGACCCATTTAAAAAACACAAAGGAAAAGTGAAAAAGGGCATTCGTGCATTGACTAAAAATTTGATTGATCAAAATCCTGAATTGAAACTAACAAATAATCATGAAGCATGTGCAACCTGTTGAAATATACTAGCAAATCATCCATCCCCAATGCCTGAATGTGAACCACTTGAAAAATCACCATCCACCTCAAGTGCCCCATCTGAGCTAGAAACCATTGGAGATGTAGTTGAAATGCAGTATGAGCTTAGTAAATTCAATGCTTCATTGGCCACACTTGATGAGACCCCAATAAAACCATGTAAACTCTCTGACAGCGCTGGTTACGCAAAGAGAAAGTTGAGGAAAGTAGTAGTAGTTGTGAAAAGAAAGCTTGAACTTGCAACTAAAACCACCAATTTCATGCAGTGACTCAGATGATACAGAACTGGAGATTCTTCAACAACTAAAAGAGAAATTTAATCAAGTGACAAGTTGAAGTGAAAAACTGACAATTCTTACTATCCTACCAAAAAGATGGACACAAGTAAAGATCAGAGAAAAATTTAAGTGCTCAGATTACATGGCTAGGCAAGCAAAGAGTTTGGTGAGGGAGAAGGGAGTGCTTTCAACATCTAATCCATGTTTGGGGAAACGCCTGAATAGTGAAACTGCTGCCAAAGTAATTGACTTCTATCATTTGCCAGATGTGAGTAGACAAATGCCAGGGTTGAAAGACTTGTGTTTTTGTAAAAGGAGCTGATGGTAGGCGGGAAAGAAAACAAAAATCACTAATCTTATGCAACCTAAAAGAAATATTTGAGCTTTTTAAAACAAACATCCAACAATTAAAATAGGATTTTCAAAATTTGCAGAGCTTCAGCCAAAAGAATGTGTCAGTAACAGTAGTTCTCTGAATGAATTCATTCTATATTCAATATTTCATACACTTGTATGACATCAGGAATTGTAAAATTTAAGTGTTATTATTTTAAAATAATGTCTAACAAAAATTACATTATATAAATTCCAAGAAATTTAGTTTGACTCTACTTTAACAGGTGTTTTTATTATATACACCACTGCTATCACAAAATTAGTAAAATTTATATAACATGTTTCAATGAAATTAATTTTAAGTTTTTATGAAGCAATGCACACTAAAATATGCAGCTGATTTAAAATTTGAGCAAAGTAATGCGAGTAAATGAAAATGATTTTCATTCTCATATTGTTTATATGTTGTAGCTACTGACAAAACACAGCTACACATACAGTTCATTAAGCATAGTTATTAGAATTGTATTTTGTGTTCACAGTGTTTTGAAATAAGTAAAAAGTTAAATATTTTTAATAATGAAATTGTTTTCTAGTCTAGAATACATAAATATATGTTATATGATTAACCCTTACATATATATTCCAAAATCTGGAAAATTCTGTAATCCAGCAACTGCTTGGTCCCAAGGGTACTGGATTATTGAAATTCATCCATATTCCCTAATATTAAAGTAATGCAGTACAGATTTTAATATCTGAAAATAGTTTTTTTTGTCAAGTTCTGAAAGAGTCCTGAAAAATATTGTGAATGTTGTTGTAATGAAAGGTCTTACATGAAATTTTCTTTCATCTTCCATCCATTTCTTGTAATTGTCTTGCAGCAAACTATGAATCCATTTAAGGTAATATTGGCAAATGTTTTAATTACGACTACACTCTACCCTTGATATAAGTGAGTTCAGAATATGTGAAGACCCCCTTTGAATATATGTGAGAAAAATTTGCCCATATGTGCCTATACACTATGCTGTGTACCTAGCTGCCTCAGTCTCACAGATGCTTCATTAGTGTGCATATCTACACTTTTTGTACTACTATTTGTGTTCTGATTATAGCTTTTTCTAGCCATTTGCTTTGTGATTATGGCTTCTAAGCAACCTGCTTTAAGTGTGCCAAGCCCTGGCTCATCAGTTAAGTGTAAGAGAACTTCGCTTACCTTGGAAACTAAATTAGAAGTTCTTAAATGAGCTGAAGCAGGTGAGGGTGCATCTACCCTTGGGTGTGCATTTAACCTTGGTGAGTTGACCATTCATAACATTCATGAGTATTAATCTACAGAAGCTGAGGCTAACAAAGATCCTAAGATCTACTCTAAGGTTAGCCCCAGAGGAAGAAGAGAGTAAGGGGGTTAAAAGAAGAGAATAAGGGGTTAAGTAAGAGCAAAACCTATCATTTGTGGGTTAACATTCATTCAGAAAAAGAGAGAGATATATTCACCATCATCATCCACTGGCCACTGCTGACAAGTCAGAAAAATAGTTGAAGAGAATAGGAAAGGGGTGAAAGATGAAAAGAAGTAAAATAAGAATGCTTACAAACCATGCAAACACAGTCTTAACTCAAACACTGTCATACCATGCAAACTACGGAGATAAAAAAAAAAAAAGTATGAAGAATTTAACAAGAAGTAGGTTAATTTATGCTATTAACTACATCTAAGTTCATGTTGTCTTTTTTTTTTTTTTAAATATAATTTTATTGCTGGCATATCACACGCTGGCATTAATCATCAACAGACTCATACCTTGACCATTACTCCCAGAGCTCCTGTTGGTAAGTGTTTTATTATTTTAGATGCCATTAATATTTTTAAAATGCCTATCTAAACAGTTTTTAAACATATTAATGCTGGTAGAGTTCATGACAGATGCAGGAAGATTATTTCATTTATCAATTACAGTACTTTAAATGTAAAAAAGTTTTTAATAATGTTAGTAATGAAACGTCTGCCATGTAATTTAAATATATTATGAGTATTGTTATTATTGAAAATGAACAATTTGTCAAAATTTCTGCATGTCACATGCCTGCAATTAAAAAAAAAAATAGACTAACACAAATGGAGATGTAGCTCGTAGCATAAACTAACCCACTCTTTTTTATACTCTTCTTTTCTTATTCTCTCTTTACTTGCATGTCTGTAGTTTGCATGGTATGACAGTGTTTGAGTTAAGACTATTTGCATGGTTTGTAAGCATTCTTATTTTACTTCTTTTCATCTTTCACCCCTTTCCAATTCTCTTTGACTATTTTTCTGACTTGTCAGCAGTGGCTGGTGGATGATGATGGTGAGTCTTTCTATCTCTTTTTCTGAATGAATGTTAACCCACGAATGATAGGTTTTGCTACTAACTTAACCCCTTATTCTCCTCTTTTAACCCCCTACTCTTTCCTTTCTCTCGGGCTAACCTTAGAGTGGATCTTAGGGTCATTAGCCTTAGCTTCTGTAGATCTGTAGATAACTTGATTTATGTATTTACATAGCCCATATTTTCATTTATATGATATATATAATGAATTATATATTTTAGTGATATATATATCTATATATCAGCTTAGTAGGAGCAACTACTTATGAACTTAATGATTATCTATATTTGCAGTGGTTACTAAATATAGATCTTGACAAACTTTATTTTGCAGAACTATATTTATGGTTAGAACTAAACAGCAGTGGGCCCTATAGATACACATTTTTTTAAAAAGTGCACTCTTCAACATGGACTGCAACTGGGAAAGGGATAATCAATCATTGCAACATCTAGCAACTCCCAAAATTTGGCACAATTTAAAAAAATTATAAAAGATTCATTTCACTACTCTGGCAATTCTCAAAAACCCACCACCACATGTTTCTGAGACTCACCACATTGTTGATCTGGCACTGCCATAGCCTATGCCTGCACCCACCATGCTTTCTCCTTGTTTCCTCATGGCAGTTGAATGCTTTGCTTGCTCTTTCTGCTTAAAATATCTTCCAAGAAGAATTCAAGGTCCAGTGACGAGTGTAGTGGTGGTAAAACAAAAAAAAAAGCACCCTACCCTAACAAACAAAACCTTTTCTATAATACATATATACACCCTATATGATCAACCCTTATGATATATATATATATATATACAGGGTGGGCCGTAAGTTTCCATACATAGGAAAAATAAACATTTTTTTATGGACAACCATTTTTATTTATATAATATGCTCTACATGGTTGCCATTGTTTTGAAAACACATTTCAATACGTGTTCCCCACTGTTGATGAACACGCATTAGCACAGTTGACGTTATGCTTGTAATGGCGTTGGTGATATGTTCCTTTAGATGATTTATGTCTCGTATCTTTTCCTGATACACCATGGCCTTCAAGTGCCCCCAAAGATAGAAATCAAGGGGGGTGAGATCTGGGGATCTGGGAGGCCACTCCACAGGACCACGCCGACCAATCCAAGCATCCAGAAACTGCTGATCCAAATACCGACGCACGTGAAGACCATAATGAGGTGGAGCTCCATCTTGCTGGAAGTAAACTGGGAAGTTACCTTCCTTGTTTAGTAGGGATGGGAAAATCTCTTCTTGCAACATGTTAAGATACCTTTCGGCATTAAGATTTCCACTGACAAAAATTGGTCCAATAATTCTGTCACCCCATATCCCGGCCCACACCATCACTTTACCGGCACCTTGCATCTTCGTCGGACTCAGCCAGTTAGGGTTAGCATTACTCCAATAACGTATGTTTTGCCGATTAACCTCTCCATTGACGTAAAAATTTGCTTCATCAGTAAACAAGATCTTACGTCAAACGCATATTCTTAGGGTATCTGAAACATAAAAACAAACGTTTAATTTTTCCTATGTATGGAAACTTACGGCCCACCCTGTGTATATATATATATATACGTATATAACTGTAAAAATTAATTCCTATACCATCATTATATGGATTCATTGTCTTCATGCAGTACTTATGTTCATATAGGTTTTGTTTGAATGTTCATTTTTACATAAGGAACCAAAATTGCCTAAGCGAGTTTTGGATAGAATTTCGATTTGTACTTCTTTATTCATTTCTGTATTTCTTTAATTTATCTTTCCTAATAATGATTTGTACTATACGTACAAATTCAATAACTATGATGTCACATTTTCCCATCATTAATTTCCCTTCATCATATATCTAGTATTCAATGTATGAAAATTCTTTAACATCATACTAAAAACTAAACACTCTATAGAAGTCATTATTTATATGTTATGTAGTATAAATATAACTATTATTCAACCATATCCCCCGCCCCCATACGTCCATATCTTATCTTGATCATTATCCTATATAAATTTTATTAAATATTCATTTTTACTCGTGTCAATCTATGAAATGCAAAACTTCATGCATTCATTCGAAAATGCACAAATACGTTCTCGTATTATTTTTTTCATTTTTATTTTTAATTATATCACCTCCCGAGATGAACTCGAAAATGCTGAGGTTAAGTTATCAAATTCCGCTAACTGGCAAAATCGAATGCTTCTAAGATAAATATCTCCTTTCACTCTGATTCAAATTTATAACATTATCATGCGTTATGTTATATTATGTGTGTCATGTCTCATGTACTTGTATTGTACTAATAACCATATATTATAACCATATATAAATATATAAAAACACTGTAAGAATGGTAAATGACGTAATGTACTTTGATGTAATGTACTAAATGATGTAGTCAATGTACTTTAATGGAATTGTAGTTAACGATAATAAATGAATTAATTGGTAATTATAATCATAGTTACAGTAGACCAAAATTACAATGTACTCAATGTCTGACCCGACATTATGTCGCCATAAGGAATGTAGAATCGGCAATACTGTTGTTATTTTTTTATTATTATTTTTCCGTTGGAATAAATTTTGATGTGCTTTCTACTTTGCCAAATAATTGATGACCTGTTGTTTTTTAAAATCTCAATAATTTTTTTAGATTTAGCTTAATAATGAATCCTGAGTAACTTTTGCCATGTCATGTTTTGTATATATTCTTTCTTCGTTATAAAAGATGAAGTCATGTCTTGCCTAAGCATTTAATTGTTAGTCTTAAACCTTTAATTTTTACTCATATGCATATTTTAGTGTAAAGATGCATAGTTCAATTTCCACTTTTAGTTAACTTGGCAGATCATGATAACATCAGATCTGAAAATACGCAATTTAAGATAAAAATATGGCTTCATCTTCAAATATCTTGTTTATTCGTTTAAACCTTACCACAGCTAAAAGATTTACTTTATTTTCAAATATTGTGCAAAAATAATGCAGCCTCTTCAACATTTAATAATGATGATGTTAGTAGAATCGGGGTATATAAACCCCATCAATTTCTTCCATGTTCATTCTGATTCCAACTACGAGGCTGAGCATTACCTGTAACAGTTTAGGAGTAAAACACAGTAAGAAAAAGTCTTTATCTTCTCCTTCGAGCCGTGCTCTCTTCAGAAAACTTAGTAATTAGAATCTCCCGATAAGTTACAAGAAGAATCGGGGAGAAACCTCAAAGAATTTAATAAGCCTCTCAGAATCCTCCGAGCCACTAAAGAAGAACTCGGACAGTAGTATAGAGGAAACTACTGCAAGTAACAGATCCATTACTGCCTCCTAACCAGAACCCCCGTCGACTCCAAACCACCCCAGTGCCATAGACGGAGGGGTTAGCATATATATATACCTTACAACCTTACAAAGGTTCTGCGCGATGATTTCTCATTTTGCGAAGGTCAAGCTTGTCGCCCCTCCTCTCGAGTTGGCCAGGTGAAGTAGTGAGTTGGATTCTTGCGCTCTCCACCTCACATAGCCAGGTACGCCTGGCTCATCGGGGATTGTTCTGAGCCAGGCATCTAGTCTTCTTTTGAAGATTTCCACTGCAACTCCCTTCGTGTTTCTTAGGTCTTTGGGCAACTGATTAAACAGTTTTGGTCCTCTCACTACAAAACTATTTTCTTTCAGGGTTGAGGATGTTCCCTGTCTCGCCTTCAATTTGGGAATATGACAGTCTACCGCTTCTACTTTCCACCGTTGTTTGGGGAGTTATGGGATTCAGAGTAAGATTAGGGACTAGTTTCTCCATTATTTTCCAAGTGTAAATAATGGTGTATATCTCTCTCCTCCTTTCCAGTGAATATAGGTCTAGTTCTCGTAACCTTTCCCAGTAATTTAGTTCTTTGCACCCATTGATCTTGGCTGTGAAGCTTCTTTGGATCCCCTCCTGCTGTCTAATGTCTTCTTTTTTATATGGGGAAGTTAGGACCGAGCAGTATTCTAATTTGGGTATGATCAGGGTTTTCAGTAGAGGAATCATTACATTCCTATCCCTTCATTTAAAGGTTCTCAATATCTGACCCATTATTCTCTTTGCTCTGTTTACTGCTATCTTATTTTGTTTCAAATTTCGCATCATCTGTCATTACAACCCCTAAATCTTTTGCTCTGGAATTTCTCTGAATTTCCTGTCCATTTGGGGTATAATATTCCATGGACTTTAGGTCTTCTCTTTTTCCATACCGTAATAGCTGAAATTTCTTGGCGTTAAACTTCATATTGTTGTCTTTAGTCCACTTGTAGATTTTGTTTATGTCAGTTTGTAGAGATCCTATGTCTTCTGGGTTTCTTATTTTTCTACTGATCTTTGTGTCATCCGCAAAGGATGTTACTGTGCTGTCTCTGGTAATGTCCTCATCTATGTCAGTTAGCATGATTATGAAGAGTAGTGGAGCTAATACTGTTCCTTGTGGTACCGAGCTGAGGACCTCTGATTCTGATGAAGATACTCCTTGTACTGTAACAACTTGCCTCCGCTCACTAAGGAAATTATATATCCATTTCCCTACTTTTCCTGTTATTCCCATATATTTCAGTTTATGTATTATGATTCCGTGGTCACACTTGTCGAATGCTTTAGCAAAGTCTGTGTATAGTAAGTACATCATAGTTTTCATTACTTTCAATTGAATCAATAATGTTGTAGTGTTCCATTAGTTGTGATAGGCATGATCTGCCTGATCGAAACCCGTGTTGGTTATCATTGAATTTTTTCTGAGTTTCCAATCATAGATTTTCTGTCTAACTATTCTTTCAAATATTTTAGTGAGATGAGATGTAAGCGACACTGGCCTATAGTTTTTGGCCTGGGATCGATCTCCTCCGTTATATATTGGGACTATGTTCGCGCTCTTCAGGATGCCTGGTATTTCTCCCATGTCTAATGATCGTCTCCATATCCAGTATAGGGGCTCAGCGATTGCATTCTTGCAGTTTTTGATCAGTGTGGCATTCCATTTATCTGGTCCTGCTGCTGAGTGTGTTTTTAGTTTCCCTATGGCTTGTGTAATATCATCCGTCGTAAAGTCGAAATCCGTTATACTTTCCCCCAGGGCTGTGGAGCTGGAGCCGGAGCCAGGAGCTGGAGCTTGAAGCAATTTTGGTGAGTGGAGCTGGAGCCAGTTATTTTTGGGAAGCTGGAGCTGGAGCTGATAAAAAATGTGTCAGCTCCAGCTCCAGCCCAATACAAAGAGTTCATATTTAGATACAAACTTTTTTATGCTATTTTTTTTTTTATTTTGAATGATTTCTAATTGGACTTAATTTTTTTCAGGAAATGTGTTAATTTTTAGAAACTTAAATTAGTAAGCTTAATTTTTAAAAATTGAAAATATTAAGTTTCATTCTTCTTTTTTTGAGCCCTTTCATAATGACAACTAGATCTCAAAGTCAAACAAAGTCCGCATTATTTGATTACTTCACAGTTTCTACAGATGGAAAATATTTCATTTGTCACTGTAAGAAAGAAAATAATAATGAACAATTATGTGAAACTAAAATTAGTTCTTGTACAAGCTATGATACAAAAGTACCAACCCAGACTGGCAAGACATCAAATTTAAAAAGACATCTACAATGATTTCATCCAAAAATTTTAGAAATTGTTAATAAGAAAGAGAGTGAAGCAAGTCAAGCATTCACCTCAACTAAAAGTAAAATTTGTCCTGGGGGACAATTGCAAATGTCATCATTAACAAGTTTCTTTCCTAGTAATAAAGTTACTGTAAATATGACCTCAGATAAATTCAAGAAGTACATCATAGAAATGGTGGTAAAAAATAGTATACCTTTATCTTTTTTCTCAACACCAGCTTTTTTAGGTCTTAATGGAGAAATGGCCAGTAAACTCCAGTTTCTTTGGATAGAAATAGCATTAGAAAGATTGTGATTGAAGATGCCACACACAAAAAGGAGGAACTTCAAAGAACTCTTAAGGAGCGCTTTGTGTTCCTCAAAATGGATGGATGCACTCACCATAGAGTTAATTATTTTGCCATTAATGTGAGATATATAGATGACAACAATAAAAAGGTGACTCGGACACTGGCAGTAAGGAATACACATGCACATCACACCAGTGAATATCTTTCTAAGTTAGTCGAAACTGTCTTACAAGATTTTAAAATAAAAAAGAACAAGTTCTATGTATTGTCACTGACAATGCTTCGAATATGCTAAGCACTATTGAAAAACTAAATAGAGGGACAGTTACTAAGGAAATAATGGAAAATGAAGATGACATTTCTGAAATTGATTCTGCAAATGAAATGATAGTGACAGAACAAGATGATGAAGTTCTAGATGATATTGCTGAAGAAGCCACTATGCTATCTCATATTCAACACATGCGATGTGTTGTGCATACATTGCAGTTAGCGATAAGGGATGGATTAAAAGAACGACATGTAGCAACTATGATCAGCAAGTTCAGACAGGTAGCCACTGCAGCCAGAACACCAAAATAGACTCCATTGTGAAGAAACATTCAGGTATGGGAGCTATTTTAGATCAAGATACTCGGGGGGCAGCACCTATTTGATGATTAAGCATTTGCTTGATCTGAAACCACATCTTGAAGACCTGGCAAATCAAAATGTCTCATTAACTGAAAATGAATGGATGCAATTGACCCAATTAGAAGTTCTGCTTCGTTACCCTTTTGCTGTCACTAAAAAGTTTCAAACAGAAGAAGTAACTTCTGGTGAATTCTTGTTGGCATGGAAAGAATTAATATTTCGTCTCAATCAAACAGGAGGACTACTTGCTGAGGGAATTGTTTCTTCGATGAAGGAAAGAGAGGTATTACTATTAGAAAATGCAATTGTATTAGCTGCTGTTTACATAGACCCAATGAACAGAGTTCTATTAAATGAAGATCAAAAAGCTAAAGGAAAAGAGGCCCTCTATGACATTGCATTGCACATGGAAAAGCTGGTATCTGAAAAACCAGATGCCCAGAATGAAGAAGATAGCAGCATTACCAACCAATCATCCTCTTCAAATGATGAGGAAGATTTCACAAAATATTTGGACAGAATAGATAGATCAAATGCAAAATGTCTCAAAGTAGAATTAAAGAATCCTCCACAGATGAAAATAACCAAATTCAAGCAAGAATTCTATGCTGAATTAAAGGAAGTAGAAAAATACAACCGCTCCTCTAAACTGACAGTTGATGATGTTATACCCTTATATCCAAAGATTATAAGGAATGTAGCTAGTATTGTATCAGCTCTACCACCCACACAAGTCAGTGTAGAACGCCTCTTTTCAGCACTGAGAATAGTGAAATCTGATTTAAGAGCATCAATGAAGGATGACTTAGCAGAAGCCATTTTATTTCTGAGGACAGGCATGTAATGAAGATGTATAAAAAGTAATAAAAATTATTTTAATTTTTTTAAAAGGCTACATTTTCCAAATAAACATTCTATAATACAAACGAATAAGTTTTTTTTTTTGTCTTTTTGTAAAACATTTTTTTTTGTCATGAAAGGTGTAGGTAATATTATTATTAATAAATGATAAAAAAAAGCCACAAAGGCTATAGTCATTATAGCCATTATAGTCTATAGTCATTAGAATTTAGATTAATAGCTGCAACAGGCTTTGGTCTAAATTTTAAAAAGTAGCCTGATGAATCATGTGATGGTGATGAAATGTTTTGTGTGGCTGCCTGCTATGGCCTATGAGTAGCAAGGTACAATTTCAAGAGATTTATCAATCATTAATATATGGTGAGAGGAGCCGGAGCCGGAGCTGGGCATAAAAAAATGCTGATGCTGGAGCCGGAGTTGGAGCCAGAAATTTGAAAATGCTGTTGCCGGAGCTTAAGATTTTGGTGCCAGCTCTACAGCCCTGCTTTCCCCTTGTGGTTCTTCTTCAAAGAACGCATTTCTATCGCAAATCAATTTGTCAGTTTTTGGGATACTGAAAGATGATTCATACTGAGCTTTTAATATTTCAGATACTTCTGTGAGATCATCAGATAAATCACTGTTCTCATTTTTTAAAGGTCCGATAGTCGCTTGGTTTTTCGACTTTCTTTTTGCAAAATTATAGAAGTACTTTGAGTTAACCTTTATCGCTTCTATAGCGTCGTCATCTTTTTTCTGTATGCTTCTCAATTTGTTCCTGTATGGCGACATCGATACTTTGTAGTTTATCATTTAATATTTTTCTGATGTTGTTATCTTTACAATTACTTAATTTTGCAGTCACACTTTTTCTCTTTCGGAACAATGCCCTCTTTTGTCTTTCAAACCTGCTTCTCTTTCCTCTTTGTTGTATCTTTGGGACATGTTTTTCCACAATTTCTAACGTCATTAGCATCTCTTCCGTTGTCTTGGCCTCGAAAATGGTTTTCCAATCTATTACTTCCATGCTGGATGTCACATCTTCCCAGTTTATAGCTTTGGAGTGAAAATTAAAAATTTTGAATTTGCTTCGTTCTGTTGTGCGTGTTCTTTCCTTTCCTGTTGCCTTTATATTAGTTGTTGTTTCAATGATATTGTGGTCTGATATCATAGTTGGGGAGATTTCTACATTATCAATTAGATTACTGTTGTTTGTGAATACCAAATCTAGGCAGTTGTTTTTTTCTTATATATATATATATATATACGTATATATATACACATTTAACTGCAATGACCGCGCAGTATATTAACGTATAGAAACGATGTAAGTATAGAGGAGTGTTCTGCACACAAGCAAGAGAAATAACAAACAAATGAAAAATAAGGCTCCCGCCCGGGAATCGAACCCAGGATCTTCCGATTGCTGGTCAGACGTGCTAACCACTACACTACAGAGCCACGATAGTCAGAAGTTGTAATTCTCCTACATAGGGCAGAAACCAATGCCTTGAGAGGGCACCCCTCGCAAATCGTGAATATGTACATTTAACTGCAATGACCGCGCAGTATATTAACGTATAGAAACGACGTAAGTATAGAGGAGTGTTCTGCACACGAGCAAGAGAAATAACAAACAAATGAAAAATAAGGCACCCACCCGGGAATCGAACCCAGGATCTTCCGATTGCCAGTCAGACGTGCTAACCACTACACTACGGAGCCACGATAGTCAGAAGTTGTAATTCTCCTACATAGGGCAGAAACCAATGCCTTGAGAGGGCACCCTCGCAAATCGTGAATATGTACATTTAACTGCAATGACCGCGCAGTATATTAACGTATAGAAACGACGTAAGTATAGAGGAGTGTTCTGCACACGAGCAAGAGAAATAACAAACAAATGAAAAATAAGGCACCCGCCTGGGAATTGAACCCAGGATCTTCTGATTGCCGGTCAGACATGCTAACCACTACACTACGGAGCCACGATAGTCAGAAGTTGTAATTCTCCTACATAGGGCAGAAACCAATGCCTTGAGAGGGCACCCTCGCAAATCGTGAATATGTACATTTAACTGCAATGACCGCGCAGTATATTAACGTATAGCAACGACGTAAGTATAGAGGAGTGTTCTGCACACGAGCAAGAGAAATAACAAACAAATGAAAAATAAGGCACCCGCCCGGGAATCGAACCCAGGATCTTCCGATTGCCAGTCAGACGTGCTAACCACTACACTACGGAGCCACGATAGTCAGAAGTTACAACTTCTGACTATCGTGGCTCCGTAGTGTAGTGGTTAGCACGTCTGACCGGCAATCGGAAGATCCTGGGTTCGATTCCCGGGGGGTGCCTTATTTTTCATTTGTTTGTTATTTCTCTTGCTCGTGTGCAGAACACTCCTCTATACTTACGTCGTTTCTATACGTTAATATACTGTGTGGTCATTGCAGTTAAATGTACATATTCACGATTTGCGAGGGTGCCCTCTCAAGGCATTGGTTTCTGCCCTATGTAGGAGAATTACAACTTCTGACTATCGTGGCTCCGTAGTGTAGTGGTTAGCACGTCTGACCGGCAATCGGAAGATCATGGGTTCGATTCCCGGGTGGGTGCCTTATTTTTCATTTGTTTGTTATTTCTCTTGCTCGTGTGCAGAACACTCCTCTATACTTACGTCGTTTCTATACATTTATATATATATCAGTGGCGACTGGCGTATAGGAGCGATGGAGCGGTCGCTCCCCCTTGCTTGAAACGATAAATATTAATTTAACAGATACAAAATATATTAATTTTAAGATATTAAAATAAATATTCTTGAAATATATTTTAAAAATTCATGTGGCATATCATGATTCATGAGGCATTTTGAGTAAGCCTTCATACAGTACATAATATTCTAAACTTATAGCATAGCTTCAAACAGCGTACCCTGTTTGAATACAAAATAATATTGCAGCCGAATGGAGCGATAGATTTTTCGCTCAAGTAAATATAAATTATATTTTACTGTTGTAATGAAAATATAAGTACAATCGCGAATTTTTTTTATAATAACAACTTTATTTTTACTAATAGTTACTTCAGTAATAATGATATAAACTATTTATATGTATTTTATTGAAATTATTACTTATTTGTAATTAACTAGAATTGTACGTCTGGCATAGCCGCATATGTTAATACAAGTACTCTTGTGAGCGGCAGTTGGATTCGCGCTAACCTATTGTGAGTCCGTGTTGTCGTACAATTTTATGAAATCGCACCCCCATACATTTATACCACGAGTCGCCACTGATATATATATATATGGGAATGAACTCAGAATGGTCCCCTGAGTTTTTTATGATACAGACAGTGCATGGAACAAGGAACTCTTCTGGGATAATTAAATCCACTATAGTCCGAATAAGTAATGGTAAATGACAAATACCATAGTTTTTCTTTTTCATGATGCCCACGTTGGGCTAGCATCATGAAAAAGAAAAACTATGGTATTTGTCATTTACCATTACTTATTTGGACTATAGTGGATTTAATTATCCCAGAAGGGTTCCTTGTTCCATGCACTGTCTGTTAGGGTGGATCGATTTTACATTTTTTTTATTTCCATATTCTAATAGAGACAAAAACTTGTGCATGCATGAGAAAATAGCCTCTGCAAAATCTTAGCTTAATAGGTAATCATCTTCTGGCCCCGGCAGAGCGATGAAAATCATATTTTAGTAGTCAAAAACGTATTTTTCTTATAATTTTTAAAATATTTCAATATGCATCAAAATTATTCCTAATAACTATAAAGTCGATGAAAAAGACCTCATATGATCGTTTTTCCAAGCGCGTTGTCCTACGTTAATATCTTTTGCCCCCAGCAACAACGTCAAATGTTGAAAAAATAGGTAATTTATATACATATTTTCAGATTGGCTGTTTGTCTTAAATAATGCATTTATATATTTCCCATAGCATTTATATCATTTCTTAGGCATGAAATAACACACGCAAAATTTTATGACTCTAGGCTAGGGTTTAAAGGTCATAAGATAAGAAGAGCCAGAAAAAGAGTTCGTTCTGAGCATCAGCAAGATGACAAGATCACGCTACCATTACAGGGCATTTTCTTTGACGGACGTTAAGATAAAACAATGACACAAGAAGAAATAGATAATGTGAAGCATAGAAGGACTGTGGTAGAAGAGCATATAGTTTTAGTTCAAGAACCAGAATCCCAGTACATGGGGCATTTCACTCCTGCATCAGTTCTGCCACTGCAATAACATCAGGTATCATCAACTTTCTAGAGACTAACAATATTAGCACGGATGACATTGTGGCTATCGGCTGTGATGGTACCGCAGTGAACACGGGTCGAAAGGGTGGAGCCATTCGTATGATTGAAATGAAACTACAAATGCCAGTTCAGTGGATCATATGCCTATTACACGGTAATGAATTATCACTGCGACACCTCATTCAAGACTTGGACAGCAAAACAACTGGGCCAATGGGCTTTACTGGACCAGTTGGAAAACAACTGAATGACTGCAAAAAACTTCCAATTACAGAATTTGATGCCATTCCATCTCCCGACATTGACATAGATGATGCCGAGTTGAGCACTGACCAAAAATATTTGTTAGGCATCTACAGAGCAGTGTCGAGCGGTAGCTGCTCTTAAGCTCTCGCGGCTCGAAATCCAGGTAAGATGGCGCATTCCAGGTGGCTGACAACAGCAAATAGATTTCTGCGCCTCTATGTTTCAACCAGTGAACCCTCCAGCACCTTCAACGAAATTGTGCAATTCATTATGACAGTTTACGCACCAATTTGGTTTAAGATAAAGAAAAACTCCAGTTTCACTGAGGGTGCAAAACATTTTTTCGAAATGATGCGTCTCTCTCAGACCATGCCTCAAAGATCTAAGACAATCGCCAACAAAGTCCTCCGTAGAAATTCTTTCTTTGCTCACCCAGAAAATATTTTGATCTCCATGCTACATGCCGATGAGCAACACATAAGAGAATTGGGATGGAGAAGAATATTAAAAGCACGATCAAAACAATCACCAGCGGGGGAAATTCGAGCCTTCGCCATGCCTGAGCTGCTCTACGATAGTCAAAACTATTACGAAATGATCAACTGGCAAACAGCTGAGGTGACTGAACCCCCTGTTACAAAAACAATACCTGATACCCGAATAAAAGAGTTTGTTGAGACGGGAGACCAGCCTGATGGACTGATCCCACTATTCCCTTGTCATACTCAAGCGGTCGAGAGACTCATCAAATTAGTAACCGAAGCCTCTGCCAGTGTAAGTGGAATAGAAGAGAGGGACGGATTCATCCACCCGTCTTCACTCCCGAACAAAAATTCCACGATTTGATTCTAAGAAAGATTACCGTATGTAAATCGACATGCAGCCAAAGGAAGGGTGGTTGGGGCTGGATAGGGTGGAACTCGACGTACAGCCACCTCCTCGTGGTGAGTTCTGGGTTGCTAATTTTATAAAATTAGCAAGCGAGGAGCTGTACTTAGTACTTATCGTACTTATAACATCGCATTAACGTAATTATAATCCACATTTAGACTTTTCTCGGGGACAGAAGATATTACTCTAGTCATAAAATTTTGCGTGTGTTATTTCATGCCTAAGCAATGATATAAATGCTATGGGAAATATATAAATGCATTATTTAAGACAAAGAGCTAATCTGAAAATATGTATATAAATTACCTATTTTTTCAACATTTGACGTTGTTGCCAGGGGCAAAAGATATTAACGTAGGACAACGCGCTTGGAAAAACGATCATATGAGGTCTTTTTCATCGACTTTATAGTTATTAGGAATAATTTTGATGCATATTGAAATATTTTAAAAATTATAAGAAAAATACGTTTTTGACTACTAAAATATGATTTTCATTGCTCTGCCGGGGGCAGAAGATGATTACCTATTAAGCTAAGATTTTGCAGAGGCTATTTTCTCATGCATGCGCAAGTTTTTGTCTCTATTAGAATATGGAAATAAAAAAAAATGTAAAATCGATCCACCCTACTGTCTGTGTGTATCATATATATACAGAGTGTCCCAAAACAACGTATACATTTTTAAAAATTTATAACAGGAGAACCCACTAACAGATTCAGATGATTTTTATTTCTTTTTTTATAGCAAACTTCACTGAAAATACAGTCTGACCCCAAATCTGTGATAATAGAGTACAGTGACCTGCCCAGATTACCTGAATTCACAGATTAACAGAATGGGCTTCCATGATTTACAATTTATAGAGGAAAACCATGATTTTGACCCAAATTGTCCCTGAAAACATTGAAATACTATACTGTATACCTGAAAATAATTAAAGACATAACAAAATATATTAATATATAAGGTTGTAACATATATTCTACTCAATTTTTAGTTCATTCAGAACAAAAATTAAAGGACATAATGCCAAATTAATCATCAATATAATTCCCCTCTTTTTCAATAACCTCCCATCTGTAGAAAAGTTTTTTATGTCATGTTCGAAGAAATTCCTTGGTCCTTGGTTTCAAGTTAAAAAAAAGCAATCACTTCATTTTCAATAGCTTCCCTGGATTGCAACTTTTGTCCATCAAGGTGGTGTTGCAGACTTCTGAATAAATGGTAGTCTGAAGGTGTGATGTCTAGAGAATAAGGTGGATGAGACATTTTTTTCAACCAAATGCCTCCAATTGGGCAGTGGTGATTCGAGCAGTGTGATGGCACATGTTATCCTGGTGGAATAGAACACCTCTTTGATTAATTAATGCAAGACATTTTTCTTGTAATGCCATCTTCAGTTATTGGAGTTGTTGGCAGTAGACTTCAGATGTGATTGTTTGGTTATCTGGCAGAAGCTCAAAATGAATAATTCCTTGCATAGCAAAATTTTCTTTGGATGGGGTCCATTCCTTGGCTGAGGTTCAGGCTTTGTTTCATGGCTAAGCCACTGATGTCAATTTTTAATATTGTTATAGAGGACCCATTTTTCATCCCCAGTGACAATCCAATTAAAAAATGGTGCCTGCAGTTGCTGAGAATGCAGTGATGTGCAAATATCAATTTGAAGATTTTTTTGTGACGTATATATCATTCAGGCATTATCTATAAAATTGGTTGTAAACAATCCATTTGATCTTGTGTTGAATTCGGGCAAAGTGCTAAAATTGGTAGTTTTCCTTACAAACGTGTATGCTCCTCCCACAATTTTTATTTCTATATTTACTAATATATATATATTTTTATTATTTTTTATTTTTTATTTTTTTGGTAACCTATATATAGTCTTGAACTCTCTATTTACTTCAGTGTTCCTAAGGATGTCATTAGATGAAAGCACTTGGGCACCAATCTGTGTTTCCTTTCCTTCATGGTTTTATTCATCATAAATATTTTTCACGTATTACTTTCGTGAAATAATTTTCATATATATATATATATTATATGTATAGAAACGACGTAAGTATAGAGGAGTGTTCTGCGGGTGCCTTATTTTTCATTTGTTTGTTATTTCTCTTCCTCGTGTGCAGAACACTCCTCTATACTTACGTCGTTTCTATACGTTAATATACTGCGCGGTCATTGCAGTTAAATGTATATATATATATATATATATATATATATATATATATATATATTATATGGAGTTGAGGTTCTGTGAAATAAAAACAAGTCTGTAAGGGTTCCAACAATTAGTAAAGTTTGGGAACCACTGCTATACTGTAGATTATACCTTGGTCCACAGGCTGGATAAGTGAAGTGCAATTTGGGGATAGATATGTAGCAAAAACATTCTGTGACACTAACAATTCAGCATCAGGGTGGGCAGCAGAATTGCCAAGCAAAAGGACTATTTTACAGTGCTCTGGTAGCCCTACCTCGTGACAATGCTCCCGAGCCTCCACCACAAAATGATTATCAAACCAGTCAATAGTCAGTTCCTGCATGATCCAGGCATGTTTATTACTGCTGTAAATCACAGGCATAACCTTGACTCTCTTCAAGGAGTGAGGGTACGCACTCTTACCTACAACAAGCAAGTTACACTTATGTGTACCAGCTGCATTGACACAGGTGAGGATAGTGACTATCATTGGCTTCCTTCACCCCAGACACCACAGTCTCATAACATCCAGCAAGTGTGTTTCTTGGAATGCAATGCCAGAAGAGGCTAGTCTCATCAGCATTATAAATTTGTTCAGGAGTTAGATTTTTTTTCCCTAACTAACTTAGAAAATTCACTTATGTACTTTCTAGCACTCTTTATCTACAGACACTTTCTCACTCATTTTCACGTAACAGATACTGTACCATGAAGCAACTTAAACTTGTGCAACCATCCACTTGAAAAATCACAAAGCTCACGAACTTCAGTTGTGCATGAAACTGTTTGGCCTTTTCAATTAGCATTGGGCCAGAAATAGGTACCCCTTCACTGTGACATTGTTTAAAACACTCATAAAGTAGCCTATCAAGGTTAGCTGATCTAGCTCCATGCATGGTTCTACGTTTAGCTATCCCTTTATTTGTGTCACTCTGAGCATAAAACTTCAACAGCTTTTCACATTGCTTCTTTAGATGGTTGAAGAACCAACACCATAATGCTCACACAGGTTATGCAATGACTCTCCCTTATCTAACTGCTGTAGAATTTCAACTTTCTGCATAATGGTTAGTGTACGGTGCTTTCTTTTAGCACCATCAGCATCACTACACTCATCATTGGACCTTGAATTTTTCTTGGAAGACATTTTAAGCACAGAAAGAACTATTTTAAACAGGAAAATGGAAGCAATTTCTTAAAAACATTTCAAGTCCTAATACAATATTTATCTTGATTTGAAATTTTCATGGTAATACATATCCATCAAAAATGACATACATTATCTTAGAACCCTTTTCTCATTCTTATGCAGTGGGTACTATGATTGAACTCAGGACTATAAAACCACAAATCAATTACACAAAGATACAAAGGGATCATCACTGAGAATGAGATGCTAGTCCAACTTCATGAATCTTGTGTTACCTTTCATGACAAGATTAGGGGTATAAATCTAGTGGTATATATTTCAATTTACACCTCTCACAAACCCCTTTCATTCCTCTCTGTTTCTTGTAACTCTTGTGCCACTTTTATATCAACTCCATATCTATTCATAAACTTACTAATTCCATCCTTCCATCTTTTATGCATTCTTCCTCTACTACACTTTTTTGCAATTGTATAACATTACATTCTTGTTTGTATATTGTACATTATCCCATTCATGCTTATACTAAATACCCTGTCATTCTCCAACATTAATACTGAACCAGTCACAACTTATCCTTCTTAACCCTTTCACTGCGAGTACACAGGTTACCCTCAGGACAAACATGTAGCAATTTTCATCTCTACGTGTGGCAATTTTGTCTCTGCATGCGGCAATTTTCGTCTTTATATATATAAATTTTAATTATTTTAATCTAATTTTAGTTAATTTAATTATAATTTTAATTAATGTATATAATTTTAATTATAAAATTAAATTGACTTACCTTAAAATTAAGATAATCCTAGAATATAAAAATATTGTAGTAGTTTAGAAATTTAGTTCAATATGAAAGATTTCGAAACATTCAATGCATAATCCAGGTTTGTCAGAGCAGGTTTTGCATTGATAGCAACTTTGTGACACTATTCCAGGAAGGTAGCATGCACAACATCTTTTTGTGGGATTGAGACTCTTTTCAGATGTAATTTTTTCTATGAAATGCTTCCCAACTAGACTAGGAACAGTCACCTTATCCAGGACTGGCTTTGAAGTAGCTGTCAGTTCTTTTACTTTTGCCGAACAGAACTTGAGAAAAGTGACTTTTTTCTTCTTTATAAACAAAGTTGTATATTCCAAGTGCATCTAGTATTCATACTTGAATGAAATGTATGGTTAGGTTTTTATACCATTTTGTTGATTTCCTGGCCATAGTGTAGTAATGCAGAACTTGATCTGTTTGATTAACAAATCCCATGTTTTTATTGTAGTCCTCGATACAAGCTGGAATGTTTTTTTGTACAATGCCTCCTTTGGATTTTCTATTCACTTTTCTTATCAGTATTTGAATGCATGTTGGAGAGCATGTATACATTGCTTTTATCTTGGTACAAAAGAGAGAGCAAGTAATCAGTCTCAAATGCATGCTTTTTTCTTTTTCAACTTTTGTGGTGTGCAACTCTTTAGGTAGGTAGCCCTTGGCAATTATTTCTGATGGTTTCTGTTGCATATGTCTTGTTTTCCAGTAAGTATTTGTAAAGCTTTGGTGTAGTATCGTAATTGTCTATATAAAGATGATGTCCTTTGCCTAAATATCTTTTGGATCAACCTAACAACTACATTTTCAGTTTTTGAAAAATCATCCACAGTTTCCATGATACCAGTATAAATGCTGTGTTCTATCATTATGCCATTTTCATCATCAAGTTTGAAAAACAATTCCAAATCTTGATCATTTAGATTTGATATATTGACAAAAAATGAGCCTTCCTTTCCACAACAACAAAGATTCATTAAGACTTAGTTTTGTTTCTGAGAGAGGAGCCACATTAACTCTATGATGTGACATCCTGATAGGTACTGTTTTTATCTTACATAAATAAAAACAGCCTAATAATAATAGAAAACAATTATAGAAAAATTACCAGTATATGATGGATGTCATACAGCCAATTTTGTGTGGGTAGTTGATATGTGACATAGTTGTGCAGTTAATTGACATGTGATGTCATAGTTGTGTGGATAGTTGAGTCAACTATATATATATATATATTTTTTTTTTATTGGGGTTGTTTAACCTCCTCCACAACATCTAAGGTCATATGATGGAGGGGACCTACAGCTTTACGTGGGATTCAAACCATGGGTTGCTACATAATCTGGGTGTGGAGGATGGTCTCCCATCAAACTACTACCCAGACCCAATGTTGCTTATATATATATATATATATATATATATATATATATATATATATATATATATATACCTTCCTGCCATAGTGAAATTGCTCTCTCATATTGAAGTGATATTAAGTAATGCTATTTGCAATTATTTGATTATTAAACCAATCCTTCATATTTTCAGAAAAATTCCATCAGTCTTAAAAGTAAGACAAAGGTGCCAAACACTTCTGGACTGAAACATGAATTGAAAACCAAAACCTTAATTAAAAGACTTTCATCAAGTAATTCCCAGGCAGGAAAGTTTGAACTATTCAATACTGAAAATGAATGCATTGATAAAATGAAAAGGAAAAACCATGTCATGCCCGATAGAATTAAAAAGTTTAAATGTTTAAAGATTAAAATTTTAAGATTGTTTAAATGTTCTGAATGCAGTTATAAAACTAATTTGGAAAAAAATATTAATAATCATTTGTTAATACATTCTCAGACAAAACTGTTTAAATGTTCTAAATGTAGTTATAGAACTGAGAGAAAAGGATATTTAAAACAACATTTGTTGACACATTCTGAGGCAAAATTGTTTAAGTGTTCTGAATGCAGTTATGGAACTAACAGGAAAGGGGCTTTGAAACGTCATTTCTTGATACATTATAAGAGAATGTTTAAATGTTCTGAATGCAATTATAAAGCTAATAAAGAAAGAGATTTAAAGTATCATTTATTAACACATTCTGAGACAAAATTGTTTAAATGTTCTGAATGCAGTTATGTAACTAATACAAAATCTTGTCTAAAATCTCATTTGTTGAAACATTTTGAGACCATTAAATGTCCTGAATGCAATTATAAAACTAATAAGGAAAGAGATTTAAAATATCATTTATTGACACATTCTGAGACAAAATTGTTTAAATGTTCTGAATGCAGTTATGTAACTAATACAAAATCTTATATAAAATCTCATTTATTGATACATTGCAAGACAAAATTGTTTAAATGTTCTGAATGCAGTTATAAAACTAATTTGAAAAAAAATATTAATAATCATTTGTTAATACATTCTCAGACAAAACTGTTTAAATGTTCTAAATGTAGTTATAGAACTGAGAGAAAAGGATATTTAAAACGACATTTGTTGACACATTCTGAGGCAAAATTGTTTAAGTGTTCTGAATGCAGTTATGGAACTAAAAGGAAAAGGGATTTGAAACGTCATTTATTGATACATTATGAGAGAAAATTGTTTAAATGTTCTGAATGCAATTATAAAGCTAATAAGGAAAGAGATTTAAAGTATCATTTATTAACACATTCTGAGACAAAATTGTTTGAATGTTCTGAATGCAGTTATGTAACTAATACAAAATCTTGTCTAAAATCTCATTTGTTGAAACATTTTGAGACCATTAAATGTCCTGAATGCAATTATAAAACTAATAAGGAAAGAGATTTAAAATCTCATTTATTGACACATTGTGAGACAAAATTGTTTAAATGTTTTGAATGCAGTTTTGAAACTAATTGGAAAAGGAGTCTAAAATCTCATTTGCTGACACATTCTCAACTTAAATTTAAGTGTTCTGAATGCAGTTATAGAACTAAAAGCAAATGGGATTTCAAACATCATTTGTTGACACATTCTGTTTGTATTGGCTTTGAACCCACTAAGCCAATTGATAAATGAATTAAAAAAGACTGCCAAATGAAACTAAGGGAAAAGAGCAGCCCAACACACATGACCCACATGGACAGAATAACCATGAAAGAAGTTGAAGGAAAAAAAAAAAAAGCAGTAACTGGAAAGTACCAGGTCCAGACATGATTAAGAACTTTGGCTAAAAATTATAACATCACTAAGTGGAAAATATATATTCATTTATTTACTTTTTTGCAGGAGCAAGCAAATCCTCTGAAAGCCCAGTTATTTCAATAGCAACTGGAAACTTTTATGCTGCAGACCAGAATTACAAATCTCGCTTTCTTACAATTGCTGCAACAAGTGATGAAGAGATTGGATGAGAGGAGGAAGAGAGAGGCACTTTGGAATTCGATAGGCCTAGGCCAAGTGACTCATCACAGTCAAGTGAGCAAAAATGTTTCATGTTCTTTGCAAAAGAAATGTTGAATAATAAACTGAATTTTGGGAAATGTTTAGCCTCCAGGATAGATTAAAATAGGTTGATAAATAGGCCTTACAAGAAAAGGAAATGGACAGGAATGGATGAAAAGTAAAAAAAAAGTAATGATCATTATATATATATATATATATATATATATATATATATATATATATATATATATATATATATATATATATATATATATAATTTATTATATATATATATATATATATATATATATATATATATATAATATATATATATATATATATATATATATGTATGTATGTATGTATATGTATGTATGTATGTATGTATGTGTGTGTATATATATATATAGGCGGGGCCACCAGCTTGACCTCCGTGTGAAGAGAGACTAACACACGAAACAACATAAGGTTCATAAGGTAAGGTATATATATGTATGTATAAAGGAGGGGACAGATCTCAAGCAAAGAACTATAGACCAGTGTCATTGACGTCCCACCTCACCAAAGTATTTGAAAGAATAGTTAGAGAGAAAATTTATGATTTCCTGGAGACACAGGAAATATTCAACGAAAATCAGCATGGATTCCGATCAGGTAGATCATGCCTATCACAACTAATAGAGCACTACAACAATATCCTAGATGCATTGGAAGGCAATGACAACTACGATGTTATATACACAGATTTTGCTAAAGCTTTCGATAAATGTGACCATGGTATAATAGGACATAAAATTAAAGACATGGGAATAACAGGCAAAGTGGGAAAATGGATCTACAACTTCCTTAGTGATCGTCTGCAGGTCGTCAAAATTCAAGGTATATCATCATCAGAATCGGAAGTACGCAGCTCAGTACCACAAGGGACAGTACTGGCCCCACTCCTGTTCATTATCATGCTAACAGACATAGACAGCGGAGTAAACAGCAATAGTATAGTAACATCCTTTGCAGACGATACAAAGATCAGCAGAAAAATCAGCGGTGTACATGACGTGGAGGCCTTGCAGAGGGACACGAACAAAATATACAAATGGTCAGAAGACAACAACATGTCATTCAATGCCGAGAAATTTCAACTCTTGAGATATGGTAGAAAAGAAGAACTTAAACAGACTGCATATTATGCTCCAGATAGACAGGAAATTCAGAGAAGCATGAAAGCGATTGATCTCGGGATAATAATGACAGATGATGCGAAATTCGAAACACAAAATCAGATAGCGATAAATAAAGCAAAAAGAGTCACCGGACAGGTTCTAAGAACGTTCAAGAGAAGGGACAGGACAGTAATGATTCCCCTGCTAAAAACACTGATTATACCAAAACTTGAATACTGCTCAGTTTTGATGTCCCCATATAAAAAGGAAGAAACCAATAAACTAGAAGAAACGCAAAGGCATTTCACAGCCAAGATTGATGGCTGCAAAGAACTCAACTACTGGGAAAGACTACGTAAACTAAATTTGTACTCATTGGAAAGAAGAAGAGAGAGGTACATCATAATCTACATATGGAAAGTGATCGAAAAACTGGTACCAAACCTAAAACTAAACCCAATTACCATTCAAACAACACTGGAAAATAGGAAAGGCAGAATGTGTAGTGTTCCCAAATTAAAAGCACGACAAGGGACCTCCTCAACCCTGAAGGAAAATAGCTTGGTTGTCAGGGGGCCAAGACTTTTCAACCAGCTTCCTAAGGACCTCAGAAACGTAACGGGGGTCAAAGTTGAAGTCTTCAAGAAAAGACTGGATGCCTGGCTCAGGACAGTACCAGATGAGCCGGGTGTGCCTGGCTATGTATGGTGGAGAGCACAAGAAAGTAACTCGCTCCTCCACCAGTCCAGACTGAGAGGCAGGGCCACCAGCTTGACCTCCGTGTGAAGAGAGACCAACACACAAAACAACATAAGGTTCATAAGGTAAGGTGTATATATATATATATATATATATATATATATGTATGTATGTATGTATGTATGTATACAGTGGACCCCCAATTTGAGTACACTCGTCCATAGGCTCCTATTGACTCGACTTGAGTAGAAAACTCGATTTGAGTACGCCAGCTGGCTTGTTTGAGGACAAGGTCATGAGCTACTTTAAGTCATTCATAGCAAACAGGCAGAAGCAACAGAAAATTGATGCTTATTTCAAGCCCTCAAGTCCCCAACCCTCTACCTCTTCCATGTCATTGGCTGTGGGCCTAAGAACGCCTAGCCCTGATGAGTTACCAGACATCATCATGGAAGGAGACTCTCCCTCCAAGCAATAATTCCTCCCCTCCATTCCTCATCTGGAACTTCCAGCACATCAAGCAAGACTCCTACAGGATTATTCTATTTTGTCTATATTGTACGGTATGTATTTTGTATTCTATTCTGTCTATTTTTAATACAATTACTAAATTTTGTAGGCCAATTTCTATAGAAAAAGTAGGGGTGGGGTGAAATTTTTGGGTTTTGGAATGAATTAATTAATTCCCATAGGTTATTAAGTTCAATTTGAGTACGCCATGCTGGAATGGATTACGTACTCAAATCGGGGGTCCACTGTGTGTGTGTATATATATTATATATATATATATAATATATATATATATATTATATATATATACTAAGTCGCTTTATACAGCTAACTAGTAAATATAAAAATCACTCAAGTATCTTTCACTACAGGCTCAGATTCAGAATTAGAACACGAAGAGGACCTTTTGTCTTCAAGCACTGTTGTTCTGCATGTTGAAAACTGCTCACCCTTGCCTATATCAATGAAAAAGGATCGAAAGAAACCATTGCACAAGAGGAATCCAATATGGAAGAAAATTGAATCACGGCAGCCTATTCTACCAGAGCCAGAATTTGTAGATGAAGGGGAAATGTCAGAAAATCCTGAGGATCATCTAGTAAGCCCATTTCAATTCTTTATGAAATTCATCGACAAAGATTTTCTTGAGTATATTGTCACTCAAAGTAACTTGTATTCAGTACAAAAAAATGTAAATCATCCACTAAAATTGTCAAGGGAGGAGTTTGAGCAATGGCTTGGGCTGTCTATCTGGTTTAGCCTACACAAACTAAGAGAGACTCGTCTTCATTGGAGTGATGATATGAAAGATGATTGCTTCATGGGCCTGATTACGCGTGACAGGTGGGAAGAAATAAAATCTAATATTCATTTTGTAGATAATTCTCAGCTTTCTTGGGGAGATAAGATTGCAAAAGTTCAACCTTTCGTAGAACATCTGAGGGCTAAGTTTAGGGAAATTTCAATGATCAGAGACTTATGCATAGATGAAACTATCATCCCTTCCAAAGGCAATTCATCACTAAAACAGTACGTACATTCCAAAAAACCACACAAATGGGGATTTAAATTATTTGTTTTAGCCGATAAAAATGGAATGGTGTACGATTTCTTTCCCTATACTGGCAAAATTGAACCAGTTGATGATCCTATAGTTCCTGACCTTGGGGCTAGTGCAAATGTTGTTTTGCATTTGGCACAAAATATTCCAAATGACAAGGTTATAGGTTGTATTATGATAATTGGTTTACATCTTTGCCATTGCAAATATTCTTAGCTAAAAGGAAAATATGGTCTTGTGGCACTGTTCAGCCAAGAAGGCTACCTGGCTTAACATTCACCCAGGATAAAGAAATGCAGGCAAAGGGCAGGGGTACTTTTGAGGAATGGGATGCTATTGTGGATGGGGAAAGGGTAACATCAGTAAAGTGGTTTGATTCTAGAGCTGTTCATACTTTATCAACCTTTGCCACAACACATCCAGTAGTTCAAAAAGAGAGTTTAACAGTCGTGGGAAACAAAAAATAGCCATAAGTTGCCCCAGTATTGTACACGAGTACAACAAAGCAATGGGTGGTGTGGATCTCCATGACCAGTTAGTATCTTTTTATAGATTTTCATTAGAGTCCAAAAAGTATTATCATAGCATTGTTTGGCACTTATTTGACATGGCAATGGTCAATGTTTGGCTAATGTACAAATGATGTTGCGATGCTATGCATGTTCCCTGGAGAAATCAAAACATATTAGCACATTTCAAAGCTAGGGTAGCTAAGTCTCTGATATTTTCTGGAAAACTAACAAAAAAATGTAAAAGAGGGCAACCATCGCTTGAATCCACAGAAAACCAAGAAAAATAATTGCTAATCAAAGTTTGCCCCTAGCTGAAAATGATAAGATTTGATAGCCTTGACCATTTTCCTAAGTTGGCTCCGTTAGACACACGTGTTTTGTAATAATGTCATGTATGAAAATTAATAAAATTTATGACAGTTTTTTAGTTTTCTCCATAGATTTTCACAATTTGTCCCATGTGCCTAGGTGCCCGATTTAAACCACCTATATTAAAACAATAAAAAAAAAATAAAAATATTCATTAAAATATATAAATGGTTTATTTACACTTGTTGTATCACAAATATATGCAATTTAATTTTTTTCTAGGGGATAAAAAAATTTAGGTGGTTAAGTGTTTTGGCTAAAAATTATAACATCACTAAGTGGGAAATTAACAAGGTGCTTCAACAAGGTACTAACAGCAGAAGAAGAAGCACCAGAATGGTTGATGAAAGGAAAAACAACTTTACTACCAAAGTCCCAAGAAACCCAGAACCCAAGCAAATACAGGCCAACAACATACAAAATATTAACAGGAATCATAGCAGACAGGATCTACAATCATGTAGAAAAAATATCATAATCGCAGAAAAAGGATGTGCAGAAAAACATATGGAACAAAAGACCAACTATTAATCCACAGGGCTATATTGGAGAACAGCAGAAAGAAACAGAGAAACTTTAGCATGGCATGGATTGATTACAAAAAGGCATATGACAGTGTACCCTACTCATGGGTGAGGGAAGTAATGAGATTATACAAGATCCACCGTACCATCAGGGTCTTCTTAGAAACAGCTATGACATGATGGGAAATGGACCTAACCCTCCATCAGAGTAAGGGAATTTTAGAGGTGTACAATGTGAGAATCAAAAGAGATATCTACCAGGTTGATTCAATATCTCCTCTTTTGTTTGTACTGGCACTAAACCTACTCAGCCAACTAATAAACAACCTAAACAAAGGCTACTTGATGAGACCAAGGGAAAAGAGCAGCCCAAAAATATCTCGCTTGTTCTACATGGATGACCTAAAACTGTATGCCCCAAACAAAAGTGAGTTAACAGATGAGATCAGGGAGATAAAAAAGTTCTCAGATAATGTGTCACTGTCACACTAAAGAAAGGCAAATGGTGTGAATCAGAAAACATCAGGGTGGACAATATTGTGATATAAGAACTAGAGCAAGAGGCTACCTATAATTACCTGGGAATGAAATGGGGGTGTACTGGATCCAGGATCCAGCTGGATTTTAGATTTTGGATCCAGTTTCGGTTCAGGTTGGATCCAAGGTGGATCCGGCCAGATTTGCCGGATCTTGAAGATCTGCAAACAAAGGAAAAGAAAAGTTGTGTCTTTGTCATCCAAGTTAATTTTGTCCTAATTTTTAGTCTGTAATTATAGTCATTTCATCCTTGCCAAGGGAATCATCAGATGGCTTTGATGAGTTGAACCAAAAAGCTAAATATTACTACTTCATGGTTCAATGTCTGGCTGCCATTATGGCTTTCTGGCTTTTTTATTTATATTTATTAACAAAAAAGTCAATACAGGTACACATTAAGTATACAAAATACATGAAAGTATAGAAAATACATCAAATAACAGACATTTTCATGTTCAATATTTTGAAACACATCTAAAACTAATAAACATTGGTTGCAAAAGATTGAAAAATTGTACCCTAGTTAAGGATTCCTGGACATTCTGAAATATTGTGATGTAAGAACAGAAGCTGTTCACCTGTCCTGGGAAGTAAACTCGCACGCTTTTCTTTAAAGACATTACCAACTTCAGAGAAAAAACGTTCTGAATAAACAGACGAAGCAGGAGCTGTTAAAATCTATTTTGCAATAGTGCTAATGTGAGGGAATTTTTCTTTGTTTTCTTTCCACCATGTTAAGACTACTTCTTTAGCTAGTTTAGAAATTATTTTCTCTGACAAAAATTTCTTCACCTTGCCTTCTATCTTCTTCAGTTAGCTTTTCTTTTTCTTTCATAAGTTTTGATTTCTTTTTTTTATGACCCAATTCTGCATCATCATCATCATCATCGCATTCAGTAAAATAGTAGCTTAGGAAGCTAGCAAACATCAGACTTCAATGTTGATGATGTCAATGGTTTGGCGATAGCCCAAGAAGGTGATGATGTACTTGAGGATGACACTGATTCACTGTCTGCATCTGAGTCACACTCCTGTTCTTTGCTTCTATTCTTGATGGTTCTCAAAACTTCTATAATTTCTGTTATCAACCACTTGTTAGCTTTCTGCTTTAATTCTGCATCAGGAAGAAGAGTAAGCTTATAACGTGGATCGGTCATGCTACTAATTATATGTTGATGGCTTTCATACACATTTATAGTACTTGAACCACCTCTTCCTTTTTGCTTATCAGATGTACTACGCATGAAACGTTTTTCCACAGCATTTTTTAATTCCTCTTTCATGGTTTTAACACCACTGTCATCTTCCACCTCTTTGGAAAGATACATATGTAGTGCACGAACATGTGATATCACAAGATAACATGGACTTCAATTTACTTAGAGTATCTGTAATCATGTAAAAGGGTTGTAAAAGTCTCAGAACTTTTTCTAAGAGCTGCCACTCATTTCCGGTAAGTGATGGGACATCGGTGTGATCAGCTGTGTACAACTGCAAGCATCATCTTAATCTTTCCATCCTTTGCAGCATCAAGTAGGTGCTGTTCCATCTTGTTAAACATCTTGGATGGGGAGCAGTGGCGTGACTATTTTTGGATCTATTTCTTTTTGCAACCTTTTTAATTTTTTGCAAGCCAATGTTGAATGGCTGAAATAGGTGCAAATGTTTTTTGATTTTTTTATCATGTCAACCACTGAACATTGGGAAAATATGGCTTCCTTTATTACCAACTGCAACTGATGTAGGAAGCAAGATACGCTTTCTGAACCAGTAAGTTCTATACCAAGCTGCATATTGTAAGCTGCATCTCGTACAATCAAATTAATTTTGTCTAGTGGAATTTTCCACTCGGTAAGCATAGATTGAAATGTCGCAGCAATGTTAACACCAGTATGGGAACCAGGGAAGTGTTTGCAATGAAGCACACAGTCTTTTTTGACGAAATCATCCATAATCCAGTGAACCGTTAAAGATATAAATGACTCCTGTGAATACTGATTACTCCAAATATTCGTTGTAAAACTTAACTACTGCGCCTCAGAAACGCCATTTACTACTGCAGCTTGCAGCTTTTTGTAGGATTGAGGCAACTTTGTTTTAGCAAAGTATTTTCTAGAGGGGATAAGATAGTTGGGTTGCAGGTGGGCCATAAACTCTATGAATCCCTGGTTTTCTGTGATTGTGAATGGTTGATTATCCATAGCAATCATATTCATTATCTCTTGGTGTATTATTTCTGACCTTTCATCATTAATGTCCCAAAGTTTTCTTGCTGAAAAACTCTCCATAATTGTTCTTTGCTTGTTAAGAGCTTCTATTTTTCTTTCTTTGGGTGTGGATGTGGTGTGTTCCAGTTCTGCTGCAGTCTTAGGTTTTTCTGCAAAATCCTTTTTAGCATTAGTGTAGATGGCCTCATGTTTAGTTTTCAGGTGTTTGTGGAGAGGGCTAGTGCTATACTGTTTTGGTGTTGCGCCCCATTTTATTTTACTTTTACATAACTTGCATTCAGCAAAACTTTCATTTTCTTTGTTCACACGAAAGTAGTTCCACACAAAAGATGACATTATTTAATCTGAGAAATATACGTACAGAATTGCAAATTAGCCTGTAAAAATAAAACAGTAGAAACTTACAACCTAAAAGCTTAGGAGAAATAAAAAATTTTGAGAAAGTCTCGGATCCAGCTGGACCTTTTTTTGATATCTGGCCAGATCCCAAAATTTTGGATCTGGTACACCCCTAGAATGGAAGAATCTGAAAAGATGGAAAAAAACATGAAAGAAAGACTACAGAAAGAATACATAAAAAGAATAAAACTTCAAATCAACAAACTGAATACAATCACCAGAAAAATGTTCCATGCACATAAGATCATACAGTATATTAAGAACCAATACATACCAAGGCTATGCTTGCCAAGGAGGGTTGGTGGATTAGGGCTTGTGCTAATAAACCAAGTGCACAAAGCCACAACAATAGGATTAGTGCAGTACATAAAGGAAGGAGAAGGAAGGCTAGTCAGATTTGTAAGAGATCATGAATGTGAAAAGCTTCAAACAACATCACTTTCAAAGACAAATGACTACTGAGTGGACACTGGCATATAGGACCTGAACAGCTTGAAGACATTGCAAATAAACCCTTCATGGAAAAGATAAGCACCATAAAAAGAAGGTATAACAGGAAAAAATCAGAAGGAAAGGAGGAGAACTGGGAAGAGCACAAATTCAGCAAAGTATACAAAGAGGAGATGCTAAATAGAGCATACATAGAGAGGGATAAAACTGTTGCGTTCCTGGTAAGAGGGTCACTGAGACAAGATCAATGCTGGTGGTGGCAGCACAAGACCAGGCACTACAGACAAACTGGTTCAAAAGAAATATTGAGGGTGAAAATGAAAATGAAATATGCAGACTGTGCTCAAAGAGCCCAGAGACTGAGAGTCGCATACTATCTGGATGTGAAATACTCCTAAACAGAGGAAACTACACAGGCAGACAATGCAGTCTGTAAGATAATCCACTTCCAAGCTGTGTAAGAAATATGAAATAGGGCTAGAAATAGAAAAACATTGGGAACATATTCCACAAGGAATAGAAGACAATGATAAAGTGCTGCTCCTATATGATCATGAGATACTAACTGACATCAGAGTATCAGGATGCAGGCCAGATATTGTAGTGAGAGGAGGAGGGTAAATGCCTCTTGGTAGAAGTAGGAGTCCCAGCAGACTGGAATGTGGCTAACTATGGAAGGGAAAAGGTCTTAAAATACCAGAGACTCAAACATGAAATACAGAGAATGTGGAATGTAGAACCTGAGATCATCCCAATAGTGGTGGGAGCAACAGGGGCAGTAAAGAAATCTACAGTGGAATCTCTGGACCAACTGCCCATAAGGTTTAACCCCAGAAGTAGAAACACACTCCAGCTGAAGTAGAAGGGAAAAAAGAAAAAGAAAATGTATATGTTGTATTAGTTTTGAATCCACTAAGCCAGTTGATAAATGAATTAAAAATGGCTGCCTAATGAAACTAAGGGAAAAGAGCAGCCCAACAATTTCTTGCTTGTTCTACATGCATGACCTAAAATTGTATGCACCAAATGTAGATGAATTAACAGATCAAATCTCAGTTCTCAGATGATATCCAGATGGTATTCAGATTTGAGAAGTGCACCTGCATTGCATTAAAGAAAGGCAGAAGGTGTGAGTCAGAGAACATCATAATGGAGAATGTAGCAATGGAGGATGAAGGATGAAGCTACCTATAAGTACTTCAGAGTGGAAGAGTCAGAAAAGGTAGAAAATGACAATGAAAGAGATGAAGAAAAGAATACATTAAAGGAATAAAACTAATCTTCAAATCCTGCTTGAATAGTAAAAACAGATCTGGGCCATGAACTTATTGACAGTCCTTGTACTGTCATATAGTTTTGGTATAATCACTTGGACCCAACAGGAATTAACAACTACACTTGGACCCAACACGAATTAACAACTACACTTGGACCCAACACGAATTAACAACTACACGTGGACCCAACAGGAATTAACAACTACACTTGGACCCAACAGGAATTAACAACTACACTTGGACCCAACAGGAATTAACAACTACACTTGGACCCAACAGGAATTAACAACTACACTTGGACCCAACAGGAATTAACAACTACACTTGGACCCAACAGGAATTAACAACTACACTTGGACCCAACAGGAATTAACAACTGCACTTGGACCCAACAGGAATTAACAACTGCACTTGGACCCAACAGGAATTAACAACTGCACTTGGACCCAACAGGAATTAACAACTGCACTTGGACCCAACAGGAATTAACAACTGCACTTGGACCCAACAGGAATTAACAACTGCACTTGGACCCAACAGGAATTAACAACTGCACTTGGACCCAACAGGAATTAACAACTGCACTTGGACCCAACAGGAATTAACAACTGCACTTGGACCCAACAGGAATTAACAACTGCACTTGGACCCAACAGGAATTAACAACTGCACTTGGACCCAACAGGAATTAACAACTGCACTTGGACCCAACAGGAATTAACAACTGCACTTGGACCCAACAGGAATTAACAACTGCACTTGGACCCAACAGGAATTAACAACTGCACTTGGACCCAACAGGAATTAACAACTGCACTTGGACCCAACAGGAATTAACAACTGCACTTGGGCCCAACAGGAATTAACAACTGCACTTGGGCCCAACAGGAATTAACAACTGCACTTGGGCCCAACAGGAATTAACAACTGCACTTGGGCCCAACAGGAATTAACAACTGCACTTGGACCCAACAGGAATTAACAACTGCACTTGGACCCAACAGGAATTAACAACTGCACTTGGACCCAACAGGAATTAACAACTGCACTTGGACCCAACAGGAATTAACAACTGCACTTGGACCCAACAGGAATTAACAACTGCACTTGGACCCAACAGGAATTAACAACTGCACTTGGACCCAACAGGAATTAACAACTGCACTTGGACCCAACAGGAATTAACAACTGCACTTGGACCCAACAGGAATTAACAACTGCACTTGGACCCAACAGGAATTAACAACTGCACTTGGACCCAACAGGAATTAACAACTGCACTTGGACCCAACAGGAATTAACAACTGCACTTGGACCCAACAGGAATTAACAACTGCACTTGGACCCAACAGGAATTAACAACTGCACTTGGACCCAACAGGAATTAACAACTGGATACAAACACCAGAAATCTTTGGCATGCACGCAAGTTCATATACAATAACCAGTGCACACCGAAGCTGTATTTAGTAAGAAGGGTTGGTAGATTAGGGCTAATGCTAATAGCCCAAGTCAATAAAACCGCAAGAATAGGATTATCAAATGATCATGAACAAGTAAAACTTCAAGTAACCTTACCCTTTAAAATGACTAAAGACAACCTAAGAATAAGACCTCAACAGCTTCATGACATTGAAAATAAACTTTTCATGGAAAAAATAAACATCATAAAATGAAGGGACAACAGGAAAAGACCAGAAGAACTTAGAAGAGCATAAATATGGTAAAGTGTACAAGGAGGGGGTGCTAAACAGAATATATGTAGAGATGGATAAAATGGTTGAATTCGTAGTGAACAAACTGACTCAAAAGACATATTGAGGGTTAGAGATGAAACTGAGAAGTGTAGACTGTTCAAAGAGCCCAAAAACAGTGAGCCACATACTATCTGGATGTGCAGTGCTACTACACAGAGAGGCACTATGCAGTCTGTAAGAAATATGATACAAGATTTGAGACAGAGAAATTGGGAACATGTACCAGAAGCAATAGGAGACAGTGAGGAAGTAATCCTCCTATACAGTCATGAGATACTAACTGATATTAGATAGCAGGACATTGACCAAACATAGTAGAGAAGAGGAATGTAACAGAAGCCTTGTGGTAGAAATTGGAGTTCTTAGGGGACTGGAATGTTGCAAACTATGAAAAAGCTCTTAAAATACCAATGCTTAAAATGTGAAGTGCAGTGAATGTGGAATATTGAACCTGAGATGATCATAATAGTGATGGGAGCAACAGCAGTAGTAAAAATTCTACAATAGGTTACCTTGACAAACTGCCCATAAGTATAACCTCTGGAGAGATAGTAGGGGAGATCTTGAGGTACAGCATCTCTATCCTGCACCTGTTACTGGGATGTACCTAAAAATTCCCGAGTTAAGGTTTAACCAAGGAAAGTAAGAAATTCTGTCCATTTGGAATGGAAAGGAAAACAAAAATGGAAATAAAGACAGTTATTTAAATGTTCTGAATACAGTTATGGAACTAATAAGAAAAGTGACCTAAATTCATTCTTACTGACATATTCTGGAAGAACCTACAAATGCAGAGGTGCATTGGAAACAAACTGGAAAGGGTAGTGGAAAATGAGAATGTAACTGTCACCTACAATGAGGGTTGTAAAAACTTTTTTTTTCAATAAAACCCAACCCACCTGGGTTTTATTGGTCTCTTCAATACTTCAAGCTTCTTATGCTTAAATAACATAGATATGTACTTTATTATGTTTAGAAATCATCATAAAGCAAATCACTTCTTTACCACCAAGTTCTGCATCTGTTCAGTATCTGTTTTCCACTTTTGACTTTCTACACAGTAAACTACACAACAGATTAGGAGTAGAAAAGGCAAAAAAATTGGTTAAGTATCATCAAATCTTCAAATGGAGTGAGGATGAAGATTGATGAAACAAAAAAAATTCTTGCTCATCTTAGTTGTGGTAAAGTTGTTAGTGACAAAAAAGATAAACATCGTAAAAAGAAGATTGTTGAGCAATAATGCTGAGACTGGATTGTCATTTATTTTCATTTTCAAAAAGATTTTAGTTATTTTCATCTGTAATTTTCTCAAACACATACCATTTTATATGTAGAATAGTTTGAAAAATAAATAGATTATCATGCTACTGGTAGTTGCAAATTGATAGATCATTTTCTTCATATGGAATATATTTGTTGGTACCTGCTCTTTTATTTCATGAGTGAATAGCTACACCTAGATTTACAGTACACTTTCAGTAGATGTAAGAACCTAGTATAATAAACAAAAATTCTTATTTCATGAATGAATACACTTTGATTTAAAATATACTGTTGGCAGATAAAAAATAAAGTTTTGCAGAAAAGATCTCATTTTCCACTCCATATTTCCATCACTTTAGTGGGCTACAAATTCATATTTGATTAGGAACTCAGTCTGTTTCCTACAAGAAAATGAGAGGTTTTAGTAATTTGAAGTTCACTAACAATAGTTGAATAATGTTAAATTATATTCACTATTGAAATTGGATTGTAATTTTTGAGTTGTTAGGGGAAAAAAAACACCAGAAAACCCTCAAGTTTTTTACTATAAAAAACCCAGCCTGGGTGGGTAAATGAGCATCTACCCAGTACAATCCTGCCTATAATCATAACATCCTGACAGACCTTCCCATGCAAGCACAAAGACCAGACCTAGTAGTGCGAGAAAATAACAGCAGAAAATGTTACATCATTGAAGCTGGAGTTCTTGAGGACATAAATTTGGTTAGATATGGAAGTCCTCACATACTAAGGATTGAGACAAACTGAACATAATGTGAGATAAAGACAGTGAACTTATCCCTGTATTAGTCAGTGCTACAGGGGCAATGATGATATCAACTCAACCCTACCTAGACAGACTGCCAATTTTTGTTGATGCAGGAGGAATCCAGAGTGAGAGAAGCATCTCAGCACTCAGGCTAGTATTGGGTTGTGCATAGTAAATGGTACCGTACTATGATATGAGCCTACCAACTCCCCTGCAGATAAGGTTTAATATATATATATATATACAGGGTGGGCCGTAAGTTTCCATACATAGGAAAAATAAACATTTTTTTATGGACAACCATTTTTATTTATATAATATGCTGTACATGGTTGCCATTGTTTTGAAAACACATTTCAATATGTGTTCCCCACTGTTGATGAACACGCATTAGCACAGTTGACGTTATGCTTGTAATGGCGTTGGTGATACGTTCCTTTAGATGATTTATGTCTCGTATCTTTTCCTGATACACCATGGCCTTCAAGTGCCCCCAAAGATAGAAATCAAGGGGGGTGAGATCTGGGGATCTGGGAGGCCACTCCACAGGACCACGCCGACCAATCCAAGCATCCGGAAACTGCTGATCCAAATACCGACGCACGTGAAGACCATAATGAGGTGGAGCTCCATCTTGCTGGAAGTAAACTGGGAAGTTACCTTCCTCGTTTAGCAGGGATGGGAAAATCTCTTCTTGCAACATGTTAAGATACCTTTCGGCATTAAGATTTTCACTGACAAAAATTGGTCCAATAATTCTGTCACCCCATATCCCGGCCCACACCATCACTTTACCGGCACCTTGCATCTTCGTCGGACTCAGCCAGTTAGGGTTAACATTACTCCAATAACGTATGTTTTGCCGATTAACCTCTCCATTGACGTAAAAATTTGCTTCATCAGTAAACAAGATCTTACAAACGCATATTCTTAGGGTATCTGAAACATAAAAACAAACGTTTAAATTTTCCTATGTATGGAAACTTACGGCCCACCCTGTATGTATATATATATATATATATATATATATATATATATATATATATATATATATATACATACATACATTTTAACTGTAAACAACACACAGTATAATTAATGTAAAGAATGACACTTGTATAGAAGAACATTCCGCACAAGATGAGGAGGGAGAACTGTGTGTTGTTTGCAGTTAAAATATATATATGTGCGGCATGTGGGAGGTGCCCCCTCAGGGCATTGGTTTCTGCTCGTATGTAGGAGAATTACAACGTCTGATCAATCGAGGCCCATGGTGTAGTGGATAGCATATCTGACCAGCAATCGGAAGATCCCGGGTTCGATTCCCGGGTGGTTACCTCATTTTTCTTTTGTTCGTTCTCCCTCCTCATCTTGTGCGGAACGTTCTCTACAAATATATATATATTAGGGTGTGACCGTTGCCCTCCAAAAATCAAAAAATGGTCCTACAATGCTGTTCAAAGTTTTAGTGTTGTGTATTTATCTAGGAAACACCCCTGTAAATTTTCTTGGAGATCGGTGCATGTTTGAGCTAGCACCGTCGTACCAGCAAGTATTGCTATTTCAGCTTATGAACTTCATAAATAAGTGTGAAAATAGCACATTTTATCAGATTTTCATTTCTGGGTCTGGAACGCTGACCCACAAATTTTCCACGTATTATTTTATTGCATTTAATTTTAATGATGCTCTTTTCTTTTCCCTTGACAGTGATTTGACTTTGTGAATAGAGAATTTAATCATGGATACACGGCAAGATGATGAGTATGTCAGAATGTTATTGGGCACCGTACCCCGAGAAGAAGAAAAGGAAATAAAGGGCTGCAAACTGCCAACTAATAGGCAGGTCTTACTATGTCTGTTAGCAAACCTTCGGGATATGCATTGGGACCAGGCTTTATCTGCCACCATTGACAATGTGCTTTTGCATTACCAGAAGGCGAATGTCCCGACCATTACAGGCAGGAACAATATTGGCCGAGTGATTAAAACTTACTATGACAAAGACTACATGATGCTTATGAAAAAGAATGAGGATAGAAGACAGGCTGATGATCCTGGAATTATGAAGTTTAAATCAGAATTGAGCCTGACGATGAAATTTTATAAGAACACAGTGTTGAAAGACATGGCGGCTGCGAAAAAGGGGAAAACTCAGGCCGAACAAGATGCCATCGATACTGACATACTCTTTATGAAAAGCATGCTAAGTGACAGAGTAGCTACCTACTCTGGGGTAAACAAAGTACTCACAGAAAAGGTTCAGAAGCAACAGAAAAGGCAGATGCGAGAAGAGAAGCGACAAGAGAGAGAGCAATGTGATCATGCTGAGAATGTACAGGCTGATATTGATTCACCTCTTAGCTCTGATGAGGACGATGACATTGATGAGGCCAGCACTGCTGAACCAAAGAGAAAACATCGGAGAACAGTGAAAGAGGGAGTTTCAATTTTTGTGCCCCATGATATTCTGAAGTCGGCAGAACTTGTTTCATGGTGTTCGAAACAACATCTCGCCGACCCAGCTGAGTGCAATTGTGTACTCCCTTATATTTGCATGTGGTCATCAATGAGGCTGCAGAGCATGGTGTAAAACTTTGCCATGACTTTCTTAATGTTGCCAGGGATGAGGAGCGCTTTCAAGAAGTCCTTTAAGTAGTTGAAAATGACAGACTCCGCGTTCCTAATCAGCGCAAACGATCATCTGTTTCTGAACAGAAATCATGGTTTCTTGCTCTAGAGAAATAATACCTTGTGAATATATGATAAAACCCCTTAATATACCATGAGAGAATAAGAATGATTAACTTTTTTGTGTTAGTGATGATAGCTTTTAATTAAGACAGGCAAATGATTTGTGTTAATATCCCTTATGATGGTTGTGTAATCTCATATATAGGCGCGTATGCCGTATAAGCAAAATTGCTATTTTTCGAATTGCTGGTGCTCACTCAAATATGCATGAATCTTCAAAAAATTGCACGTGGGTATTTTTTATGTCAATATGCAACACCAAAATTTTGAACAGCATTGTAGGACAAAGTTAAGTTGGGGCAACTGTCACACCCTAATATATATATATATATATATTGAGAAAAAAATGGATGGAATGAAAATAAGGAAATCAAAATGAGGAGAAAAATATTTATATATCTGGAGGAAGAAAGACCGGTATTACCAAGTGAATGAGAGAAATAAATTACCAAATTGAAGAAACAAGCATGAGGTTATGAATTATACAAGGCTTTGATCATCCCAAGGACATCAAAGAGTTGGAATACTAATACAAAGGGAGAGATTGCATTCAGAAAGAAGTACAACAGAAGATAAGAAAAAATTTAAAATTACTGCAAAAGCAGAGATCAATGAGGTATATTTAATGGAGGGTGAGGAAAGATATCAAAACAAAATGTTTGAAGAAAAACTAGCAAAAATATGTAGAGAGCTAAGAAGTAACAAAATGGAAGTTGAAAGAGTGCCTGAGAAAGGATCAGGTAGAGAACTTTTGGAAAGAATATGAAGATTAAGTACAACATCAAGGGAATGCAACATGATTAAAAGTAATAAAAGAGTGAAGACATGAGAAACTTCGAGGAAATGGGCATGAATAGAGTAACACAACAGGAAGTAGAAAATAAGATAGAGTAGCAGTGACTGGAAAACTGTAGGGCCACATATGGTACAGAAGTTTTGGTTAAAGAAATTAACAGCACTTAAAGGAACTCTTGCTGCTTTGTTTGAATAAAATTCTAATGGAGGAGGAAGAAATACCAGAATGGATAACTACTGGGAAAACATTCCTCATCCCAGAGTCAAGGGAAACTTGCCTTCCAAATAAATATAGAACCATAACCTGTCTCCCAACCATTGACATGTTATAGACCTGCTATTGAAACCTAAACTGTGGATGTCCAGACACTGCCTTCAAGACTGTCACAAGCCCACAAACTTTCAAACATTACTTGTTCTAGCTGTCTAAGAAAAAGTAAATGTGTTGATAGTGACATCATTCAAAATTGTTTTAAATATCCTGAGCAGTTGTTCAAACTCATCTAAAGTAAGTAAAGATATTAAGACTGAACACTATTCAAGTTTTGGTATGATTAATGTTTTCTTGTCCTTTCTTTTAAAGTATTTTTTGTCAAGAGTGATATGTCTGTATTAACAGATTTATTTTTTCTCTGACAGTTGGTAGAAGCTTGTGGATTTATGACAGTCTGGATGTGTGGCAAAAACTGCCCACCAAACCGCTGTTTAAATAAAGTATATCTGCTCCTAACAGTGCATAAAATAGTAACAGGAGTAATATCAGAAAGAATATATGGTCATGTACACCAAAACCAAATAATAATCAAGAACAAAAGGGATTTAGCAGATAAACTTGTGGGGCAAAGAACCAGTTACTAGTCAACAAGGCAATCCTTGAAAGTTGTATAAAAAGCAAAGATCATTGAACTTGGTATGGATTGACTAAAGTAAGACACAATATTATAAGATTTCTGGAAAGAGTAGTGTGAAAATGGAAAACAGACAAACATGCTCTGTCACAAAAGAAGGAGTAATGGAAATTAAAGTAACATGAGTTGAGAGTGGAATTTTTCAATGGGACTCAATAGAACTTTTGCTTTTTATATTAGTGTAAAACCCCTGAGTCAGTTATTAATCTTAACCCTTTGAGGACCACGGGACATATGTGTCCCAGCAAAATAATAATATAAATTGTACAATGATGCAACGTTTCTACAAATACATCTAAATGTTTATATAGGTATTGTTTAGTTGTTGGAAAATTAACCCCAAAATGGGTCATTTAAGTGACTATAGTTACTAACATATCTAATTGTGAATACCAATAACACCTAAACTTTTAAGTTCAAATAAACGTATAATGGTCGTCAAAGAGTTAATAATGGATGCAGTATGAAACCCAGAGATGATCTGAAGTTGTATGCTCTGAATAAGGAAGAAGTGGTAAAAATTAAAGGTGATGGTGATTTTTTCAGATGATATTTCAGTGGAATTTGTACAGGATAAATGTGTTATAATGTTTCAGACCAACAAAGACCCTAGGATTCACTCATGGCTGGTCTACTGAACTGTTTGTAATTGTGTATTGTGCATGTGGTGGCAGAGAGGACCTACAATTTTATGTGGGTTCTGAACCACAAGGCCTTAATTTTACTACCTTAAATTATACCCAATCTATCAACATAGGCATCTAATTGATTTTTAAACATGTTTATAGACGTGCTACTAATTACTTCTACCAGCAAACTATTTGACCTATTTACTATTCTATGCGTAAAAATGTTTTTGGCAACTGCTGTCTCAAACCTTCTACTTGTCAACTTGCACCTGTTATTTCTAGTCCTATCATATTGAGATATTTCAAAAAAGCTATTTCTGTCTACATTATCAAACCCATTCATAATTTTAAAAACCTGGATTAGATTACCCCTTAGCCTCCTAGTCTCAAGTGTAGTTAATTTTAACTCCTTAAGCCTATCCTTGTACGACTTTGACCTAAGTGACAGAATCATCTTAGTTGCTCATCTTTAAACTCTCTTGATTTTATCTATATCTTTTCATATATGCAGATTCCAAAATTGGATTGCATACTCCAAATGGGGTCTAACAATGATTTATAAAGAGGAACAATAATATCATGTGATTTATACTCAAAATTCTGAGCTATAAAACCTAGCACTTTATTCACTTTATTGACTGCTACTACTTTGTTTTGCCACTTAAATCACCAGTGACTATAATTCTTAAATCTTTTTCCTGCTCCACTCTGCTAACACCTTTCCTGACATAGTATACACAAAATTACCATTATGCGAACCTGTATGTAAAATTTTGCACTTATTGACATTAAATCTCATTTGCCATGTGACTGACCAATCAACGATTTTATTCAGATCTTCCTGGATTTTACATATATCTTCGTTATTAATTGCCCTACCACCCAACTTCATGTTGTCTGCAAACTTTGAGTCTGTACTGACAAGGCCAACATCTAAATTGTTAATATATATAAGAAAAAGCAAGGGACCCAATACAGAACCCTGAGGAATGCCGCTCGCTACATTAGCCCAAAACGACTCGGCTCCATCAATGACCACACACTGTTTCCTACCTCACAACCACTCTTCTATCCAATTTATTACTACACCCCTGATTCCATGAGTCTTTTGTGTGGTATGGTGTCAAACACTTTTTGAGAATCTAAATTACCCTCCATCAACTGCCCAATGACTATCGTAAACTTGAACCATGTTTTGAAAAAACTCTAAAAGATTAGTTAAGCAAGATTTGTTTCACCTAAAACTGTGCTGCATATTTCTAACCAAGTTATGCAATTCTAAGTGTTTGACTATACAATCCCTAATAATTGATTCCAGTAGCTTACCTACAACAGACGTTAAACTGATTACCCTATAATTTCCCGCCACACCTTTATTGCCTTTCTTAAAGATAGGTGTTACATTTGCTAACTTGAAATTATTTGGTACACACCCCTCAGAAATAGACGCATTAAAAATCTTTGTTAGCAGCACAACAATCTTTTCTTTTAATTCTTTTAGTTGTATGGGATATATGGAATCCGACCCTGGTGATTTACGCATTTTCATTTTATCAATATAGCGCATTCCCTCCCTTTCACTAACCACAATATTATCCAAAGTATTACCATTATCAAAAGGTATTATGTCTATGATCATAAGGATATTTGTTACATCTTCTATAGTAAAAACTGACATAAAAAATTAATTTAGAATGGTAGCCATTTGCTTGTTTTCAAAAACTAGCTCTCCGTTAAAATTTTTCAACAGCCCCAAGACACTTTTTACTGGATTCTTATTATTGACATATTGAAAGAATCACTTGGGATTTTCTTTGCCATCATGAGCTATGGAAATTTCAAATTCATGCTTGGACTGTTTTATTACACTTTCCGCTTCATGCCTTAGAGATATGTGGTTGTTTTGTAACTACAAATTGTCTTTATCACACTTATGTAGCTCATAAGCCCTATCTCTACTCTTTATATCATCTACTCTAGAAGTAAGTAGACTACAAGGGCTTGTTGTTTACTTTCGCACACTTAATCTTGTACGGTACACATTCTTCATTTATAGTTCTAAATACTGTTTCAAATGATTTCCACATTACTTTTGCGTTGGAGATCCCCATTACATTTTCCCAATTGACATGTGACAATTCATTTCAAAATTTACAGAAGTCTGCATGCTGGAAGTTAGGAATTTTAGTTGAGTTAGCTGGTTTTGAGTGACTTACTGAGAGGACAAACTCTACCATATTGTGATCGCTATTGCTTAATGGTTCTATTACTTGAAGATCAGTGATTAGCTTATCATCCATAGTTATTACTAAATCTAAAATACTGTCCAACTTTGTAGGTTTGCCAACCTTTTAAATAAGAAAGCTATCCTTGAGAAAATTAACTAAACAATTACCTTCTGCATCACCCTGCATTGTATCATAATTCATGTTAGCACAATTAAAGTCACCCATAACTAAGGCCTGCTCACTACTTATTATTCTCTTTAGTTCATGATATAATGCTTCATCCGTATCAGCTGTTTGATTAGGAGGCCTATATATATCCGCAACAAGTTTGAAATTGTTCAATTTAAGTTCTGATATAGTTGAATCTATTGGTTCTGGAATTCTGTGCTTTACTTCTATAACATTCACAGTATTATTTTTGATGTGCAACATAACATCGCCTCCTCACCTACCTATTATGTTTTTAACAAAAAGTCTATAACCTCTAATTTGATACTCCCCTACAAAGTCACGTGTTTCAGTGCTAAGCCATGATTCATTTATCACAATTAAATCATAGTCTTTACAAGCAATTAAAGAAAAAAATTTGTTTATTTTATTTCATAAGCTACAAGCATTTAAGGATAGAACCTTCAAATTGTTTGTAATTGTGATACATTCGCGAGTGCAAGGAAAATTTGAGGAAATTCTGCCGGGACCATTCGAGTTATGGCAGCCTGAAAAGAAGAGATAGTATTATGAAAGTCTTCCTAAACGTGCAGCTCCAACGTCCTTAAGATGAAGTCCATCTCTGAGGAACAAGTCCCTCCTGCCATAGAAACTGTTCCAAAAATTCACAAAATACACTCCTTCCTGTTGGCAAAGAGACTTTAGGTTATTGTTGATATCTAGGTCGCCTTGCTGTAGAAATTGCTACATTGGATAATTTTAGGAAGTATACCTGTTAAAATTATCTTATTAGTTTTTTTTAGTTGCTTTAGTAAGTCCCTGTACCTAGCCAGCAGCTCTTCTGATCTAGAATTTAAAACTTTATTAGTAGCTACCAACATGAATAACACGTTGTGTCCTCAGAGGTTCCGTCTGTAAAATGGTCAACACTATTAGTTATATCCTCCACCCTTGCACCAGGGTAGCAGTAACCACCTATGACGAGGGTTTCTCCCGCAGAATTTCTCGAGCTGTGCTCGAACAATGAGTCGTATTTCCAGTTCATCAACATCTTTGAAACCTAAAACAGAAAACTTATTGTTTATTACTGGTAGACAAGTCTTAGGTTTTCTCAATGGGGCTCCATTATGCACTTGAATGAAGGGTTGGGAACTAGGGGAAGAGAGATGGCTATTAGTACTATTTACATTAGTAGAAACTGAGGCAGTAGGGGTCTTAACTGAAGTCTCAAGGGATTCTAATTTTGTTGTCAGGAGCATCACCCTTCAAGCCTCACTCTGGCCTCCCTCTCACGTTCTAACTTGTTCCTCAGCACTTCCATGCTTGAGCACCACCTGCAAACTAACTGTTCATTATTATTAGGCAAAGTAAATGCATAAGTGGCAAATTTTCCTTCACAGCGACTGCAAGTACTTGATGGGGGTGCCATGCTATTAATTAATTAAAAAAAAAGAACAAAAAACAAGCATTTGGAAATTAATAAATTACAATGTAGGTCTACCCCATGCTTATTGTACTGCCACCTGCGCAAGCCCGCAAAAATGTTCCTGAAATGCAGAAACAGGTTCTTGTAACACAAATTTATACTAAATGAATATATACTGAATTAAGCTACCGATGAAACATATATAAAGGAAAAAGTATTAATAAAACTTATCTATCTGTGCTATTTGACTGACTTTTTTTCTTTCCTTTTTCCCATGGTGGGTGACCACACCCTACTTGATCCCTGTAGCAAGGGAAAATGAACCTTATGGAACCTCATTTTCTAATAGATTTGAAAAACAAACAAGACAAACAAGGGAAATTCAACCTTATGAAACCTCATTTTCTAATAGATCTGAAAAACAAACAGGACAAGCCATGTGTAGTAGCCTTGGTTTAATCAAATAATATCTTAATGAATAAAGTCAATAAATGAAATATATTCATTAATGAATGATTAGTAACACAAAGTAATTTGCTTAAGAATGCACCAAATACTATTTTTTTAAAGACACTTCAACGAAAACCACTTATTCAATTGGTAACACTGGACACTCGATAAAACATGTCTGTTCATGAGGAAAAACTGATTACCAGAACACTGAAAAAAGGGAGAAAGATAGAATCTGAAAATATATTCATAGATGACTTGACAATGCAAGAGTCAGAATAGGGGGAGACATAATCTGGGTCATAAAATAAAAGTGGATAAGAGAACTATAACAGAAAAAAGGAAAAAAATATGAGGAAATTGGAGGGAAACACATGCAGTAAATGTATAGAAATGAAGTACTGGAAAATGTCTCTTATTATTAAAGAGAGAACATTTGAGTTCTTGGTAAAAGGCATATTGAGATCAGGAGATCATTGAACAATAGTTAGTGCTCAAGACCAGACACTTTACACAAATTGGTTTTGCTATTGTATATAGAAGGGACAAATGAGTCAGAAATGTGTAGGCTGTGTAACAATAAAGCAGAGGAAGTTAGTCACATCCTGTTTGGCTGTGAAGTATTACTGATAAGGGGAACTTAGACTGCATTGTGCCTTTTTGTGCGAGTTAATACATCATCAATTGTAAGGACAGGGAAGTAAACCATTGGAGACACTAACCCTAGGTGATAGAGGAAAATGAAGAGGTGCAAATCCTGCATGACTATGTAATTCCAACTGACCTAAGTGTGCTGCATTGTTGACCTGATATAGTGGTGAGGGAGAAGAGAGAAATAATGTTTTATTGTGGAAGTGGGAGTTCCTGTAGACAGAATGGTTACAAGTTATGAGAGAAGTATCTAAAATGCCAAAGATTAAAGTATGTAGTATGTAGGTTGTGGGATGCAGACCAGAGATTGTACCATTTGTAATAGGTGCAACAAGAACAGTAAAAAAAGACAATGAGTGGGATATCTAGATCAGCCAGATATTTCAATAACAGTTGGAGAAATAATGACGAAAATCTTGAGGCATAGCATCTCCATACAAAAATTAGTATTGGGTTGCAGCTTGGTAATACCCACAATGAAATTTCTCTAGAGTTCGAGTTTAACTCTGGAGAAATACAATTTACTTCTATAAAAGAAGTGTATACAGGGTGTTTCAGGAGGAAAGGTCAATACTTCGGGAGGTGATAGTATCGGTCATTGTGAGAAAAAAAAGTTCATATGAACATGTCTAATTCTGAATGGTTATGGAGATACAGCTGTTTGAATCTGATGTGCGCAGCTCTTCCTCTCCCTTCCCTCCCCTATAACCTTGAATCATGTAAGCTGTAATGTAAGCATGTAACATAAGCCAATTGACAGCTGACTGTTGTGAGTGACATTGTTTGGTGTTTGAAGCAGTGTTAAGAATGCCACACACCTTCACACATACCGAATATGCAGATATGGTTTTTGCAATGGAAGTGTAACAGCTGCTGTTGCAGAATACTGTCAACAGTTTCCGAACTGCAGAATTCTGGATTGAAGTGTTTACCAGGGTTTTCAGCACATTGCGTGAGATTGGTACACTTCCCAGCACTCATGTTTCATCTGAATGTGAAGGTCAACAAGGTGTGGATGAAGTGGAAAACATTCTTCAGTTGGTAGAGCGTAGTCCTACTACTAGCTCACAAAGAATTTCTACATGTCTCAGTGTACCACGCACAAGAGTATGGCAAACACTATGTGAGGAAGGCTTGCATCCATATCATGTACAGTGTGTACAACACCTTCAACCAGGAGATGCTGCCATGTGACTGGAATTTTGTTATTGGGTAAATGCTAATTGCCAATTGCTTTGATTAATACTGTTCACTGATGAAGCTACTTTCACCCGTGATGGTATCAACAACACTCGTAACTCTCATCGGTGGTCAGACAAAAATCCAAATGCCACTGTGGAAACAAATTTTCAACATGGCTTCTCTATCAATGTGTGGTGCAGTATCATCAATGATCAGCTGATTGGCCCTGTTACTTTAGAGAATTGTCTTACAGGACAAAGTTACCTAGAATTTTGGCAAAATGAATTGCCAGGAGTATTGGAGGATGTTCCTTTGGCTACACACGCTGGTATGTACTTTCAGCATGATGGAGCTCCTCTACATTCTACCCGTCTGGTGATGCAATACCTAAATCAAATTTTCCCTGGGTCGATGGATCAGCCACAGTGGTCCCATTCCATGGCCAACAAGGTCTCCAGACCTCTCTCTGTTAGATTATTGTTTGTGGGGGTGGATGAAAAGTCAAGTTTACAAAAGAAAGGTGGATACACGAGACGAATTGCCAGCACGCAGTTTGGATGCTGCTGCCTGCATAAAGGAACATCAAGATCAACTCAGACGAACAACACACAATCTTCGCACACGAGTTGCAAAGTGCATTGAGGTTGATGGTGGGATTTTCGAAAATGTATTGTAAACTGTAACAAATTTGTCATTTCTCTATCTGATACCATTCAAAATGCCAATGTTTAAACATTAAATGTTAGAAACAGTAATTGGTTTAAATTCTCTCTTGATTACCATTAACAATGCTTTTGTATTTGTAGATTTAAACAGCTCTATCTCCGTAACCATTCAGAATTAAACACACGTTCATATGAACTTTTTTCTCACAATGACCGATACTATCACCTCCTGAAGTATTGACCTTTCCTCCTGAAATACCCTGTATAGCAAACTGTATAAATTGAAAGAATTGAATAAAGCATTCATTGATAACACTGGTCAACACTCATTTTATTGCCAATCATATTAGAGTGATTTTGGGGGTAACTTTGTGGTGCTGATTCCGAATATGACATTGGTTTTGCTAGATTGGCTCTAATTTATGAGATAATTGGTACCCCATTGAAACACGTAAAAATGCAAAAAATTTAATGTTCAGGCGGAGCCTACTTACAAATTGCATTGAAATTGTCTCAAATCATACAAAAGTAAACACATGAAATACATAATGGCATTTTATTCGGTATAATAACAGATAAACACAGTAAGCTGATTCGCATAATTACAATTAATATATAGTAAATCTCTGTTTGTACGATTCTCTTTTATGTGGGTTATCAGGACAATCACGTTGGAGGTTCCAGCAATAGTCTGCCATCATGTGTCTGTCCCATCTGCCTTGATACCTTTCCTCCATCACCTTGATATCTTGATGAAACCTCTCCCCTTGTTCCTTGCTAAAATCACCAAGATTATCCGGAAATCTGTGTAAGTGGCTATGGAGAAAGTGTACCTTTATGCTTATATTAGTACCTAACTTTTCAAAGTTTGTGAGCATGTTTTGCACCAGTTCTTCATAATTGTCTGCTTTTACCCAAGAAGTTCTTGACAACTGAGACATAACTGCACCAGGCAGAAGCTTCAACACCATTCATAAATTTTGTGAAATTAGAATCCTTGATAAGTGTACGGATTTGAGGGCCATCAAAGATTCCAGCTTTTAGTTTTTCCATACTTAGTCCAGGGAACGATCTACAAATGTATTTGAAGCAGACTTTGACAGATTGAGGTCCCGTATCAGATCATTGAGTTCGTCTTGGGAGAACTGCTGAGGTGTTGAAATGCTTCCTTCATAGTCACTTCCACTACTACCACCTAAGTCCTGAATTTCTTCAAATTCTGACAACGGAAGGTCGGGCAGTGTGGTAAACACTGGTATGGGAACGTCTTCACTGTGTGACACAGGTCGCCTTGCTGATTCCAAATTGGGATAATCCCACTTGAGTTTCTTGTATCGATTGAAACCTTTCACATTAACCACACTGTCAACTGACTACTGGTTGGGTGGCCAATGACTTATATACGGAGGGGGAATATTCTAGAATGATCGCGGAGTAAACACTAAGAATATTCATGTGTCTCACCATCTAGAATGTTCCAGTAGTTTCCCATATGCATGCGTTATGGTTACGTTTCCTATTAATTGAGGGTATTCATTATCTCAAGAACTAGAGCCAAATCGGAAAAACTACTTTCATTTTGGAATTCAGCAACCCCAAAATACCCTAAATTCGTACGAATTTCCTTGGCAACGAAACAAAAAAAAAATTTTGTTGAGCTGTGTAATGATAGAATTCTTGTTAAAGACTTCCCAAAATCAAAAGTAAAAAAGTTTTATTGTAGTTGCTTGAGACAAAGTCCTTTGCATGAATTGGTTTAAAAGGCATATAGAGGGAATGGCGAGACATCTCTGCAGGATTTGTAGTGAGAGACCAGAGACAATAAGCCATGTGCTATTAGGATGTGGAGTTTTATTGCAAAGAATTATGCTGAGTCTGCATGACAAACTATGCAGGAAATGTGGAATTAGGACAAGAAGAGTTAATTGAGACACAAACCACAGAGAATAGAAGAACTTGAAGGTGCTGCTGTTTTATGGTTAAGAAAGTTCAAAAGACATTTATGTTTTAGTAGCATGTCAAAGAAAAAAGTATTTAGATGCAATTCCTCCTGGAGGCAGAAATACTTGTGGGTGGTTGCATTGCAATGTATGAAATTGGAAAAAGTCAAATACCAAATACCAAATACCAAAGATTAAAGTATGACAAAGAAAGGATGTGGAATGTTGAAGTGGAAATAGTACCAACACTAATAGGAGCAAGTAGAGAACTTAAGGAAATAGTTGAAAACTATCATGGAACAGTTACCTAGGAAGACAAATATTGGAGAAAGTGTTAGAAAAGTCATCAAATATAGCATCTTGATACAACAAATACTACAATAAATATCCTGGTACCAGAAACCACCACCACCTTATCATGAATGAGAGGTCTGGTCACCACATATATATGGTACAGCATGAGGAATAAGTCCACGTAGACTGTGTAGCTACAAGATCTTATAGCCAGTAACATAAAGAAACAAAAACACTCAGGCTGAAGACATTTAATTTGATCAGTTGGATGCTGTGGGACATACATTTTTTGGACAACTGTTATTGACCTTGAACACCAGAATTGTTTGTAGGGTTAAGTTAAAAAATGCATGTATTTGTAACATTCACAATTTGTACCAGTTGTCTATAAAGGGTTAAGCAAATTAAACCATCAGTAGAAGTAAATTGGACACCCATTAACAAAGGTTATATAGTACAGGGTGAATACAGTAGTTAAGCAGAAAACTTTACCACTTTTAAAGTTTTTAATAATTGAGGTTGCAAAGATGTTTCCTCATTATGTGGTGCAGCATATGAATAAACCTTTGAGGAAGTTTTCTTTGACATGCAAGCAGACACACTTAAAAACTGCTAGAGAACCTCACTGAAGAACCTTGGGTCCCTTTCTGCCAATGATGATTGGGTATCACAATAGTAATATTTCCAATTAACCCCTGATTGTCTAGGTTGATATTTGCTGTTAGGTTGTAATTTTAAAGCATATCTGTGTGTATGAATATTTGCCTGTGTGTGTGTATATATATGTACAGTATTTGATACTGAATATGTAGGACATACAAGTATATTGTCATACAGATCCGTAATACAGTATTTACCAAAGAATTTATATTTCATTTTAAACCCTAAACTTTCATAACATTAATTTAATTATTGTATACTAAATTTGCAAGATTTTCAGATATTCCTGTATGTACATAATGTTTCTCCACAAATTCCAATAAAAAAATTTAACCCTCATTGGGTCAATTCTGACCTTGAGTGCATTTGTTTATTTTATCATGGGAAATAATGATAGTAGTTAAAGGTTAATGTACAGGGTGGCACAAAAGTCACGCACCATATGAATTTTCAGTGAAATTAACAATAGATGAGAGGGTGAGCTTGGTTTACGAGGTACTACAGATTGATGAATTGGTATAGAATTTAAATTCTGTATGGATTCATTGATTCATAGTACTTGGTATTCCATACATTAAAACCAAGCTTACCCTTTCATCTAGAGGTGGAAAGAGTACTTCAGTAATTGAGTATGTGTATTTGTTGTACTTGTACTCGAGGTAATCTGAAATTGCTGTAATCATACTCGTACTCGAGGAATCTGAAATCACTGTAATCGTACTTGACCAATCAACCTCTCATGACCAATTACCACATGCAACTAATTTGTCTATGCTGTTTGGTAACTATAGCAACCTATAGCTTCCAGAATGTTCTAGAAAGCCTTCAGCAGACTATAAATGCGTACGCAGGGCATCGCTGAGGTTAGTATTAGTTAAAGATCTTTAGAGATCTGGTGGTATCTGACGTCATTGTGGAAGGTTACACATATAATATCCCTTAACTGCCTAAATTTTTTTTAGCCCCTAGAAAAAAATTAAATTGTATATATTTGTGATACAAGTGTAAATAAACCATTTATATATTTAAATGAATATTTTTATTTTTATTTTATTGTTTTAATATAGGTGGCTTAAATCAGGCACCGAGGCACATGGGGGACACAAATTTTGTGAAAATCTATGGAGAAAAAAACTTTAAAAAATCATCACATTTTATTAATTTTTGTACATGACATTAATATTAGGTCATCCCATAAGTAATGCGGCATTTTTTAATTTTTTTTTTTTTTTTATTTTTATCATTATTTTACGGATAGAAATCAAACAACTCTTTGAAGTTATTTATATTTAAATATAAATAACTTCAAAGGGTTGTTTGATTTCTATCCGTAAAATAATGATAAAAATGGGAAAAAAAAAAAATAAAAAATGCCGCATTACTTATGGGATGACCTAATACAAAACACATTTTGAAGGTAGTAATAACTAAACAACTAAACATTTTTCTATTATCCAAACATATTTCTTCAAATATAAACAGGGAATTGGAAACTTACTTTACTAATTCTTTGTATGAAAATCTATAAAACAATTTTTTTTCTGTACAATACACAAATAAACATTACATTTTTGACAGTATGTTATAATTTTGCTTTTGCAGCGTCATTTTACACACACGTCTAATCGAGCCAACCTTAGGAAAATGGTCAAGGCTATCAAATCTCATATCATTTTCAGGTTGGGGCAAATCTTGATTAGCAATTATTTTTCTTGGGTTTTCTGTGGATTCAAGGGATGGTCGCCCTCTTTTACATTTTTTTGTTAGTTTTCCAGAAAACATCAGAGACTTAGCTACCCTAGCTTTGAAATGTGCTAATATGTTTTGATTTCTCCAGGGAACATGCATAGCATCGCAACATCATTTGTACATTAGCCAAGCATTGACCATTGCCATGTCAAATAAGTGCCAAACAATCCTATGATAATACTTTTTGGACGCGAATGAAAATCTATAGAAAGATACTAACTGGTCATGGAGATCCACACCACCCATTGCTTTGTTGTACTCATGTACAATACTGGGGCAACTTATGGCTATTTTTCGTTTCCCACAACTGTCAAACCTCTCTTTTTGAACTACTGGATGTGCTGTGGCAAAGGTTGATAAAGTATGAACAGCTCTAGAATCAAACCACTTTACTGATGTTACCCTTTCCCCATCCACAATAGCATCCCATTCCTCAAAAGTACCCCTGCCCTTTGCCTGCATTTCTTTATCCTGGGTGAATGTTAAGCCAGGTAGCCTTCTTGGCTGAACAGTGCCACAAGACCATATTTTCCTTTTAGCTAAGAATATTTGCAATGGCAAAGATGTAAACCAATTATCATAATACAACCTATAACCTTTGTCATTTGGAATATTTTGTGCCAAATGCAAAACAACATTTGCACTAGCCCCAAGGTCAGGAACTATAGGATCATCAACTGGTTCAATTTTGCCAGTATAGGGAAAGAAATCTTACACCATTCCATTTTTATCGGCTAAAACAAATAATTTAAATCCCCATTTATGTGGTTTTTTTGGAATGTACTGTTTTAGTGATGAATTGCCTTTGAAAGGGATGATAGTTTAATCTATGCATAAGTCTCTGATCATTGGAATTTCCCTAAGCTTAGCCCTCAGATGTTCTACAAAAGGTCGAACTTTCACAATCTTATCTTCCCCAGAAAGCTGAGAATTATCTACAAAATGAATATTAGATTTTATTTCTTCCCACCTGTCACGCGTAATCAGGCCTGTGAAATGATCATCTTTCATATCATCACTCCAATGAAGACGAGTGTGTCTTAGTTTGTGTAGGCTATACCAGATAGACAGCCCAAGCCATTGCTCAAACTACTCCCTTGACAATTTTAGTGGATGATTTACATTTTTTTGTACTGAATACAAGTTACTTTGAGTGACAATATACTCAAGAAAATCTTTGTCAATGAATTTCATAAAGAATTGAAATGGGCTTACTAGATGATCCTCAGGATTTTCTGACATTTCCCCTTCATCTACAAATTCTGGCTCTGGTGGAATAGGCTGCTGTGATTCAATTTTCTTCCATATTGGATTCCTCTTGTGCAATGGTTTCTTTCGATCCTTTTTCGTTGATATAGGCAAGGGTGAGTAGTTTTCAACATGCAGAACAACAGTGCTTGAAGACAAAAGGTCCTCTTCATGTTCTAATTCTGAATCTGAGCCTGTAGTGAAAGATACAGTAAATATAACTAGAGTGATTTTTATATTTATTAGTTAGTTGTGTAAAGCAACTTAGTGTGTGTGTGTGTGTGTATATATATATATATATATATATATATATATATATATATATATATATATATATATATATATATATATGTATGTATGTATGTAAAGAATGACGCTTGTATAGAAGAACGTTCCGCACAAGATGAGGAGGGAAAATGAAAAATTAGGTAACCACCCGGGAATCGAACCTGGGACCTTCCGATTGCCGGTCAGATATGCTAACCACTACACCATGGGTCTTGATTAATCAGAAGTCGTAATTCTCCTACATACGAGCAGAAACCAATGCCCTGAGTGGGCACCTTCCGCATGCCACACATATATACATTTTAACTGCAAACAACACAGTATAATTAATGTAAAGAACGACGCTTGTATAGAAGAACGTTCCACACAAGATGAGGAGGGAGAACGAACAAATGCATGCAGGAGGTGCCCTCTCAGGGCATTGGTTTCTGCTCGTATGTAGGAGAATTACGACTGATGATTAATTGAGGCCCATGGTGTAGTGGTTAGCATATCTGACCGGCAATCGGAAGATCCCAGGTTTGATTCCCGGGTGGTTAACTCATTTTTCATTTGTTCGTTCTCCCTCCTCATCTTGTGCAGAATGTTCTTCTATACAAGCATCGTTCTTTACATTAATTATACTGTGTGTTGTTTGCAGTTAAAATATATATATATATATATATATATATATATATATATATATATATATATATATATATATTAGAGGTGGAACGAATGTCAATTTGTGATATTCGCGAATGCGAATGCGAATGCGAATATTTACTGAAATTACTATTAGAATTAATATATTCGTTTTTCATCATTAGAATTGAGGTATTTAAAATTTTAAATGTTAACTTGTAAGAGTTTCGCCATAGAAAATTAAATAGGAATAAATTCCATTGAATTTTCTATGTTACCGGGATACGGGACGAGGACCCACTCTTATAATGTATCCCACCAACCTCTTTCCCCAACCTCCACCCTTGAAAGAGGATGACTATTTCTTTATAAATGCCACGGAGCATCGTTTAGTCGGCAAGAGAAATAAGACATTTCATTCATTGTGAAGAGTATTCCCAATCTTCCGATAATGGTATTGATAAAGAAATAGTTTAGGCACTCACTGGTTGACTCTTTCGTACTTGAATTCTACTATTGGTAGATTATATTTTAGGAATAGTAGTTTTTCCGCTCTCTCCGCTGATAGTTTGGAGCGTTTTGTATCGTACACTAGACCGGCACCACTGAAAAGGCGTTCATTCGCAACACTGGATGGTGGACAAGCAAGAAAACACCTTGCTAATTGCGACAACTCTGAAAATTGTTCGGCATGCACTCTCCACCATTCCAGAGGATTTTCGTCAGTTGGCAGTCGTTTTTCCTTGAGATACTTGTCTAGATTCTTTGAAGATCGTTCTGAAATCCTTTCTCCAGACTCATCGTCACTGCTCGAGGAAAGGATTTCTTTCATAGCTTCGGCGACAGACGTGGACGGTTTTTTTATCGCGCGGTTTTTCATCACGAAGGCCTGGAGATTGAGAATCTGTCTTTTCCTTACTAAGTGCTTCACATTTTAATCCAACCTCTACTTTAACCCTGTCCGTAACAAAAGAAGAGCTGAAAAATTTTACTTTGTATCTAGGATCTAAAAATGTAGCAATGTAGTACAAGTCGTTGTTTTCTGCTGAATCGAACCTTTTTGTTATTTCTGATATTGTTTCTCGCATCGCTTTGATCCCATGACTTTCTTCAGCTGTGGACAAACTGGACATCAATACTTTCTTCAGAGTGGTCACGAGAGGAATGACGTCCGCTATTGATGATGAGTTGCTGCTGATATTTCTTGTGATATCTTCGAATGGTTGGAGTAGAGTAATGCATTTGTCCAGAGTTGAATTGTCTTGAAGTGTTAAAGGTTTGATCTTACCGGTTGCAGTGGCATACAAGCAGAGAGGTTCATTGCTAGCTTTCATTCTGATCATCATTTGCAGAGTACTATTCCAACGAGTAGGAACGTCATGAATCACAGAAAGCAGTGGAGCATTTATTCTAGCCTGAATTTTCTTAAACTCTTCTTGGGCCATGGTTGAATGATTGAAATGTGTCGCAATTGACCTACATTTTGAGATGACTTCAACGACTGCTTTCTGAGATGACAGAGAATTTTTGACAACAAGGTGCAATTGGTGACTGGCACAGTTGGTGTTGTTAACACCTGAAAGAAACAACGCTTTTTTCATATTAGCACCTGCATCCCTCATGACGCAGTGAACATCATCCGCGCACAGACTCCACTTCTCCAACAAATTGTCAAACACTTGGCTGAGATATTCCCCTGTGTGACGTTCAGAGAGGGGTTCAGCGCAGAGCACAAAACTCTGACGTTTGAATTCTTTGTCCACAGCGTGACTGGTCAGTGACAGCAACGAAACACCTGATTGTGTATCGGACCACTCATCGGTGGTGAAGGACAGTTTCGATGATTGTTTGAGGGAGCTGATATTGTCTCCAATTGTACTTCTGACAGAATCATACATTGTCTCACAAATTTTATCTCTGTAATACTTTCTTTGGCGCAGTGGATAACATGGCGCCGCTTCTTTCATGAGCCGCACAAAGCCAATATCTTCCACGTGAGAAAATGGAAGGTCATCCATTACTAACATTTCTGCAATCTTACTGTCCATGCTCTTTGTTTTTGCGTTGTTCACATCCCACAATTTTGTCTTTTCAAGACACATTTCAAGAGTAGCTTGCTTCATCCTCGCAGCTGGTGTTGGAGATGCCTTCCTCTTCTTGCTACTTTCTTTCGCTTCTTCTTCGGTCTTACTCATATTCTTATACTCTGCAGGGTGTTTGCTGTTAAGATGATTACGCAATCCAGACGTCGTTCTTCCTTTTCGCGAATAATTGGCTTTACAAAGCTTACACTTAGCAATATCATTTGATACTAACTCAAAATAGTCCCAAACGGCACTGGAGGACGCCATCACAAAGCACCTGACACAATGAATTGGGGGCAATTGAAGGCGACACAAGGTTATAGACGGACACTTGCACGCACCCTCACTCAGCCAAGGCTCGTGGGTAACTGACTCGCCAGGCTCCCGCACACCGACCCCTCTCAGACAGCTACAGCTGCATCTGCCGCTAGTCAGGAAAAAAACGTCGCTCATACGCACACAGCGACACACTGCGGGAAACAGACGTGGCAGCATCCAACAGTTTCATTTTCGCACCAACCGTTTCTGCGACAATTATAATGAAAAAAAACTAATGCATTACTTATAGCACGAAATATTCGCATTCGCATATTCGCACATCTAAATGCGAATGCGAATGTTCAAAATGATGCGAATGCGAATATTCGGTCCACCTCTAATATATATATATATATATATATATATGATCAAAAGTATTCGGACACCGCATGGTTTTGGGAAAAATGGTTTTATTATGGCATTTAGTAACCAGTAGGTCCACCCTTTGCTTTTATTACAGCGTCAACACGTCGAGGCATACTTTCCACCAGTTTTCGGTAAGTCTGTGCAGGAATGGCTCGCCATTCCTCTTGCAGAGCTGATGCAAAAGATGCAAGTGAAGCCGGGCGTGGTGTGCGGTTTCGTATCCGTCGCTCCAGTTCGTCCCACATGTGCTCGATTGGGTTGAGATCGGGGCTCTGAGCAGGCCAGTCTAACAAATCCACCTTATTTTCACGAAACCAGTCCTGCACACGCCTTGCAGTATGGCAGGGAGCTCGATCCTGTTGAAACAAACAATGGCCATCTCCGTAGTATTGCCACAGTGTAGGGAGGGCCGAATTGTCCAGAACGTCGAGATAAACGTCAGCGTTCATGGTAGTGGGTATAACAACCAACGGGCCGAGCCCTAGCCAGGAAAAACAACCCCATACCATGATGGACCCTCCACCGAACTTCACCGTTGGACGTACACAGTCAGGAAGAAGCCGTTCTCCGGGCTGTCGCCACACCCAACACGCCCATCAGACTGGAAAAGAGAATACCACGACTCGTCGCTCCAAAGAACAGTTGTCCAGTCCTCCACGGTCCAGGAACGACGGGAGACACACCAGGCCAAACGACGCATGGCATTAACTTTTGTAATCAGTGGCTTGTGTACAGCTGCTCTACCATAATAACCGAGTCTGTGCATCTCTCTGCGGATAGTTACAGTACTAACGGAGGTACCGGATGCTCTTCCTACCTCCTCAGCGATGGAAGCGGCAGAGGACGTGCGGGACTTCTTGACATGTCGTACCAGACTTCTTCTATCACGTTCCGTCAGTTTGCGTGGTCGTCCGGAACGTTTTTTCGCGTTAGTTGCACCGTCGTGCTTCCATCTCATGATAACATCCGCTACAGTCGACTTTGGTATATCCTGTTTGGCTGCAATGTTTCGTATAGAAACGTTACTTAAATAACATCCGATGACGAGTCCACGTTGGAACTCGGAGAGTTCACGTCCGCGCGGCATGGCTTCACAACAGTTACTGATAACTTAACAGAACACCTCAGCATTATAGTTTCGCCACGCTTTTTCCCAGCATACCTTTCGGCGAAGGTGATATTTGCAGAAATGCGGATTTTCCGGGGTGTCCGAATACTTTTGATCATATAGTGTGTATATATATATATATATATATATATATATATATATATATATATGAAAATTATTTCACGAAAGTAACACGTGAAAAATATTTATGATGAATAAAACCACGAAGGAAAGGAAACACAAAATGGTGCTCAAGCGCTTTCGTCTAATGACATCCTCAGGAACACTGAAGTACATAAAAAGGTTAAGCCTATATATAGGTTACAGAAAGAAAAAAAAAAGAAAAAATAAATAACATACATACACACACACATATACATATATATATATATATATATATATATATATATATACATACATATCTATATATATAAATACATACATACATACATATATATATGTATGTATGTATGTATGTATGTATGTATTTGTATATATAGATATGTATGTGTATATATATATATATGTATGTGTGTGTGTGTGTATGTATGTTATTTATTTTTTCTTTTTTTTTCTTTCTGTAACCTATATATAGGCTTAATCTTTTTATGTACTTCAGTGTTCCTGAGGATGTCATTAGACGAAAGCGCTTGAGCACCATTTTGTGTTTCCTTTCCTTCGTGGTTTTATTCATCATATATATATATATAATATTATGTGTGTATATATATATATATATATATATGCACTAGAATCACAAAATAACACGTGACCTTATTAATAAGCAAACAACCACAAGGAAAAGGAAACACAAAGTCCGAGCGCTTTCGTGATATATATTATTCTTCCTTGATGTGAATATATCACGAAAGCGCTCGGACTTTGTGTTTCCTTTTCCTTGTGGTTGTTTGCTTATATATATATATACGTATATATATATATACGATCATTACTGTTTTTTTTACTTTTTATCCATTCCTGTCCATTTCCTTTTCTTGTTAGATCTATTTATCAACCTATTTTAATCTATCCTGGAGGCTAAACATTTCCCAAAATTCAGTTTATTATTCAACATTTCTTTTGCAAAGAACATGAAACATTTTTGCTCACTTGACTATGATGAGTCACATAGCCTAGGCCTATCGCATTCCAAAGTGCATGCCTCTTCCTCCCTTGATCCAATCTCTACGCTACTTGTTGCAGCAATTGTAAGAAAGCGAGATTTGTAATTCTGGTCTGCAGCATAAAAGCTTCCAGTTGCTATCGAAATAACTGGGCTTCCGGAGGATTTGCTTGTTCCTGAAAAAAAAGTAAATAAATGAATATATCCTGCCCTGTGTGTGTATACTGTATATATATAGATTGTTTCCCATAAAAATTACCCATTATCAAAGAAAACGTTTCTTAGGGTATACATCACAACACGAAGTGATCTTTTAGGAGCACCATGCTTTATGTTATCTACTGTAGATAAAATTATATTTTTTAACTGTAACTAATTTTAATTTTATTCTAATAAATATGTTTTTGCACTACAAATTTTTTTAAAACGATATCTCACCTGGTAATGACTCCATTTTCTATAACATTTTGGTTCTTGATATGAAACTTCCCTCGTGATGCCATTTTGTTTGAATGTGTAAATTGTAATAAACCTAATAATTTCAAACAATGTATAGGAAAGTGGTATCTGGCATCGAAAACTGGGTTGGTGGAAAACGGCCAGCTCAGCTTAAGAGATGAAAATGTGATCATTTTCGATATATTTGCATTATTGCTAAGGTGCCCGAAAAAGGACACTACGCCGGTTAAGGGTTTTATATATATATATATATATTTTTTTTTCCGCCGAGATATGCCTTTTTAAATAGAGTCGAATCGGTTCTTTCCGAACTTAATATATATATATATATATACAGTACACACAGGTTGTTTGAAAACTTTCTGTACAAATTGTAATGGGGGATAGGCAACACCAAGAAAAACCCTTTTCTTCTATAAGTGTATGTCCGCTGACGTCACCATTCGGCGCGAGAGGGCGCCGCTGCAATTGGCTAAAAGGTGAAGTGGGTAGACTCGCGCTTGCCGCGGGCATTCTTAAATCGGACGTAGTACGCGTAACATGGAGCGCTTCACGACTGCTGAGATGGCTGACATGCATATGGTGTATGGGGCTGCCAATGGAAACGGAAGAGCTGCTGTGAGGTTGTACCGACAGCGCTTCCCAAACAGACGTGTGCCAAACCACCAAACGTTTGCGCATTTGCATCGGCGACTGCGAGAAACTGGAACATTCCATGCAAACATGCATGACACTGGTCGGGAGAGAAACGTGCGCACTCCTGACATGGAAGAAGAAATCCTACGGCGATTTGAGGACAATCCAAGCGCAAGCACGCGAGGTGTTGCACGTATCCTCGGTGTGAACCACGACCTGGTCTGGAGAGTGTTGCACGAGCAGCAGTTACATCCGTTTCATCGTCAGAGAGTCCAGGCATTACAAACCCGTGTAGCATGTGGATTTGCGTGCGCCCACACGTGAGAATTGTGCATGTTAAACACCCTCACGTGTGAAACAGGCCTCATCTGAGAACAGCACATAAGCCGGAAAATTAGGCTGCACCGCTGTCTGCTGCAGAAACCAGCGTGCGAATTCCACACGAAGAGGGTAATCCCGAGGTTGTAATGCCTGGACACTCTGACGATGAAACGGATGTAACTGCTGCTCGTGCAACACTCTCCAGACCAGGTCGTGGTTCACACCGAGGATACGTGCAACACCTCGCGTGCTTGCGCTTGGATTGTCCTCAAATCGCCGTAGGATTTCTTCTTCCATGTCAGGAGTGCGCACGTTTCTCTCCCGACCAGTGTCATGCATGTTTGCATGGAATGTTCCAGTTTCTCGCAGTCGCCGATGCAAATGCGCAAACGTTTGGTGGTTTGGCACACGTCTGTTTGGGAAGCGCTGTCGGTACAACCTCACAGCAGCTCTTCCGTTTCCATTGGCAGCCCCATACACCATATGCATGTCAGCCATCTCAGCAGTCGTGAAGCGCTCCATGTTACGCGTACTACGTCTGATTTAAGAATGCCCTCGGCAAGCGCGAGTCTACCCACTCCACCTTTTAGCCAATTGCAGCGGCGCCCTCTCGCGCCGAATGGTGACGTCAGCGGACATACACTTATAGACGAAAAGGGTTTTTCTTGGTGTTGCCTATCCCCCATTACAATTTGTACAGAAAGTTTTCAAACACCCTATATATATATATATATATATATATATATATATATATATATATACACACACACACGTCTGAGTTTTACAAGGTATGTATTTATATTTTGTTTTTATTTATTTTTATAAGAGCCGTTATTTTGGTGGAATATAAAACATCTTAAAAAAGATGTTGAATAAAGCATTACGTAATTGACATTACTATAACTTTATAAGTACATGTGATATATATATTATGTAACAGTAAAGCAAATACATTTTGTTCCTTTCGTGTCCATTTTTTCATCCATTGTAATATGTTCATATGGTCTCGTAACAAATAAGCTTCTCTCTCCTCCTTTCTCCAACTCTTCCTAGTTTTGTCGTTTGCTCCCTTCCCGCATTTGGCTTTGTTTTGGACCTTGACTTGATTTTTTCCTTGGACCTTGGGTGAAGGAAGTGGTTGTCCACCCTTGTCGATCTTAAACCAAGCCCTGTTCCTGCCATCTTTCACCGCGCATTGGATGAGAGTGGCCGCCTCGTAGTCACGGGGACTGGGAATGGGTGTATCTCCCCTGCGTGACATCTGTTGGCGATGGGACCGAGCCCATGATTCACCTTTTCCTTGTTGGAGTCGATGGTGGCTGGATGCGCGCGGGGGATGAAAATTCTCCTTGTTTGCTATGGCTTCTACTCCGTTAACGACTTCCGCTTCTAATACTCAGACTACTACTACTACTCGCAACACTTGGGTGGTGGGCAACCAGGCCCTCGAGTCCCCTACCACTAGAAGACCGCATCCAGATGGGGTTGACCCCCCTCTGGTAACTGATCACTTTCATCCTCCTTTACCGTTGCCGACCCCAGACTGTGCCCTGAATATCCCCTTGGATGTACACCCTCTGGAGCAGGGATCTCGCCCCAGCCCACCTCAGCTGCCTTCGGGCAAATCAAGTTCCACCCAAGATTTACCTCCAAAACCTGGCTTCTTGCTCTCCCCGTATGCCTCCCTCACCCGCCGCCGGCCCGCCTCCCCACGGAGAGAGCCCCGCGGCGGACGTGGAAGTCGGCATACACGACCATCCTATCGACAGTTGGATATCCCAGTCCACTTCGACTCTACTGCCTCCATATCACTTCCAAGTATCCACAAATTCTTAGAGATCTGGCCTACCTCTGGATCCCTTCCGACCAACTCTGAACGGACGTTTCAGGCGATCCGAGCCCGCAGCAACTCCAGCCGTTATGATGTGCGACCGCAGAGGGATGGTTCTCTCCTCATAAAATCAAGCCCAGCCACAGAGACGAAAGCCCTACTCTCCATCACAGATCCTTGAATGCTCGGTGTCCGTTTCACCACACCCTCGCCTGAACCAGAGTCAGGGCACTATTTATGCCACATGCCTATTGTCAATTACAGTGAACGAGCTCTTGGAGGACCTCGCACCCCAGGGTATCACCAAGATCCATCGCTTCACATCCCGACAGGGAGGTACCCCCTCCCCCACCCCGCGTCTACTTACCTTCAATAACTTAGTCCTTCCCGACCGTATTGTATGGGGTATGGGAGACCGCACGTGATGCGAATTCTCTGTCGCCCATACATCCCAGACCCGACCCGTTGCTTTAAATGCAACAAGTTTGGACATGTTAGCTCAGTTTGTCGGCAGCCGCACCAATTCTGTGTTCGTTGCGGACAAATCGCTCACCCAGACAAGTGCCCCAACACACCCAAATGCTCCAATTGTGAAGGCGCACACCCATCTTCATCCCGCGAATATGTGTTCTTCAGGTTCGAGAAGGAGGTCCGAGGCCTGCAGATAGTGGACTTCCTTAGCCTCCGAGAGGCACGAGACAGGGTGCGGAGTCGGGAGGTGAGACCGGGCGTATCTTACGCCGCAGCCCTCGGCTCTGTCTTCTCGGCACGCCGCCCTGGCCTGCCGCTCACAACCCCCTCGACCAGGCCTGCCGCTCACATCCCCCTCGACCAGTGCTCCCCATCCCTCCCAGGGAGAGTCCTCGCAGGAGCTGATGACCTCCTCTCCCCCCAACATTCCTTTTCTCCACGCACCTCTCCTGTCACAGGAGTCTGGGACCAGGACACCCAGGCCCCACCCACCTCGAACCCTGCCCTCCCAGCACTCTGCACACACACCCGAACCTATCGCCCGGAGTAAGCTGACGAGGCGGAGACGTCGGAGTGAGTCGCCAGACCCTCCGGACTTTCAATTTCTCTCCCTCTTCCCCTAGTGCTAAGAAGACGGATCGGACCTTCACACCGCCCACGTCGTCTATGAGGACCAAACTGCCCCACCGCAGAAGTCCCATCAATCTACCCCAACAGACTCGGACAATAGTTGCCGAAGTATATGACCCACCCCCAACGACGAGATCCAATCTGGACAACATTCCTTTCCCCCGAGGATCCAGTGGATGCGGCTCTGGCGCAGCTACACGTTGAGGGGAATTCGGCTGCTCCCGTGAGTCTTATGGACCTGCCCTTGCCTCCTGGTGCCATTTTTTCTACCTCTCCATGATAACACTGGTTCATCTCCTCCCACCCCCACTGTACCTGTTCCCCTAAAATCCCCGGCCCACACTCTGTTAGCCACTCTGAGCACGTCCTCCCTCCCACCTGCCGGGTCCTTCTGGCACCCCCTATCGCCACCTGGGTCCGCCGTGAGACCCCAGACAGGCGGGGAGGTACCAATTAGGGAAATAAAACGCCCCCCCCCAATGGACCGAACACAAAAGCCCATCAAGAAACTTCTCACCATCGGAGCCCAGGACGATCTCCAAGCTGCCGTGATCCACGCCTCCGGTCTCGCTCGGCCGACTCGACCCCGCGGTCTCCGCGGAGATCGACTGGCCGACCGATTCCTTCTCTGGTGAACGGCAGTTAGCCAGCCATACTCCTGACCCATTCATCGCCTTCGCGAACCTCAGATCTACCTTCATATTCCAACCTCTTCGCACCTATACCTTTACCCATCCCCCATCATCAAATAATGGATCCCCCGAAAACTACAATAGTACACGAACTGCAGAGGAATATTCGCGAATTACGAAGGCCTTAATTCCTTGATTGCCACTTCCCGTCCGGTGTGTGTGTGTCTGTCTCCAGGAACTCATCCTGGGGACCAGACCCATGCCCTTCCCGACTGGATATTCTTTCACCACCACCCCGTCTCCTACCTGCACTCGAAAGGGGGCTGCCATTTTCATCCACCACGCAGTCCCCTTCTACAATCTCCCTATCCGAGCCCCGTTACAGGTGATTGCTTCCCGGCTTTCACTGGATAGACAGTACACCGTCTATTCAATATACCTCCCTCCACACATTCAAGTCTCCCGCGATGACCTGGTGGAGGTGGTACAACAACTCCCCAGGCCCTTTCTATTACTGGGCGATTTCATTAGTCGCCACCCCATGTGGGGACACACACACTGATGGCTCTCCTACATTCTACCATGCCACCACCTGCACTCCATCCTGTATAGACCTGTCCTTCGTTTCGACCGATGCCCTCCTAGATTTCTCATGGCAAGTCCTCTAAGAGGATTATGGAAGTGACCATTTCCCAGTTCAACTCACGCTCAATTGGCCCGACCAGACCGTTCGGGTACTGGAGAAATGGATTACTGCAAAAGCTAATTGGTCCCGCTTCCACGACGATACATATACAACCCGAACGACTGCCAACTTCCCATCCTCCGATGAGTGTATCGCATACTTCGAATCAAACGTGGTAGCGGCTGCGTGCTCTAGCATCGCGCGATCCTCCACCTACCCCCGCGCACGACGGGTACCTTGGTGGACCCCAGAATGCACGGACGCCGTATACGCGAAGACGACGGCTACTCGACGGTTCTACCGTACGCGACTTCCCATCCATCGCACAGAGATGCAGCAAGCCAGGGCCATCGCCCGCCGCACAATGAAAACAGCGCGCCGAGCTTCTTGGCGTGCCTTTGTATCCGGCGTCACCACCACCACACCTTCGGTACCATCTGGAAGAAGGTACGGGGCGTCGAGAGGCGACATGTCCCCTCCCGACCCCCGGTACTCCGGACTAACGACGGACTCCTATACGAGCCAAAATCAGTGGCAAGCCATCTAGCTTCTACTTTCGCCGCCGTTTCTTCCTCTGCAGTTAGCTCCCTCGTACCCGCCCCTAAAAATAGCTCCTCTTCACCGTCCATAGACAGCTCCTGCAACCGACTGTTCACCATGCATGAACTACAGGCCAGTCCCGGCCCAGACGGTATCCCTTACAGCATGATCCAGCACAACCACCCTACTTTACAAAATTTCCTACTAGACCTATACAACCGCATATGGATAGAGGGCGCCTTTCCCTCCCGGTGGAGGGAGGCCTACGTAATCCCGATCCCCAAACCCGGCAAAGATTCCCTCGATCCGACAAACTACAGACCAATCGCCGTAATGTGTTGTGCCTGCAAAATTTTCGGAAAAATGGTCGCGACGCGACTATAGTTCTTCCTCGAAAATAGTAATTCCTTCCCGGCTACCTAGTCCGGCTTCAGACAATTTCGATCCACCACTGATCACCTCCTTCTCAGCCGTGATATGCAGAATGCATTCGACAGTGGACAGTTCGTCCTTTCAATATTTTTTGACATCCAGAAGGCCTACGACACCACTCATCGGACAATCCTTAGTCAGCTCCAGAGTCTAGGGCAGTGGTGCACAAACTTTTTTGATGTGAGGGCCAAACCAACCATCTGTTTTATATGTAGGGGCCAGATATATATTTATTTTATTTTTTATAAATATGCATTTTTATAACCAGGGGTAATATTTCAGATTTTTCTTTGGGTAGCTACCCTTTTCATGTGAAAAATGTGAATTGAAAAGACCCGTGGGGGCCACATTTGGCCCGCGGGCCAGGGTTTGTGCATCACTGGTCTAGGGCTTGTCGGAGCCATGCCAACCTTCATCAGGGGCTTCCTATTCTCCCGAACCTTTAAAGTTCGGGTGGGCTCAGTCCTCTCAGACACTTTCGTGCATATGGACGGGGTCCCACAGGGAAGCATCCTCAGTGTTTTATGCTTTTCCTTCGTCATGAACACAATCTCAAAATGCCTTCCACCCAACATCCGTTCTTCCATCTTCGCGGATGACCTTGCGATCTACTTTGCAGGGTGGGAGCCGTCCGTAGTTCAACGCAAATTCAGCTCGCCATCTACCGGGTGGAAAGGTGGGCGACGTCGGTGGGTTTCTGCCTCTCCACCCCGAAGTCCAAGTGTATGCTCTTCAGCAGAAGAAGACCCGCAACCCTTCCTGTTCCTTCTGTCACGCTATACGGCAATCCTCTTGAGGTGGTACCCTCCACGCGATTTTTGGGCGTGATTCTAGACCGACGGCTCAACTGAGTTCCTCATATCAAACAACTGAAGCAGTCCCTCCAGCGTCTCCTCGCTTTACTAGACCACCTCTCCCACACCACATGGGGCGCAGACCGACGCGCTCTCCTTCGTCTTTACACTTCCATGGTCCAGTCGAAGCTGGACTATGGCAGTGTATTATACGGTTCAGCCTCCAACACCTGCCTCCGTATCTTGGACCCGGTCCTTAATAGGGGTCTCCGCCTCGCCACTGGTGATTTCCGCTCTTCCCCAACCTCCAGCCTTCAAGTGGATTGCAATTACCTCCCTCTCGCCCTCCGACGGGGTCTGCTCCTCATGAGGACATACCTCCGTGCACGGAGACTACCCTCTTCGCTTCTATGCGCGGCGATTTCTGAACTCCCACCCCAGGGACGGAGCTGGCGCTTCACTAAAGAGGTCCGCTCTTTCCTTGACCTTTCTAACATGCCCTTCCCCTCAATTATCCCCATTTCATACATCATCTACACCCTCTGGCTCCTCACCCGTATCAAGTTTTGCAGGGACCTGTGTGCCCTACCAAAGAATACCACGATCGCTACGGTATACAAGTCACTCTTCCGTGAACATGCAACCCAACATCCGGACACAGTCTCCATTTATACAGATGGTTCCCGTTCGGAGACTGGTGCGGCTGCCTCAGCGGTGATACTGGCCCAGCCACTTTCTCGAGGCGTCAGCCTGCCCTGCGAGACCTCCTTTTTTTCGGCAGGACTCTTCGCGATTAAGGAGGCCCTCGACATAGTGCGCACTCACTCTGCCAGCTCTTTCGTCATTTATTCAGATTCCCAAAGCGCACTTCTCTCCCTAGAGAGATTTAACCCCCCCCATCCCCTCGTCTGTACCATCCAGCAAATCTTCCATTTTTTTAGCAGCCTTCCGACACAAGACAATCGCCTTCTGCTGGGCCCCGGCACATGTCGGCATCCAGGGTAACGAGGAGGCGGACCGCAAGGCAAAGTCGGCCTGCTTACTGCCGGCCTCCTCTCGGCCCCTCCCTTTCACCGACTTCTTCCTGACTCTCCGCTCCCACTTCCGTTCCATCTGGCAACGGGAATGGGACCAGGCCACACAAAACAAACTTCACAAGATCAAACCGCAAGTAGGATACTGGGCCTCCTCCTTCCACCGGTCCCGACATAAAGAAGTGATTATAGCCCGTCTCCGCAAAGGACACACACGCATTACTCATGGTCACCTTATGACTAAATCGCCACCCCCGCTCTGCCCTACCTGCGATATTCCCATCACTGTCGTGCATCTCCTGGTCGAATGCCCAAACTTGTCCACGTTTCGTTGTAGATGTTTCTCTCACTTGGCCGAAATTCTCATACCGGAGCGTCTACAATTCATGCTTGCTGAGGGGCCCCATTTCTCGGGGGAAGCTATTTCCCGTTTCCTCACTTATTCCCACCTGCTTCAACGGGTCTGAAACCAGGCCCCTCATACCCACTACCCAGTAACTGAACATTACACTCCCCCCTGGTCTATCATCCCCAACTCAGTAACACCACTCACCCACTGGCCCACTGCCTCGCTGAGATATGTACCATACTAGGTACGAATCGGCGGTAAAATAAAGAAAGGAAAAAGAAAAAATTACTGTTATAATAATAATAATGTTTGACATTTAAATTGAAAGTAAACATTGTCTCATTCTATAATTTTAGTGATTATAAAGCTAATAAATTGGACATTTTAAATGGGAGTTACAAGAGCAAAGTAATAACCAACTTCTACAATTCATGTTAGGCCACATATAGCATATTTTATACTGGCATAGGCTCATTTCAGGCAAAATATACTCTACTGTAAATATGTTAAAAGGTGTTCAGCAAAAAGCAAGTAAATTTGTCATTAACTTAAAGGGTAAAGATTATAGGATAGACAAAAGGAATTAGGAATATTATATTTTGAAAGAAAATGTATCTGGGGTGACATAATTGAGTTACAGAGCTACAGGCTAACAAAAACCCTAAGATTCACTAGGCTAGTCCAGGAAAGATGTAGAGAAAAAAATAGAAGCAGCAAATAAAAATAAAGAATACTGAAAATTGATGCCATGCTTAAACTTATAGATATAAAAAGCTTTCACACAAGAATAGTAGCGACCAGGGAAGTTCTCCGGGGGTCGGGGGGACGTTAGCAGAAGACAGGGAGTGATGGAACGCTTGTTTCTCTTGTTACTCTCTCCTCAGCTGATCTTTTTCCATGTCTCATCTATCCTGTGAGCAGTCTAGCATGCGCTCAAACAAACTACTATTCCTCACTACACATCAGACATGGGGTCTATTACTGGGTTTCTATTACTATTACTATATTTTTCATCTATTACTATTACTTGGTCATTTATTACTATTACTTTTGCATGTGGGGTACTTCACTCGTTTGAAAAGGATCTTTGTCAATTTAAATGCATTTAGAAGCAGTGTGTTAATAGATATTTGTTTCAACCAAATCATTACAATTTCAGACTTGTAGGTCTTGATAAATTTTACCCTATTGAAAGAAAAATTTGCCACAATATTAGTTTTTGGTGTGTAATAAACAAGCATGATATTGTTGGTTTTTGTTATTCCCTTGTCAAAAAAAACGGTTGAATGACAGGCGCTAGCCGCGCTATCCACTAGGCAAACTAGCGATCGCCTAGGCGCCAAAATCTGGGGGCGCCACACAAATTCTGAATACTTAGACAAAATTACTTAGTCCAACTAAAAACACGAAAACTTAGTAGTAAAGGGAGCAGTGGCTAAGACTGATGATAGCAATGTTGAGAAAAAAAAACTTTTTGGAAGTGTTTTATTAAAAGAATGAGAAAATCGTTCTTCTCACAAGAAGCAGGAATGACAAAGAATGTGAAAAAGCATTAGTAAATGCAAAGGAACTTGCGGAGGAGTTGGGCATATCAGCAGAATTTTAACCAGAGCTAGTCCATAGTAGGAGAAGGAAGAAACAATTCACATACGAGGCAGATGATGAACCAATTCAGAATCCCAAGCAAAAGTTCAAGGTGAATTTTTATTTTGCAGTCTTGGACTCGGCAATACAATCAGTTGAACAAAGATTCACACATACGCATCAAGTTAGTTCTTTGTTTGGCTTCCTTTATGACATCCACAAGATGCAGACAATGACAACGAAGGAAATAATGGATCATTGTTTAACACTAGAAAAAGCTTTACAACATGGTGATAATAAAGATATTGATGTTGCAGATATGTGTAGTGAATTACAAGTCATTGCAAGAAGGGTGGAGAAGAGTGCATCCCCACAAGACATTCTGAAATTTATATGCAAAAAGAAGCTGACAGATAGTGTTCAAAATGTATTTATTGCTTTACGTATTCTCTTCACACTCCCTGCATCTGTGGCCAATGGTGAGCGAAGTTTTTCCAAACTAAAATTGATAAAAACGTATTTACGCTCAACCATGACGCAAGAAAGACTTGCGCTTTCTACTCTGTCAATAGAACATGAAATGGCTGAGAAACTGGACTTGAAACAACTTGTTCGCACATTTGCCAAAACAAAAGCACTAAAAGTAAAATTTTGATGGAACTGAACTTCATGGGTCATGATCTACAGAAGCTAAGGCTAACAAAGACCCTAAGATCCACTCTAAGGTTAGCCCGAGAGAAAGGAAAGAGTTAAGAGAAGAGTAGAATAAGGGTTAAGTAAGGAGGAACACCTATCACTCATGGGTTAACATTCATTCAGAAAAAGAGAAAAAAAGACACCATCATCATCCGCCGGCCACTGCCGACAAGTCAGAAAAATAGTCGGAGAAAATAGAGAGGGGTGAAAGATGAAAAGAAGTAAAATAAGAACGCTTACAAACCATGCAAACACAGTCTTAACTCACTGCCATACCATGCAAACTACAAACATGCAAGAAAAGAGTGTTACAGACATGCAAAGTAAGGAGAGGTTAAGGAAAAAAAAAAGTAGGTGAAGTTAAACAAAAAGGGTTAGTTTACGCTACGAGCTGCATCTACGTTCGTGTTAGTCTAATTTTTTTTTTAAATTTTTTTTGCTGGCATCACACGCTGGCATGTCACAAGCTGGCATTCATCGTCAACAGACTCATCCTCGAGCACCACCACCAGAGCTCCTGTTGCTAACTTTGTTTTTTTTATTTTAACGTTAATACTTTTAAAATGTCTGTCAAGACGGTTCTTAAACATATTAACGCTGGTAGAATGAACGACTGACGTGGGAAGATTATTCCATTTATCAATTACTTTAAACGTAAAGAAGTTTTTAGCGATATTAGTAATGAAACGTCTGCCACGCAACTTAAATCCGTTATTGCGAGTATTACTATTATCGAAAGTGAACAATTTGTCAAAATTTACGTTATCGATGTTATTAACGATTTTGAAAACTTCAATAAGCTCCCCCTTAATCTCCTAGTTTCGAGTGAATGCAGGTCTAGCTCTTTAATCCTATCTTCATAAGGCTTGTTGTGCAATGACGGAATAAGTTTCGTGGCACGACGCTGAACCCTTTCTAACCTATCAATATCCTCACGCAAATACGGACACCAAAATTGAACGGCATATTCTAAATGAGGCCTGACTAGGGACTTGTAAAGGGGCAATATAATATCCTTCGACTTAAATTCGAAATTACGCGCTATGAAGCCTAACATCCTATTAGCTTTTGCGCAAGACTCCAGGCACTGGTTCCTAATCTTTAATTCCTTAGATAGGCGTACGCCTTAATCCTCCTTACTCGTCAACGCTCGCTAACTCCCTATCATCCATCGTGTACGTGTAATTATTGTTGCGAAAACCTATATGCAAAACTTTACATTTGTCTACGTTAAATTGCATCTGCCATTTATCTGTCCACTCCATAATCCTATTTACATCGTCTTGGAGCCTATTACTATCGTCCTCGTTAACAACCTTACCGCCTATTTTAGTATCGTCCGCGAATTTTGACACGTTACTAGTCAATCCTACATCTATGTCGTTAATGTAAATTACGAATAGCACTGGGCCTAACACTAAACCCTGAGGGACACCGCTACCTACATCTAACCACCCCGATTCACTACCATTAACTACGACCCTCTGTCTCCTAGCACGAAGCCATTCTTCTAACCAGTTAGCTACCTGACCGCGTATACCGTGCGCTTTGACCTTCGCAATTAGTCTTCTATGCGGAACTGTATCGAACGCCTTTTTAAAATCTAAATAAATAACGTCAGCTGCTCTATGCTTATCGTATTCGCGCACTATTTCGTTATAAAATTCTAACAAATTAGAAACAAGACCTATGGCGTCGAAACCCATGCTGACTACTATTAATCAAATCTCTACTTTCTAAGTGATCGATGATACGATCCCTAACTACGGATTCCAAAAGTTTACCGACAATTGACGTTAAGCTAATGGGCCTATAATTGCTAGGTACTGTGCGGTCGCCTTTTTTAAAAATAGGCGTGACGTTAGCTAATTTGAAGTCATCAGGAATAATCCCCGTTTCGAGTGACTGATTAAAAATCTTCGTTAAGGGGCCTACGATAACGTCTTTCAAATCTTTCAAATGTCTGGGATAAAAAGCGTCAGGGCCTGGAGCCTTGCTAACTTTTAGCCTATCGATATAATGCGCAATCTCACCCTCGTAAACAGTTATTTCATCCAAAATAGTCTCGCTACTAAATGGAACGATATCGTCCACGTCGGGGACATTATTTACGTCGTCTACGATAAAAACTGTCGCAAAAAAGTTATTGAAAATACCCGCCATCGCCTGAGCGTCAGAAGCCAAAGCGCCATTAACATCCACTAGAGGGCCTATGTTATCTTTTACCGACTTACGATTACACTGCACAACACCAATTTTGCTGATTTAATTCTAACACCTGTTTTTAGGTAACTTTGGTGTGCTGATTTAAAAAAATCACCTTCGTTTTTGCCTATCACGTCAGGTTTTCGAGCAATCAAATACGGAGATATCGCATTTTGGCAGGGTTATGCCCAATTTTTTTTTTTTTTCAAAAAATAAGTTTTTACATACTCAGAATCAGCATGAAAAAGTAAACAATTGTGCAGGGAGTGAACTTTAATATACAATGGTAATATTGACACATAAAGTGATTAAAAGTGTTTAAATAAGCAAAAAATGAATCCATGATCATGACGTCACGCGCACACCTGGGGAAATCACAGATACCCAAGATTTTAATATGTTGTACATGACCTTTAGATTTAATGCACAGATTTGCGTATTCCACAGATAAAATTTTAACAGCAAAACAGCTGTTAACAGGTCTCAAAAATCATCAATTTTGATAAGTGCCCTTCATGGATCACCCAAAATAGGCATATTGCATTGCACATTGCACGAAAATCTGATGTGATGGACAAAATCTAAGGTGATTTTTGAAATCAGCACATCAATATTATCCAGAAACAGGTCTTAGAATTAAATCATCAGCAAAAATTTTTTTTTTGTTGGTATGGAAAACTGATGAGTGGGTAGTTGGGAGGTAACGAAAATGGTTCACTGAGTAGGTAGGTAGTTAATCTAACAATTATTAAATTCCTTTTATGTCAATAACTGGGTGGATGAAACCAATTGGTTGCTCACCAGTTATTCTCCACACTAGTATTTATATAGTGTGTGACAAGAGCGTGCTCGGTAATAGATATACATTACCGATCAACCAACCGAAGAAAAAACTAAGAGGACGCTGGTGGAAAAAGCCCGGGAAAAGGGAGAACAAAGAGAGAACGAGGAACGGGGAAGAAGACGGAACGAGGGAAGGGAGAAGAACAGACACCGAAAAAGATCCCCACCAGCAAGTACGCTCTTAACAATTAAACAAGACGGGAAAAGGGACTCTCTAATAACTAGCAGTAAGTGACTAATTGTGTTTTTAACCCAGTTAAAAGTAAAAGCATTAAATTAAGCTGGGTCAGACAAATTAGGCCTACATTGTAGTCTAAGACCTAGCATCAACTCATAGCTTAACAAAGGTGAAGGTAGATTGCCCTAACCTAATTTGGTGAGGAATCCTACTGTGGACCTCAATTTATCTGCCCGCTCTGGACCATTTCCGGAATCTCTAGGCTGACCCCTACAGGGCTAGACTTAATCTACTCTATAGTTAGACTGGAGAAATAAGGGGTGGGTTAATTGTGTTAATTCTCCGTGTGTGGAGAATTTACAAACCTTAACCTTACTTAACAAAAATTGCAGAATTAGGCTAAATGGTCTAGCCTAAACCTAACCTAATCAAGCCTAATTAGGTCTACAACCTAGGGCCTAACTAGGAAACATTTACATTTAAGGAGTCTCATTCTCTTATAAGCTTAGACCTGAGTGACACATAAGTACTTGGGGGGGATTAAACCAAATTTAAAACTTGACTGTTTTGTCTGTGATCTCTCTTCTCTGGTAATTTCTTCTTGTCCTCTATTTCATTACGATCCCTAGTTAAACAATTTTGACTTAAACATGGACAGTGAGGAAATGAAAAAGTTAAAAAAGATAAAAGGGGGAAAGTTGGGTGCTGTTACAAAGGCCATGAACACTTTTAACAATATTACACAACCAGGTAAGGAAGATTTAGTGTGTGTAATTCTTAAATTGGAAAAGAAAAAGGAGGAAATAATAGCCATTGATGAGAGTATTTCAGAGTTAGTTGAATCCGAAATAGCTGAAGAACAACTGATAGACCTTTACGCTGATAATGATGTTCAGGTAATCTCAATTGAACAGCAAATAAGGAGACTACAGTCTCGTTTGACTGACTTAACACCAAATAAACCTACTTCTGATTTTAATCAAAGTAGAGCTAACTTTCAACTAAATTTAAGTGGCATGCCAAATCCTGAGTCACAAGAATTTAGGGCTACTTTACCCACTTTGCTAGTACCAACATTTGAAGGGGACACGGTACAATTCCCATCTTTCATTGAGAAATTTGAGAGTTTAATAGGTAATAAACCTTATATTTCAACTGTTGATAAGTTTAGCTACTTAACTAGTTTCCTTAAAGGCCCAGCCTATAACCTGATAGCCTATTTACCAGCCGTAGGGAATTCATATGAAGTAGCTATTGATCTCTTAAAACGTAATTACATTAATAAAGATGAGATTGTTTGAATTATCTCAACAAATTATTGATTTTGCACCCATAAAAGATAACCATAGTGATATGGAAAAATTTTATTCAAAATTAGAAGCTATTATAGGACAACTGGTTAGCAATGAGATAGATGTTAAAGCTTCATCTTGGATTATACAAGGCATAATTCTTAGGTGCCTTCCTTTGAGGGTTAAAGATGTTTTAGTTCTAAAGACGGGAGAAAATTATCCTACTCTTGAAAATATCAGAAAACACTTTCCAACTCTCCTAACTAATTACAAACTGAGAAATATTCCAACACAAAATAAGACCCAGACTATGGATAAACCAAAGACTGTTCCCAGAGACCAACTAGCTACAGCCAAACAGACAAAACTTGATACTGTAGAATCAAATGTGACCAACTGGAATACACGAACACCTACATTACAGAACTTTAATGTAACTGCTGCCTCAACTTACACACTATATTGCAAATTTTGTGCAAGTGATGAACACAGTAGTACTGGGTGTGACAAATATTCAGACTTTAACTCAAGAGCTAAAAGATGTGAACAGTTGAACCTATGTAAAAAGTGTATTGGCCAGGGACATTATAAGAAAGACTGTAAATCTAGGTTAAGATTCAAGTGTAAGTTTTGTAAAAGTTTACGACATGTCTCATCAATGTGTGATTCACCAAAGTGTCCAAACAATAGTACTCAAACTCAAAAGATACCTCCACCAAACAAAGGTAATCAAGAAAATACCACTTTCATGGGACATTCTGTTTGTTCAAACAACGTAACAAGAAACACAGAGATTCTTTTACCAACTATTACTTTGGACTTAGTGAATAGTGAGGGTAGCACCACTCCAGTGAGATGTCTTATAGACTGTTGTTCTCAACAAACATTTGTTTCGCAAAATGTAGTTAATAAATTGGGTTTGACACCAAACCCGAATGAACAAAAACTCAATATTGCATCCTTTGTTAAGGATAACTCGGACAAAAATAGCTATAAGACAATTGACCTAGAACTACATTTAGAAAATAAATTAGAGAAAATTGAAGCAGTTATTATTTCTAAAGTAGGACAAAACAAACTGGTTATACCCAAACTAGAGCAAACCATAAATCATTTGGGAAAACACTACAAAATAGCTGATAGACATATCACAAACAACACAGTAGCTAACATTAAAATGTTAATAGGGGCAGATTATATTAATCTTATTCATAAGGGCATAGTAAAGATAGGTAATGGTATAGCTTATCAGACTCCATCAGGGATAGCCCCTTTGGGTGACCTATCCAAATACAACCTAGACCTAAACCAAAATAGTTCATGACTAACAAATACTATGTGCCTCAACTCAGTCCTCCTTAATACCTGTAAGAATAACAACACTTTGAATAATATTATATCAACTGAGAACATTAATTCATCACTATCAAATGAAACTCTGGATGAGGCAATTCAAACTTTATGGTTGCTAGAATCTGTGGGTATACATGACACAAATCAAACTTCAGAAGATCAGTTAATGGTAGAAAGATTTGAAGACACCATTCAGTGCAAAGACAATAGTTATTTTGTTGAGTTACCTTGGAAAATAAATTGTCCAACTTTAAGAGATAATCTCAAAGTAGCTAAAGGACATTTATATAAAGTAATGAAAAAACTCAAACAAGATAATAATATTCAAATGTATAATGATGTCTTCAAAGAACAGCTACAGAAAGGCTTCATTGAAGAAGTAACAAATAACCCTTTTAAAAAAGATGGTTGTCATTATTTAACCCACAGGGGGTTTATCGACAAGATGCCCCAACAACAAAACTCAGAGTAGTATATAACTGTAGCCTCAAAGACAGTGATAAACACAGTTTGAATGATTGCCTGATTGAGGGTCCTAATCTCATTTCTGACCTTGTGAAGATCTTACTGAGGTTCAGGTTAGATAAATATGCCGTACAAAGTGACATTTCAAAGGCATTTTTGAGAATAAATCTTAAAAATGAATATGATAAGAACCAACTTAGGTTCTTATGGTTCAAGGATCCATTTGATTTGAATAAAGGGTTCATAACCTATACAGTAGATTTAATGTTGTGTTGTTTGGAGCCAATTGCTCACCTAGCCTATTAGCATTGACAATTGGACATCATTTGAACCAGTTTAATAACTTGTTAACATTGAACTTCCTTAAGGAACATTTTTACGTAGTAGACAATCTACTAGGCTCAACAACAACAAAATCTGAATTATCTGAAGTCTATGAACACTCTCAAAACATTATGCAACAAGGTAACTTTGAACTTAGAGAGTGGATTTCAAATGATGAGGATTTAAACAAAAAGATTTTAAAGGATAATAATGGTCTTACTGAGCCATCAGACAGAGTTAAAACTTTAGGTATGAACTGGTATTTGGATGCAACTTCTAACAGTCATGATTCAATCTGTACTAAAGGTTTTAAACTTGATGAAGAAGCAAATACTAAAAGACAAATATTATCAGAGGCTTCCAAAATTTTTGATCCCATGGGTATATTCCTGCCTTCAACAATAAAATCAAAGATTCTCCTCCAAGAAATTTGGAGGACAAATGTTGGGTGGGATGATCCAATAACAAATGAAGATCAAAAATCTTGGAAGAAACTAGCTGCTGATTTAACAAAAGTGCAGAACATTAAAATTCAAAGGTGCTGTGGGTTTAGGGATAAGCCCCAGAGACTTCATGTGTTTGCTGATGCAAGCACACAAGCTTATGGGTGCTGTGCGTATCTTGTAAGTCCTACAGAAAGTCATCTAATTTATGCAAAAGGGAAAGTTGCACCTCTCAAACCTACCCGAACCATACCTCAATTGGAACTATTGGCTGCTGCATTAGCCATTAAAACCATTTCATTGCTTAAGGATGCTTACCATGATGTGAACATAACTGATATCCACATCTGGCTTGACAGTCAGATTTGTCTTGCCTGGATACGGAATGATAGCATTAATAGTAAGAATATCTTTGTAAGAAATAGGCTAAAAGAAATAGCTGAAGCTAATGAATGTTAGAAAATCTAGAAGAGGAAGAACCATTGTTGTCCCAAGGCGATATGATGACTAAGCTGATTGATGCAGCATTGCTTGTATATATTAAGTTAAGGTGTATATATATCCATCTCATAATTGTAAGGTTAGTGAAAAATTCACTTAATTTAGAGCTAGCATTGTTTGAGCTCTCAGGTGGCATCATTTTGGGGCGCTGCGCGTCTTTTCTACTCGTTTGTGGGATGTCGTACGTACAGGGTGTGGTCTGATAGAGAGCGCTCTTGCAATTTAGTTTGGTTGTTTAGATACAAGATTGTTGCATCGTGCAATAGTCCAGGTTGCGTTGTTGTTGCAAGGTTGAGAAAGAAGACCATAAATAGTACCCTTTTTGTTTACATTAAATTCATGTAACTAAGGTCTAAGGTAGGCCCGCATCGAGTCAGCAACCCTGAGGTAGGACCTAATAGGATCTCAAATCCGTAAGTTTTAATGTTAGCTTAACTTGGGCTACAGGTAGAACTGGCCCTTTAGAATTTGGCCGTTCACTGCTCAGCTGGGATTTTGAACCCGACAAATAAATAAAATAACATGGTCCTTCAGAACCGGATTCTACCCCAAGACTGAGTCAGTGACTATTTTTCGGCAAAGTTCTGATTGTGCAAATTGTAGCCCAAGTTAGGCCTAGACGGGTTGAGTATTATTGAGTTAAGGTCCCAGGGTAGAAAGTTTGGTCGCCCAATTGCGAAACTTGGCCAGTCGTCTGTCGTTTGGCCTACATTTTACCGGTTTGGTTAATTTTGGGTTATTATTGAATTAAGGTCCCAGGGTAGAAAGTTTGGTCGCCCAATTGCGAAACTTGGCCAGTCGTCTGTCGTTGTTTTGGCCTACATTTTACCGGTTTGGTTAATTTTGGGTTATTATTGAATTAAGGTCCCAGGGTAGAAAGTTTGGTCGCCCAATTGCGAAACTTGGCCAGTCGTCTGTCGTTGTTTTGGCCTACATTTTACCGGTTTGGTTAATTTTGGGTTATTATTGAATTAAGGTCCCAGGGTAGAAAGTTTGGTCGCCCAATTGCGAAACTTGGCCAGTCGTCTGTCGTTGTTTTGGCCTACATTTTACCGGTTTAGTTAATTTTGGGTTATTATTGAATTAAGGTCCTGGGGTGGAAAATTTGGTATTCTATATTGGTGTTGGTTAGTACCCCACCCAGCAATTCAGTTTATTTGAAAGTAAAATTTGCGTTTGATCAGTTTGGTTAAGTATTTCTGCCAATTCAGCTCATTTGGCATTGAGCCCAATTGTTGTTTGCATTGAAGATGAGTGCATCTGAATTGAACAAATTTATAAAAAGGAGAAGCGCCTACAAAGGTCTAATTACAAAGGTCATTGCCACTATAGATTCTGCCATAGAGCAAGAGGATTTACACTTAGTGACTGCACAGCTTTCCATATTAGAAACTAAAAAGGTTGCTCTAAGTGAGGTAAATGTTAAAATTGAGGCTCTTATAGAAGAGGATGAAATAGAAAATAACATAATTTACTTTGAAGAGATTATTGATGATATAATTAAAGTAGGCCTCCGAGCAAAAGAGTTTAGCAGCTCAGCACAGTTAGAGACCAGGTCTAATAATGAAACACAACACTCAACAAATGATGTTTGTGAAGTTAAGGTTAACAGATCTGTAGTTCAATTACCGAGGCTTGTACTCAAACCATTTTCTGGGAGTATTCAGGAATGGCAAGGATGGGCAGACAGTTTTCAATCAGCAGTTCATTCTAGTCAAGTGTTAAGTGCCGTGGAGAAGTTTAATTATTTGCAGTCCCTCTTGGAAGGGGAGGCAGCAAAGACTATAGCAGGATTAGCATTAACAGAGGCTAATTATAATGTGGCTTGGGATATATTAAAGAAACGGTTTGGTGAGCCAGAGATCTTAATTAAAAGCCACCTCCGTGCACTTTTAGCTATACCTCCTGTTAATAATCCTAATAGTGTCAAGGAGTTACGGCAGTTATATGATGAATTTGAAATTAGAACTAGGTCCCTGGACAACTTGGGTGTAGGCAGTGGCGGCTCTAGACTCGATAAAGTGAGAAGGCTGTAGCTTTCGAAAATACTTATAAGGTACAAAAATTAAGAAAACTAGCTTAATAAAATAATAGTTCAATTATAAATACTTAGTATGGTTACTTACCAATGGATGAAATGATTTTATTTAAATATAAAATCCATTTTTCGGGTTCTGGACGTTGCAAAATGATCAATCACTTTTTCATTAAAATTGTTGATATCACTTATTCTATTTTCAATTGACAGCATTGCTAAAGCCGTGAGCCTTTGATTCAACATCGCGTTTCTAAGAAATGTTTTTATTCTTTTTAAGGTTGAAAAGCATCTTTCAGTTTCAGCTGATGTCATGGGCGTTGTTATTAAAACTTTTACAAGTTTAACTGTTTCTGAAAATGCTGATTCTAAATTATTGTCCAAGAGAACACTTAATAAATCAGTGAGCTTGTCGTTTGAGCAGATATCGTCTCGACCATAAAGAACGGATAGTTCCGTTTTGAGTTTTAATTTGTCAAGCATTGGATATGCTTCAACAGCTTTGCCGAGTTCCACAGTTGGAAAGTCTTTAAGATAAGATTCAAAACAATTTCTTAGTAGCAGTTTACTGGATTCAAGATGGCCAGTAAAGCTAAATCTATTAGTGCATTCTTGGATAATTATATCGCAGACATCTGTTGCAATTGATGTTTCATTAGTAGTTGAAAACTTCCTCTTTTCATTTCCTTCATTTGAGTTGTTTTGTTCAGAAAAGTGTTCATATTCTTGCTTAATGTTTTCAATAGCAGCAGTAAATTTGTTTACATAGAATTGTGCGGTTGTTGCTTCAATACACCTAGATTGAAATTGTGCGAATAAAATTTCAACTTAGGGCATTATTTTACTGAAGAATTCCAGCCAAAAAGTAAATTCCGGATCAGTTAGCATTCTTTTAATACCAGCTGCTGCAAGTCCAGTTTCCTTTGACTGAGGTGTTTCTAAAATGCTGCAGCACTCGATTAGTTCATCTTTTCTTTCGTATACAGCGTTTACTGTTCGACTTTTAAAATTCCATCAAGTTGCTGATACTTGTGGAATTCGATGAGTAATTTTTTCTAATTCAGCTGTTCTTTGAGGGGATTTTGAAAAGAATGCAGGAATTCCAGACAAGCTATTGAAAAAAACTCTTGCTTTGCTAATTTTTGATGTTGCTTTCTCAATTATTAAGTTCAGTTGATGTGCGTAACAATGTACGTAATGAGCATTTTTATAGACTTCTTTTATTCTTGTTTGGACGCCTTTCTGCTTTCCACTAAGAGCAGCAGCTCCGTCATAAGTTTGAGCTATAAGTTTCTCCTTATTAGATAGTAAACTATTGAGTTCATTGAGGAGTATTTCGGATAAAGCTTCTCCAGTGAGATTTGGAGGGTTGATGAAACTCCAAAACCGTTCAACGGGGTTTCCTTTTAGTTCATATCTGAACACTATTGCCATTTGTGATTTATTATAAATATCCGTTGTTTCATCACACATTACAGCTAAGTAGTCAGTTTTTTCAATCTCTTCCTTGATATTCTTTTTGCAAAGAACTAATATAGAATCTAATAATTCATTTTGAATCGTTTTTGAAGTTCCCTTAAAAGCTGTAGCAGTTCGGAAATGAGATTCTAAACTAGGATCTGATTTACACAAGAAATCAACCAAACCGCGAAATACTCCTGGATTTTGGGAAGTCACTCTCATCATGGCCACGTAATGGCAACTCAAATTTGCCGCAGAATAATATGCAATCAATAATTTTAGATAGCACGCCCCTATTTCTTTTCACTAATTCATTATGTCTGTCAATCGATTGTCTATGTGCTTCACTCAGCTGATTTCTGATATTCACTTTACCAAGAAAAGATAAGTTCACTACGTTTATCAAAAGTTTTTGGCTTTGCTGGTGCTTTATTATCTTTGGAGGCAAGTTTTTCAACTTAGAAATGCCATTCGTTGTCCATTCACTTTCTCCTCCAAATAATAACATGGGAAACAGAACAGAGAATTACTTTGTTCACAGCCACAAATCCAATCATGTTTATCATAAATAGCTGAATTAAATTTGCGAACGTAATCCTTATTTCTACTTTTACCTGTCTCTTCTATATTTAAAGCAGGAGTTGGACGGCCTTTGTTTTTAATTTCTACCTTTTCGAGGTAGGTTAGGCTTGAAAATTTAATTGATTTCAAAAACGTCACTGTATTTTCCATGGCTTGTATGTAAGGGAGAAATAAAAGTTTTAGATAAGCTAATTGAATCAAAATAACCAAGTAGAAATCTGGTTCACAATAATAAATTTAATTGAAAAAGAAGCACGATCAGCCTAGCACAGGAAACAATGACTGACCACACTTGATAACCAGCGTCCGAACACTGCCGTCACGTGCCGTCTGCAACTGTACGCTAGCAGGCTGCATCTGCTGCAGACTTAAAAGATCCAAATTTTGCTGCATATCATATCATTATCTTCTACTTTACCAATAATGTATTTGAAAATTCAGTTTTTAATAGTTTGATATTAACACACGGTGACGGAAGTATAATTTAAATAGATCAACTTTCATCAAATATAGCGAATTAAACGTGAAATTAATCATTAGGGACATCGTGCACCTGGCAGCAGTGCAGTGACCGCACTCACCTCACAGTCCTCACTAAATCTCATACCCTGTATACTGTGTATAGACTGCACGATTGCAGCCTTAAAATTTACATCTTAGCGCGGTAGGCCCTATATTTATATTACATTTTAAATAACCTTTTATTCATCATTGTTTGCTGGAAGTTATCTTTATTTCGTCACATTATTAATATATAAAAATCAGTTTAGTTTAGAATCTCATTTTTTGTTTAATACAACACTTTAAATAAAATAAAGAGACCGTAGAGACGCATTATTCGTCATTTTAGTTGGGGGGTCTGCAGCCTTACAGCCTCTAGGCCAGAGCCGCCCCTGGGTGTAGGAATGGAAAAGTATGGTATAATGTTGGTTCCTACACTGGAGTCTAAATTGCCTAGCTCAATTTTGCTTGAATTAAGTAGGGGACACACTGCAGAACATGTGTACATCCCCCTTCAGCAGATGTTAAGTCTTTTAGGCACAGAATTAGCAAGACGAGAGGGAGTTGAGTTTGCACAGTGGGATGGTAAAAAAGGGGACAAAGGCAGGCACAGCACCAAAGTTTCCATAAAAAGGAATAGCCCAGGTACAGTGTCAGCTCTACATGCCTCCTCTGAGAATAAATTAAAGGGAATCAAGGAATGCATATTTTGCGAAGGCAACCACAAGTCATATAAATGTGAGGTGGCTGAGGCCTTACCCTTTGAGGAGAGAAAGGACAGGGTAACTAAGTCCACAGCATGTTTTAAATGTTTTTGAAAGGTCACAGAGCCAGGTTTTGTAAGTTTAAAATTTTGTGCAAAAAATGTCATGGTAGGCATCAGCCATTATTGTGTGAACACACTCCTAGTAGGCCTACCCCAGAAGTAGAGACATCAGTGGCACATGCCACTGCTATGCAAGGGAGTAAAAGTAAAGGGGGATTATTGCAAACAACTGCAGCCTTATTAATTGGGAATGAGGGAGAAGCTACTGTAAGAGTGTTGTTTGATAGTGGTAGCCAGTGTAGTTTTATTAAGACCAGAATTTCCAGAAAATTGAAGTTTAAAGAACTTAAGAGGGAAAATTTAAGAATTTCTGGGTTTGGGGGTTCCGTTCAAAAACGAACCAAATTTAAGAAGGTAGAAGTTCTGGTTAAAGGGTTGTTACCGCAAAGTCCCACTATCAAGGTCCAAGCTGTAGAGATTGAGGAACTTTGTGCTCCAGTCACTACTTGTTTAGATATGGCATGTGTCCAAGAATTGCAAGTTAAAGGAATTAATTTGGGCAATAATAAGTTTGAAGGAACAGAAGATATTAGTCTTTTGATTGGAGCTGACTATTATTGGGACTTTATCACTGGTAATATTGTCCGTACATCTCAAGGCCCGGTAGCTATTGAAAGTAAGCTAGGCTGGATGCTACATGGTAGCTATTGCAATGAAATAGAAATTAAGGCTCTTTTTGTTAAGATTGAGGAGAACAGCCATGGTTTGGAAAGGCATTTGAAAGCGTTTTGGGAACTTGAATCTATTGGCATAAAGGACAAACAGGCAAGTACAGTGAACAATGATGTTTTAGAGCAATTTGAAAAAGGGATTGGGTTTAGAGATGGTTGCTATGAAGTTGGCCTACCATGGAAGGATTCTTGCAAACCCTGTTCAAACCTTCAGCTAGCTAATCGGAGGTTGGAGACTTCATTGTACAGGCTAAGAAAAAATGAGTTGTTGTTAATTGAATACAATGAGGCCATCCTAAGTTATGTAAGGGAGGGCTATGCTGAAAGGGTGCAAGGTGAGCTGGTGAGCCAGGAGGCACATTATCTGCCACACCATGCAGTGGTACGGCGAGACAAAACTACCACCAAACTGAGGGTAGTTTTTGATGGCTCAGCCAAGGACAAAGGTGGTGTGTCCTTGAATGACTGTTTGGATGCTGGGCCAAATTTAAATGCAGATTTATTTTCCTTGTTACTGAGATTCAGGTTTGGTAGAGTAGCATTGACTGCAGATGTGAAGCAAGCCTTTTTGCGGATAAAGTTAAAGCCAGAGGACAGAGATGCGGTAAGGTATCTGTGGGTGGATACGAAAGACTTGTTGGAAAATGAACCTAAAGTTCAAGCATATAGAATGAAGTCAGTGTTGTTTGGTCTCAGCTCTAGTCCATTTCTGTTGGCAGCTACTATGCTAGCACTATCAGCACCATTTTAAAGAAATATTCTGAAGTCTATAACCTACACTATTGAACACACAAGGAAAAAATTTTATGTTGATGATTTGCTGTGTTCCGTGGGTAATGCAGAAATGGCTAAACAGATATTCATGGAGGCTAGAGCTATAATGAGGGAGGCTGGCATGGAGCTTAGAAAATGGCAGACCAATCATTCGCAATTACAAGAGTTTATGAGTCATGCCTGTGTAGTACCTGATGCAGCAGAAAGTATTGAGGATTCTGGTATTAAGGAGTTGTGGGCAATAGACGCAAAGGTGCTAGGCATTGTTTGGCAGCAAGATGATGATTTGTTTACCTTCAATGGGAAATCTTTAGTAGAGCTGGCTGAGAATGAAACAAGGTGGACAAAACGTACAGCTCTTAGTTTGGCTTCAAAGGTCTTTGATCCTCTTGGATTCTTGGCTCCATTTGTGATAAAGTAAAAAATTTGGTTTCAGAGCCTCTGGGAAATTGGACTTGGTTGGGACCAAGAGTTACCTGATCATATGGTGGTAAGGTGGAAATATTGGTTCAAAGAATTGGCACATCTTGGAGACATCGAAATCCCAAGATGGTACTTTGGAGAGTTGAACAATAGTCCAGACAATTTGGAGTTGCACATCTTTTGTGATGCAAGTGAGGAAGCCTATGCAACTTGTATTTATATAAGAGGCGCATTGCAAGAGGAAGTAAGTTGCAGGTTGGTTGCTGCAAAGAGCAGAGTAGCACCTTTGAAAAGGCTTTCTGTTCCAAGGTTGGAATTGATGGGTGCAGTTATTGCTAGTCGGCTTGCAGTTATAGTGCAAAAGTCTTTGGCCCTCTCTGAAATTCCAAGCTATTATTGGACAGACTCCACTATAGTTTGGCACTGGTTAAGAAGCCAGGCAAGGAAATGGAAACCATTTGTTGCCAATAGGGTGGAGGAAATTCAAGCGCACACAGATCCCAAGCAATGGAAGCATTGTCCAGTCACCCAAAACCCCGCTGATTTACCAACACGAGGAATTTCAGTGAAAGATCTTGCACAGTCAAGTTTGTGGTGGAATGGGCCGGAGTGGCTAAAACTTGGAAGTGAAAACTGGCCTTCTAATCATCCTATTGTAGGAGAATGCCATGCTGAAGAAGCATGGGTGAGTGAGGTGAGAAAATGCACTGTGAACAGTTGTCAAGTTATGCAGCAGGACCCCATATTGAGGCTTGAGGACATTAGCAGTCTGAAAGGATTGTTAAGAGTGACAGCATGGGTATATAGATTTACCAACAATATTAAGGAAGAAACAAGAAGGGAAGGAATTCTGAACAGTAATGAAATTCAGCAAGCCAGGAAATACTGGGTGGTATATGTGCAGAAGGAAAAATTTGGTGAAGAGAGGGAATTGCTCACCAGCCATCCATTACAGATGCTACCAACACATTCTGTTCTCAAGGGTTTGGATGTGTTTTTGGATCAGGATTTATTGAGAGTAGGAGGTAGACTACAGTTTTCTGGGCTTCCAGAGGAGAAAAGACATCCAATTTTGCTACCTTCTGGGGGGCACTTTGTGGACCTTTTGATCCTGGATACTCATCATAAGCTGTTGCATGCTGGAGTTAGAGAAGTGATAATAGAGATTAGACAACAGTTTTGGATTCCCAAAATTAGACAAGTAGTAAAAAAGGTCTTGCATAAATGTGTGGTTTGCAAGCGTTGGAGTGCAAAGCCTTATTATGAAAAGGTGGCTCCACTTCCAAGAGAACGGTGTGTCTATACTGCCCCATTTGATGTAGTGGGAGTAGACTTTGCAGGACCAGTCTATGTGTATGAGCGAGGGGAGTCTAACAAAGGTTATATATGTCTTTTCACCTGTGCTACCACCAGAGCAATCCATTTGGAGTTGGTAAGCAACTTAAGTAGTGATGTATTTCTTTTGGCCTTTAAAAGGTTTGTGAACAGAAGGGGTTTCCCAAAAATCATATCGGATAATGCAAAAACCTTCAAAAAGGCTGCAAAGGAACTCCAAGAAATTTGGTCCTTGCTAAAAGAGGAAGGATTCCAATCCTACTTTTCACACCAAGGGGTACAGTGGGAGTTTATTGTTGAGAGAGCACCATGGTGGGGAGGATTTTGGGAAAGGCTAGTGAGAAGTGTAAAGTGTCCATTAAAGAAACTTTTAGCTAATGCTCATTTGAGCAAAGAAGAATTCTGCACTGTTTTATGTGAAGTAGAAGCAATGGTGAACAGTAGGCCTATCACTTTTGTTTATAACAGTATGCAGGATGCGGAGCCATTGACACCAAATCATTTTCTTTGTGGTAAACGATTAACATCAAGCCCCAGTGTGCCAGAAGACTTGCAGCCTATCCAGAGCACTCAAGGAGAGTTAACCAGACGGTTCAGGTACCTTGAAGAGCTACAAGATCAGTTATGGAAGAGGTGGCAGATGGAATACTTGCCAGAACTCAATTATTCCCCATCAGGCAAGGTAAAGGGCTCCACTGCAAATTGTATCAAGGTGGGAGAAGTGGTAATGATTGGGGATGAAAGACCAAGGCAATGCTGGAAGCTTGGCATAATTGAAGAGTTGTTTGTTGGCAAAGACAATTTAGTTAGGTCTGCACTGGTAAAGACTTCAGGAGGAAAGTTAAAGAGACCTATACAAAAACTCTATGCTTTAGAAATCAGCAAAAACACAGATAGTCAAGATGAAACATTTGAGTTACAGCCTCATGGAGAAGGCTTGGCTAACCTTGCAGAAGGTAATGACAACAATGCCTCTTCGGTGGGGAGTGTTAGAAAATCTAGAAGAGGAAGAACCATTGTTGTCCCAAGGCGATATGATGACTAAGCTGATTGATGCAGCATTGCTTGTATATACAGTGGCGGTCCTAGCTTACATGACGCCCTGGGCGAACCTCACCTTCAGCGCCCCCCCCCCCCTGTTCGCCAACACACACACATTCGAATCCCCCCAAAATAAAGGACAGACATAACTCTTTCACAAAATAACTTTTTATTGGACTAATTGTTGGAACTTCAGAACCAAAACAAAGACTCAAATTTCTGAATTTTACAAATCCTTCATCACGTAAATAGAATAACTCACTTAGGAGAATGTAATTATGATACTATGAACAGGAAAAATACAAATTAAATTGCACAACTGCCATAAATAAACTATTTTTATTTATTTCTTTATTTATTTATTCTTATTTTAATTTTTTTTGCAGGCGCTCATGCCGCCCCTCCACAAATGCCGCCCTGTGCGGCTGCCCATATTGCCCATATGAGGAACCGCCACTGTGTATATATTAAGTTAAGGTGTATATATATCCATCTCATAATTGTAAGGTTAGTGAAAAATTCACTTAATTTAGAGCTAGCATTGTTTGAGCTCTCAGGTGGCATCATTTTGGGGCGCTGCGCGTCTTTTCTACTCGTTTGTGGGATGTCGTACGTACAGGGTGTGGTCTGATAGAGAGCGCTCTTGCAATTTAGTTTGGTTGTTTAGATACAAGATTGTTGCATCGTGCAATAGTCCAGGTTGCGTTGTTGTTGCAAGGTTGAGAAAGAAGACCATAAATAGTACCCTTTTTGTTTACATTAAATTCATGTAACTAAGGTCTAAGGTAGGCCCGCATCGAGTCAGCAACCCTGAGGTAGGACCTAATAAGATCTCAAATCCGTAAGTTTTAATGTTAGCTTAACTTGGGCTACAGGTAGAACTGGCCCTTTAGAATTTGGCCGTTCACGGCTCAGCTGGGATTTTGAACCCGACAAATAAATAAAATAACAATGAAAGCCTACAAGTAAACTTTCACTATGTTCCAACTAAACAAAATCCAGCAGACTTTCTGACCAGAGGTTTATCCTACAAGTTGTTGAAGTCAAACAAAACTTGGTTCATGGGACCTAAGTGGCTCTGTAATACAGACCAATGGCCTGTGGAACAAGTTAACTTGACATTAAATTTAATCTTTTCAAATGAAAAGGTTGAACCAATCACTAATTATGAACAGTATTCTGATTTCAGCAAACTTGTCAGGGTCACAGCCTACTGTTTGAGGTTTGCTCACAACTGTTTAACTACAATTAACAAACGGCTAAATAAAAACAATCATAATTATACAGAAGTTGCAACCAAGTACTGGATAGGCCATGCACAACAAAAAGAGTACAATAAAGAGTTAGAATTCTTGACTAATGGGAAACAAACAAAAGAACCTGTACCATCAGTAGTTGTGGATCTAAACTTGTTCAGAGATGAGGAAGGCCTTCTAAGGTGTAAAGGGAGATTAGACAAATCAAAACTGTCATACAAAAGCAAACATCCAATCCTTTTACCTAGATTTAGCTCTTTGACAACGTTAATCATCAGAAAAACACACAATGATGTATATCATATGGGGGTACCACAGACACTAACTACATTAAGAAAAACTTATTGGATACCCAAGGGAAGGATCACTGTTAAAACAGTCCTGAGTGAGTGTGTCACATGTAGGCGTATTCATGCTAGGCCCTATAGGAAACCAAATCCTCCTGCTTTGCCAGAGGAGAGAGTTACTCTCAACAGACCCTTTGAGACTGTAGGCATTGACTATACAGAAGCATTGACTGTAGGGGTGGTTGACACTGAACAAAAAATTTACATTGTACTGTTTACATGTGCTGCCTTACGAGCTGTTTATCTGGATGTTGTGGAGGACCTTACAGCAGAATCTTTTGTTGCTGTCTTTAAGAGATTCTGTGCACGACATTCAGTACCCAAGACAGTTTGGACACAATGCTACATATTTCAAGGCTGGTGAACAAGTCATCAACGACTTGTTAAGCAACGAACTCACACAATTATATATACAAAATTCAAACATAAAGTGGAAGTATATTCCAGTTGCCTCTCCTTGGTATGGTTCTATCTGGGAGAGGAATATACAAACAGTAAAGAATTGCTTGAAGAAAGCAATTGGTAAAAAACAGATACACTTGTTTGAGTTGCTCACTCTCCTGGCTGAGATTGAAAACATCATCAACAATAGATCACTCACTTATGTGAGTGACAACATTAATGACCCGGAACCATTAACTCTAAATCATTTGATTCGGGGAGAACAAGTTAGTCTCCTGCCGGACTACAATATAGACTCTTCAGAAGACCCAAACTGGACTCAACAACATGATGAGCTCCAGACTAAGTTACAACACTTAACTAGAGTTAAAGCTCATTTTATTAAACAGTGGAAAACTGAGTACTTGATGGGTCTAAGGGAGAGACATAAACAAATGACTAAGAAGGATTGGTCTGACACAATTAAGGTAGGGGACCTTGTTCTCATACATGACAGTACTCCAAGACAATACTGGCCTCTGGCTAGAGTTTTCGAACTCAGATCAGGGGCAGACGGGGTAACAAGAGTGGTCAAATTAAGGACTTCAACGGGTGACACAACAAGAGACATTTCTCTTTTGTACCCTTTAGAGTCTGGACCCAAAACAATGGACTTTGGAGAACCTTCTCCACTGACAGTAACAACTGGAGACACTGAACTTCCAGTAACTATTCCTCTGACAGTAGGAGTGGTAACGCATCCTACTACAACATTGACAGACACAAGACCTCAGCGACAAACAGCATTAAAGGCGCGACTAGTTTTGCAACAAAAAATAGATGCTGGGGAATTGTAATTTTATCTTCTAACTTTCACTTTTTCTTTTCTTATGGTAAAGACCATAGACAGTTTCATCCTATGGATGTATATTTTCTCTTCTAATTAAATGCTACACCTTCTCCATGAGAAGGTGAGGATAGTCACTGTTAATCAGATTAACAGGCATTTACAGTCAAATAGTTAGCTAATCTACACTCAGACATAAAAATTGGTGACAATGACACCAAAATTTTTATCTCCCGGGGCCCCCAGTATATGGAAAACTGATGAGTGGGTAGTTGGGAGGTAACGAAAATGGTTCACTGAGTAGGTAGGTTAGTAATCTAACAACTATTAAATTCCTTTTATGTCAATAACTGGGTGGATGAAACCAATTGGTTGCTCACCAGAGTTATTCTCCACACTAGTATTTATATACTGTGTGACAAGAGCGTGCTCGGTAATAGATATACATTACCGATCAACCAACCGAAGAAAAAACTAAGAGGACGCTGGTGGAAAAAGCCCCTGGAAAAGGGAGAACAAAGAGAGAACGAAAACGAGGAACGGGGAAGAAGACGGAACGAGGGAAGGGAGAAGAACAGACACCGAAAAAGATCCCCACCAGCAAGTACGCTCTTAACAATTAAACAAGACGGGAAAAGGGACTCTCTAATAACTAGCAGTAAGTGACTAATTGTGTTTTTAACCCAGTTAAAAGTAAAAGCATTAAATTAAGCTGGGTCAGACAAATTAGGCCTACATTGTGGTCTAAGACCTAGCATCAACTCATAGCTTAACAAAGGTGAAGGTAGATTGCCCTAACCTAATTTGGTGAGGAATCCTACTGTGGACCTCAATTTATCTGCCCGCTCTGGACCATTTCCGGAATCTCTAGGCTGACCCCTACAAGGCTAGACTTGATCTACATTCTACTCTATAGTTAGACTGGAGATATAAGGGGTGGGTTAATTGTGGACCAATTCATACAGAGCATTTTTCACAGTTGGGCAGTGTTATTTACGTATTCAAAAAACTTTTTTGGATTATGTTTACTATCCGCAGCTATAAGTATCTCTAAATTACGCTTGGCATTCCTAACTGTTCTTTTAACCTGACGCCTAAGCTCGATATATCTATTAAAGTTAGCTGCCGTGCCATTGCGCTTACTAAGTCTATACGCTCTATTACGCTCGTTTATGAACTCGCCTATTTCCCTAGTCCATCACTTCGGCCTACCACGATTTCTAGCGCGCTTAGGCCTACGAGGAATAAACTCCCTTTCAATATTCCTAAAACTTTCTTTAAACGCCACCCAATGCACATTTGTGTCATTGCCCATAAATAAGTTATCCCAGTCCACTACTCTCATCCTATCAGCAAAACTATCAAAATTAGCCCTACGAAAATCAGGGACTTCTATAACGTTACTATCCTGAGTGTTTTTTATCGGTAACTTAAACCTAAGAATTTGATGATCACGACATCCTAAACTCTCCCCTACTTCTAAACCTTCGACTATATTCTCGCCGTTCGTCATCACCAGATCTAAAATATTGTCACCGCGCGTTGGTTCGGTAACTATAGCTATTTGTCGTAAAAAGTTATCGTCCATAAACTCAACCAATCTCAACCAGTAAAATTCTCGTAATTAACATTAGGGCAGTTAAAGTCTCCGACAATTATACTATTCCGATTGTCAATAAAATTACCAAGAAGTGAGTAAAATCTAGCATCTGTATCGAGGGGTTGAACGGGAGGTCTATAAACAACAACAAAATTAAAACTAATACTACGCGCCCAAAATTCAACACATATCCCATTAATTGCTGCCGGAAAATCTAACTTAACCTCGATAGCCCTAAGGGAATTACGAATGTACAGCAAAACGCCTCCACCAAACCTATGCAACCTATCATTAGTAAAGAGTTTAAAGCCCGGTATATCAAGTTCTCCCAACAAGTCCCGAGTCACGGTATTTAACCAAGTTTCAGTGATAGCAACTATATCATAGTTGCCGGAATAAATTATCGCCTTAAATTCATTTAATTTATTTCTAATACTACGCGCGTTACAATAAAAGACGTTTAAGTTATTTTTTACCACGGGCCCGCGGTTTAAACTATTTATCACGTCGGGCCCGCGTTTCCCGGACCCACAACGTTAATATAATTATAATATAATTTTAAGCTTTATTTTGAAGTAGGTAATCAATGAAAAACACAAACATAATGTAATCATGTAGCTAGCTTCTTTAACCTATTATTATTACAGTATTAAATAATTTTATTATTGTTATATACAAGCAGTGAAAAAATAATGGGATGCAATTTATGCTTATATATTATTTTCAAAGAACCAAAGAAAAAGAAAAAAACTATGTAACAAATATTTTTTAACCTTAGTATCCATATCTGTTAACGAAGAATTGCTGTAGCTGTTTGCACAATGTTGTAGCAGAAAATTGAATCATCACCAGCTGAACTATTGATACAATATTGTACGCTATATACTGTATTATAAACCACTGTTCCTGTATTCAGCAAGCAGTCATAACTGCAGAGCTCAGTAAGACTGGTACTGACCAATGTAATCCCCAGGTCATAAGGCTTGTTAATCCATGGCAGGTGTGGACCTCACATCGGCCGGCTAGGGCCCGGGTATTCCCACAGTTCATAAGCCTAGCTCATCTGGGGTCAGACGGTTGATAGGTTACCGCTAATTATTTATTGATCACCTGGTGGAAACGTTCAGAGGCCAACCCATCTATACAATCTTAAAGGTTCTTTAATACTACTAAGTGCTATTGAGAGTCCTTCCATCAAGTTCTGTGTTTGACAGAATTAAATATACTAATCTTTTTTCTTATAGTAAATAACAAATGAGAGCATTGTAAATCATTCTTATTATTTCGTTGTAAATTTATAATTATAGTGTACATAATTTAGGTAAACCTAAATAACATCTTATGTAGGTTAAGTGCTATACACAGCAGACAAGCATATCCTTAAAAATGACAAAAAGTCTGAAAACTTGAGTGTAATTACATCTGTGTTTCATATGTAACTACAGTCTACAGATGTATGGTAATACAGTTCTCTCATGCCTTGAAAGAGGTAAATTGTAGAAGATATTATTATTATACATACTATATTATTAACAGAAATTTGTGTTTTATTGACATTTTATTCACTGACTTTGTGATAATAATTACATGGAACTATTTGCATGAATGAAAATATGAAGCCACAAGATGAAAATGTACATGTTATCAACGGTTTTTCGAGTTGCAGAAACAATATAGTAGCTACTAGAGTTCTTACATTACCTTATCAAAACTTATTGGGCGGGGGCGCACATTGAAGGGCTCGCCTAGGGCGCTGAATACCCTGGCGCCGGCCCTGATGACAACAGTAACTGTGAGAAACTTTTCGACAACCCAGAATTAATGAAGTGCCTCTGTAATAGAAAAGTAATAGACTATTATCTATTACTATTACAGCCAAAAAATTATGATCTATTACTATTACTTGAAAATTCCGATAATAGTCTATTACTATTACTCCAATGTCTGCTACACTTACATGCATCTTACACACTACATAATCTTTTCAAAAATTTTAAAAAATTACAACCTTTTGAAGAGCCTCAAAGACCTTTATTTCAGCTAGCTCTATGCTTTTCCTGCTATAGTGTGGGGTGCCGTTTTTGTGGGCATTTGCCCTTGGACCCCCCTCCCCCCTCCTTTATTGCTGGTAGGCAGTTCCTCGTGTCCCCTAGGTCCATTTTCTTTTTTCTTCACTTGTGGCTTTAATTAATTCTTCTGTTAGTGTTTGGATGGTAGACGACCAGGCCCTCGAGTCCTTTGTTACTGGAATCGCGCTTATTGAGGGATTCGTCCTTCCTCCTGCTGCGGGTCACTCTCTTTCTCGATCGTCTTATTTCCTTAAGTCTTTCAACTTTTTCCTGGGAGCCTTCGGCTCTGATCTGGACTACCCTGTTTCTTGGTTCTCCATTCGTCCACTCCTCTTCCCCTCTCCCAGCGTGATGTTTTTGAGGTCTATGACGACTTCGTCTTTCATCGCGGCGATCAGATGTGGTCCAGGATGACGGTACTCTGGCTGTCGAAATCATCTTCCCGGCCCAGTACCAGAAGATTTCATCAGTTTCTTCCTTGTCCTTTGCTCCACTGGACTGCTCCCCCCAACTTGTACGGGTGTAGTTCATGCCCTCCGTCTCTGACAATACTCGGAGTCGAATCTGCCTCTCTTCTCAGAATTCAATAAACTTTATTGCTAAAATAAGTAAATACAGTTTCACAATTTTTGTTGGTTTTTTAACACAAATCATTGTGAAATTGGATTATTTATTGTATTTAATTTGGCCCTTTAGCTTCAGGCTTTGCTGGGCTCTTAATTAAAAATAAGACATAATTATTATTAATTATTAATATATGTGTAATTATAATTATTATTATTAATATATAAAACGAATAAGAATTATTAAGTAGAGTGTATATATCAATCTTAAGTTGTTTTTGTAGATATAAAACAAATATGAAATTGTTATTGAAGGGATGATACCTATACTATACAAAGAAATTAATATTAGACATGAAAGACGAACAAGCAATTTACATTTAATCCTAGATTACACACGAGAAATGAATAAGTAATAGAGTAATGTATATTTAATCCTAGATTTTTATCAATATTCCATTATTAATCGAGATTTCAACTTGGTTTTAAATGAATATTCACAATATTTTTTGTATCAACATTTAAATCATTCCATAGTTTCAGTCCAATGAAAATCTCATTTTGAGATGAAGACAATCTACGAGTAAATTGAGGAATAACGTGCTTTGATCTATTCCTGGTCTGATACGAGTGGATTTCTTGATGAGTTACAAAATATTTATTTACCCATTGTAAATTAAAGAGTTTGTTCTTAGGCTTGTAAATTAAAAAAAAAAATGTGCCAGTTTGATTACAGCTTTGAGCTTCAGTAGTTTTAACACTTCAAATAATGCACTAGAATGGTCATGGAAATCAGCAACAGATAATAACCTTATTACTCGTTTTTTGGATGACAAAGATACTGTTTAAAGTAGTGATGTAGACTTTTTTTTCTGGTCTCGACTACTACACTGTGATGTTCCTCAAATGCAACGAACACTTATCTTATTTTAACGTAGGCAGTTAATTGCTGAAAAATGTTACAAACTGTGAATTTGTGAATAAATTGAGAGTAAATTTTGCAATTGTCACTTGATAGCCTCAGAATCTTTATTCCTGAATGTGAAATACAGAGCTTAGGATTTAGGCATCACGCATTACTGAATAGTACATGCAAAAATTGCATATGATCTCAATTTCGGCCTTTGTCTCGGTCTCAGGTGTTTATGCCGACTTCTTCTCGGTCTCAGGTGTTTAGGCCGACTTCGTCTCGGTCTCAGGTGTTTAGGCCTCGATCTCGGCCATGGTGATCTCGACCACATCACTGGTTTAAAGCGTTGTTGATGGAGTTTCCCCAAGCAAGGGTGCAGTACGTGATATAAGGAAGAACAACCAGGGCCTTTTCCTGGCATAAGCAGACTAAGCGGCTGCTTAGGTCCCCGCTGCTACTAGGGGGCCTTAAAGAGGCTGGAAGTCAAATTTTTCAATGTGGTGGTGGATTGTGCCATCGGGTCAATAAATGAGAGATTCAAAACATTAGATGATGTGAGGGGCATATTTGGGGTTCTCTTAAACTTCACCACAATGAACAAGGAAGACGTCCTGCAAGTGTGAAAAGCTCTCTAAGATACTGACCTCTGGAGCTGACTTTGACATTGATGGAAGAGAACTAGCCCTCCAAATTAAGAACTTGCCGACTTTACCTTCACACAAGCATTGGAGCTTCTCTCCTTCATTCATCAGAAGCAACTGGAGGAACTACAATCTCTGGGTTGCACTAAGAATTGCCTGCACTCTACCTGTGACAGGAGCGTCAGCCGAGAGGAGCTTTTCTAAAATGAAGCTAATCAAGAACTACTTCAGTTCATCAATGGGGCACGATCGCCTCAGTGGCCTTGGCACCATAAGCATCAACCAGGACGTTGGCATGGAGATTTCATATGATGATGTCATTGATGATTTCGCCCAGAAAAAATCTAGGAGGCAAAAATTTTGAAGATACAAAATGTTCTGTATAACTGTCTTGCTCGGGCCCTGACTCCCCATCTTCCCGTTACAGTCTTGCTCAGGCCCTGACTCCCCATCTTCCCGTTACAGTCTTGCTCGGGCCCTGACTCCCCATCTTCCCGTTACAGTCTTGCTCGGGCCCTGACTCCCCATCTTCCCGTTACAGTCTTGCTCGGGCCCTGACTCCCCGCGGCCCATCACCAGCGCTTTGCTCTCGTCCCCTTCTGCCAAACTCTTTTACTCTGGTCCCTTTTCCGCCTGTTTGCTCCCTTCGGTCTCCACTTCTTTCCCACCTCCAGTGGCCTACCTCACCAGTCCTGGCTTCGCCTATCGCTTCTATCTTCCGACACGACCACTGTAACTCCGCTTTCCTCCGGCAGAAAGCTGCGCTTCCTGGTTACCCACTTCCTTTCTTGACTCCCAACAATTTCCCGCACAACCATCAATTCTCCATGTCGGAACTGTTTTCTGCGCTCTCCTTGCGACCTTACCTTAAATTTACCTTAAAGCGCTTCTGCCTCAAGGGTGCGCTGCTCCCACGAAGTCCACTCAGCGCCTCCTGAGGCGGGGCCACGACGGGGTCGCCACCCTTCTTTTCTCTTGCTCCTGCCATACGATTTGGTCCCCTATTGAATTTGTGGGGGCTGGTCTGGCAGAGGAATACCCTGACACTGTGGGTTGGTCGGGTATGTTGGCTAAAAACATGTCCAAGTGTTTTTTAAAAGTATCTACTGGGACTGCACTTATATCTCTAAGGTACTGAGGCAAGGAGTTAAACAGGCGAGAACCCTGCCTAGAGTACTATTATATTGAAGGGTTTGAATCCTTCTCCGACTGTTTGGTGGGAGGTGATATTTTTTACACATTCTGCCAGTTCTTGTTAAGGGGGCACAATTGGTTCAGTATTGGGGCAACTAAAAGCCCTTCTAGAATTTTCCAGGTGTAGATTAGGATGTATCTCTCAAACCTTCTCTCTATGGAATAAAGGTTGAGGCCTCTAAGCCTATCCCAGTAGTTTAATTTGTTTTTACTCACCTGTTGCCCATCAGGTTGTTTAATATACGAGGTAAAGGTTCTTTGTAGGCCCTCAATTTTTGTAATTCATTCTGTTTGTGGGGAAACCATAATTGAGAGCAGTAGTCAATGCGTGGAAGGACAAGTGATTTCCACAGGGTAAGCATGGTCATACTGTCCCTAGTTCTGAATGTCCTCAGTATATATCCTATTAGTTGTTTGCATGATGAGGTTACTTTGTCAATGTGCCTGTTGAATGTTGCATCTTCAGATAATATAATCCCTAGATCCCTGACATGATCAGTTTGTGCAATATCTTTCCTGTGGGTCCAGTGTAGTTGAATTGTTCTTTCAGGTATTTATTTGGTCCATACTTAATTAGTTCAAATTTGTCTTCATTGAAGGCCATATTGTTTGCATCTGCCCATGCATATATAGTTTGTAGATCTTTTTGTAGCTCTACACAGTCTTCTTTTTCTGTAATTGGTCTTAGTATTCTGGTATCATCTGCGAATGACAGGAGAGAGCTTCCTAGGTTACAGTTTATATTGTTTAGCATTATAATGAATAGAATTGGTCCTAGTACTGTGCCTTGCGGCACTCCACTAATCACTTCTTTTTCTATAGATCTTGCTCCATTTACAGTTGTTATTTGTTTTCTGTCAGAGAGAAAGGCATGGATCATTTTCCTACTTTCCAAATACCAAGTTCTTTTAGTTTATGGAATAATATACCATGGTCAACCTTGTCAAAAGCTTTTGCAAAGTCTAGATAGATGACATCAACATTGTGGTTTTCTCCCAAGTATTGTAGGATTGTATTGCAATGGTCTATAAGTTCAGTAAGGCAGGATCTCTTGTGTCTGAAGCCATGTTGAAAGTCTTCTAAGAGATGTTCATTTTCTATAAAACTGACAATGTGCCTTTTCAGGACTTCTCAAATATTTTAATAATATGGGAAGTCAAAGATATGGGTCTATAGTTCTTGGCTTCCTTTCTTTTGCCTCCTTTGTAGATTGGGGTAATATTTGCTTGTTTCATGATTGGTGGTATTCTACTGGTGTCTAGTGAGGATCTCCACAGGATTTTCAAAGGCAGAGATAAAGTCTGTTTGCATTCCTTAAGAATCTTGGCTCCAATTCCATCTGGACCAGGGGCTGAACTCCCCGGTAGCTCTGTTATTGCCTGTTGTATATTTCTAGTGGTTATTTGTATATCTTCCAATAATGGTCTGTCTTGGTCATTTTCTTCTCTATCAAAAAATGCTGTAGTTTTTATTTCTTTGCTACTACAGGGGTACTCCAGCTTAAAGCATATTGAGATTGTAAAATGTTTGCCATTTCCTGTGTATTAGATGTGAGAGTTAGTCCATCTTTAGCAAGCAATGGCCAATGCTCGTTTTGATAACTGCTTTGCGTTTAGCATAGCTAAAGAAGAATTTGCTATTTTTCTTTATAGTGCCAATAGCTTTGTGTTCATTATCAATATTCTCTCTTATGGTTGACTCCTTTATTTTAAGTTCTAACATCAGTATCTGATTCCGGATGTTACTATGTCTTGTATCACTTAATTGCTTTGTCAGTTGTTTAGATAGCTTTGTTCTCTTTCTCATAAGTGTCCTTCTGTATCTGTGCTCTTTTGTCCGGTGCTTCTGTGCACTATCGTTTTTCTTTGGTGTGTGTTTGTATAATGCTGATGACAGCAGGTATTGTATTCTACTCCAGCATTCTGGCTTTAGGTTTTCTAATTCATCTTCCCATTTATTTCTCCCAGACAGTTATTTATTGATGTCCAGTCTGACTTGTGCAGGTTTAGGTCAGAGTATGGCAAGTTCGTTTGGCATGGGTCTTGCTTACATTTGTGGTGGGACAAGTTTGTGAATATGTGCATGACATTGTGGTCGGAGTGTATAGTTGGTGTTATAACAATGTGGTCAATTGTAGTTGCATTATTTGTCAGCACTAAATCTAGGATATTATTTTTTCTAGTTGGGCAGTGGACATGTTGTACTAGGAGCAGTTTTTCCATAAACTCATTCAGGTGTTTTGATTTGGACCTTTTTGTCCCTGATTTCATACCACCATATTGGTTCCAGGTGCAATTTGGGAGATTAAAGTCTCCTGTAATGATTAAGTCTCTTGTTGAGTCTACAATAGCTGGGCATTGCCTGATTTTTTCCAGAACTTCAGTGAGCTCTAGATGGGAGCTATCTGGGGGGCTATAGATATTCACTAGTATTATGTCTTCTTTATTTATGCTGAGCATGATGATTAGGAGTTCACAGGCTCCATTTGAGTATGCCATGAGCAGTTCACTTTGAATGTTTTCAGGGATGTACATCAGGACACCACCATTTAGACGGTCTTCTCTGTCACATCTATGGGTGGTGTACCCTTGACTGCAATTTCACTACTCATGATCATGGGGTTCAGGTGTGTTTCTGTGAGGGCTATAACTGTGCTAGTAGTGTTTTCCACTAGGCTCTTTAGGTAAGGTACTTTGGTATGGTTTGAGTTGGGTAAAGGCCCTGGATGTTTAAGTAAATTATTGATACATTTGTGGAGCCATTTGTTTCATCTCCCACATATAGGGCATTTGAAGGGTTCCTGCTGGGGTTCTCGTTTGCTTTTGTATGAGGAGCCCAAGTGAGCTTTGAATGTCTTGTATTTGTTTTATGAGGTGGTAAAACCCCAATGGGGTTTCATGGTTGCTTGCTGTACTATTTTCACCAGTGGGCTTACCTGGACCCGCTACATCAGCATAAGATCTGGGTGCAGGAATGGTATTTGGTCTTGGGTTTTCTTGCACCCCTTGGGCCAAATAGTGCTGAGGGATAGTAGGCTCACTATCCTGGTATTCTCTCCGTTGAGTTTGATGTGGTTGGAATCGGATTGTTCCCTTCAGGTGGGCCAGATTGCAGTTCTCTTTAAAACAACTTCTTTCCCACCATGAGCTCTGGCAAATTTGGGGATGAAAATAGGGACATCTTGCATTGGATCTACATCCAGAAATGCCATTCCCATCGTGTATAAATTTTTTGCAGAGTGGTGGGTGAGCAAATGGGCATTCTCTTCCCTTAAGTCCATATTTACACAAGCCCCTCCTGTAATACTTGCATACTGGCTTCTTGTTTTCACTTTTGGCTTTTTGGTGACTATGTACAGTGGGGTTGTTCACTTTGTTGAAGGTCTTAATGTCTATTTCCTGTTCTTGTTTTTGTTTTGTCTCTTTTGGTGCCCTTTTTGCTTGCAGTGTCCCTCTCTCTAGGGTCTCATCCTGAGGGTTTCTCACTTTTTCAGCAAGCTCTGCATTTGCAATGATAATTTCCTCCTCCTGTAACTCACCTGCCACTTCTACTTCAAGCTCTTCAAATTGTCTGTCATAGTCATCGCAAATTTGACGAGCACATTTAAAGCATGAAAATTTCCTTTTTGAATTTTGAAGGATGAGTAGGAAATAAATAGGTAGTTCACTACATTTATAGTGTACCCATAGTCTGCATTCATCACATTTTAATGCATGTAAGCTGCAGTCTAATGCACATTTTATGCATGGGTTTCTGTTTTTGTTTCCTTCCTCTGCCATGTTGACTTGCATACTGGTTTTAGTGTGGAGCGTAGATATTAAAATATGACCAGTCTGCTCCCAGCCGCGACGGCATTCATTTTGAAATGATTCGCTACCTTCACCCGTCAGCTCTTTTCTTCCAACTCTCTCTAACTGAATTTAGGTGGAGAGCACCTTTCCCTCCCGTTGGAGGGAGGCAGTGGTCTTCCCCTTCCCTAAGCCCGGTAAGGCCCCGACATCTCTTAACTGTTGCCCAATAGCCCCTCACCAGATGTCTCTGCAAACTTCTCGAGAAAATAATCTTTCCTCGTCTGATGTGACACCTTCATCGCCACAATGTACTCTCCTCCAAGCAAACCAGTTTTCGCAGAGTCTGCAGCACCACTGACATTCTGGTCCACTGGAGACTGCGGTCCGTGTAGCATTTGCAAAGCAGCGTGAGTCACCTCTATGTGATCTTCGACCTAGAGAAGGTATATAAGATACCACTTGTCGGGGGTGGATCTGCTGCAAACTTTATCTTCTGGGTTTACGTGGCTTTTTCCCTTCCAGCTTTTGTCTTTCCGCTCCTTTCAGGTGCCCTTGACGTGGTGTCTGTTCTGCTCTCCTGGATGATAGCCACCCTTTACAAGGGTGGGTCTAGGGGGGGGGGGGGTCGACGACGTCTGGACCTCCCCTCAATTTCTTGCAAGTGCCCCATTTGAATGATGTGTATGCCTCTGAAAACAATTTTTTTTTTTTGTAAATAGATCATGGTTATTTTATTTTATGCAAATTCTATTTTGAGTCTTTATCCATATACATTTTCTGCCAAATTTGTAATTGTAATGGTTTTCATCGGTGCCGTTAGTACTGATGCAGCCATATCACTATTTTTATCTTCTTATTCTGATAGAATGGACAAGACATTTGCAATTGTTTGAAAATTTTTCAGCGATAACTGTTGTACCCAAATTAAATTTTTATTTTGTATCATATTTGAATGAGACTGATCTAATAAAACAATATCACTGATTTTACAATTGCTCATTGGTGGTCTGTTTTATGAAAAAATTTTAGTACTGTGCCATTTTTATTTTAAGGGGTGCCCTTTTTTCTTTGGACCCCCCCCCCACTGAAATGTTTGGATCCGCCCTTGCTTTATGATGTAGACGAGCTTTCCATTCACTACTCTGGTTGCAAATAGTTTATGCTTTAATCATTTTAAATCGTTTTCTTTAAAAGTTAACTTTTTAAAGAAAACGATGTAAATCGATTAAAGCGTAAACTACTTGCGATTTAGTTCAAGTTATACACAGAAATTTTACCAAATTATATTTTTGTAAGTAAAACTAATGTATAGATTATAGTAAATTTTACACCAAAAAAATTTTGGTGCTACTATAGGCGCTAGCGTGATTCCAACCGGTGACTTCGATACTATAGGGTGATTCCTACCCGTTTTGGTTCGAAACTACAGTACTGTAGAGTGTGATTCCTATCCAAGGTATAAATGAAAATATAATAAATATAAAATGCTATTTATTATTCAATTTTATTTATTTAAAAAATAGTTTCGGTGCTACTATAGTATGTGATTTACCTACGATTGGTTAGGTTTAGTCACGATATTTTCGTTAAAACTAACGAAAATATCATGACTAAACCTAACCAATCGTCAAGGGCGATGGACATTGGAATGTGAACAAGCAATTAGTAAACAAGGTAAGAAGCTACAATTAAAAGGTAGACCGCCGAATCGAGGTAGGAATCACGCTATAGTAGCACCAAAACTTTTTTTTTTTTATTCATCATCATTAAATTTTGTGGATGAAAAAATATTTTATTAAACAAAAAAAAACTATAAAAAGAACAATATATCAGTTTAAGAAAGAGAGTCTAACAAGTGAGCACCATCTTGGAACAAACTGGCAGTCTTTTCATTGCCAGTTAGTGTTTTAAAAAATTATAAAAGCAGGTTGTCAAATTGTGTTAATAGTCGGAAAATGGGTTAATTTTAAATTCATCTCGCGACTAAGTGAGAGATCTTTTGGTCTTGAAATTGTTTTCCTCCGGGTCATAGTATTAAATAGTCCAACTATCGTTCAATGAGTTGTAATAAATTTAATTTTTTTTTACTTATATTTAAAGTTACTGGAAATGAAGTGTTCAGACGACGTTCTTAGTATGGGAATAAAGTGAATTTTGTTTTTATTTTGTTTCTAACGAAAATAATAGTTCAAATAACTGCTTGTTTAACGGAGAGTTTGTTTGAGGGGTACCTTCTGAGAGCTAAGTGAGCGAAATATGGGTTTGTTTGGAACTTCAGTTATGGGAACTTATTTTGTTTTGGAGAGTAATTTTAAGAGCACAAAAATTATTTTATTTTATTTAATTTTAAAACAGAAAGAAGGGGTTCCCAGTTGCCGAGGGTATTTCTGACCAACCGAAAGGCAGACAGTTGTGCCAAAGCCAATAAAGAAAAATGAACACTGCTTCTTTCATGTGTATGTATGG